>OU696571.1:11824448-11994448 GCA_916048095.2 Sacculina carcini
CGTGATTTGTGATTTTTCTTTTAGCACTTCAAACAAGAAGGGTTCGATGAATGCATGTATTGAACTTGTGGAACTTCGTATCTCCAGCAAGGTTTAGAGCCACTGAAATATATGGAGAGATTGTCGGGTGGTTTGTAAAGAGAAAGAGAGTCACACCAGAGTTATTGCAGAGAACAGAGAGTGAAAATACATTTTCAAAATACAAAAGCGTGAATATTTGGTAGTCTTCGTGGAGTTGTGGTTGAATCAAACAGACAAAACTATTACATTCCAACGCTCCGCCAGCATTTATCAACCGCCAAACTTCCGTGCTCATGATCAAGCCAAGGCCCCGTTTTCCCAGCCCCACGACGCCTGATTTGGGAGTGTTCCATGCATGTGTGTGGCGCTGAAATGCAATCAGGGCAGGTGTCATCGATTGAGTCCCCACAGGCAGATGTGTTCAGTGTCAGCTCACCTGGTAGCGACTGGGATTATCATAGCCGTTGACATTGGTCACTTCGGTGGCGGTGTTTTGATTAGCGGCAGCAGCGGTAGTTTCGGCAAATGGCGAAACGTTGCGCTGGGAATCGCTCACGTCGGGATTCTCGGCCAGAATTCGAGCCACATCGAACGGCGCGTCGTCGTGCACTCCGCTGGTCAAACGGGCCCAGTCCAAGTCCTGACAGAGATAATAGCAGCGTCACTCACTAACACGATAGCAATAGACAACAGCACAAAAATTACGGCATCGACATCATCCTTTTTTGAATCACACAAACAAAAACATTATATTTTGTTGAAGTTCTGTATAGACGAAACGACTATCGCGGCATACCATTTTAAATACGACAAAATCGATCGGATGATATAATGGTCTTGTCACTAGATAATATCTGATGACAGCACTAGCAAAATACCTCAGCGATTGAGAGTCCGACGTCAATACTCCCTTCAGGTCCCGAACCATTCAACTCTCAAAGTATCACACAACACACTGATATTCCATGATCCATGTCCTCCCTCAAGACCCACCTCTCTCAGAGTTCGTGAAGGGCACCACTGTGGCATAATTGTGATGGTGGAACTATGTGTACATGCTGGTGTATGTGTATGTAGGTATAGATGAGCAATTGCACAAGAGTGTGGAGCTGTGCAATCGTGTGTATGTGCTCTGTTGTGGTGAGGAAGTTGCGAGCTGGCTAATGTCAAGTGTCGAGATTCGTGGTAGCGTGGACGTTCTTGAATGAAGTACGCGAGTGTGGATTTATGTGTCCTTGTTTTGTCCTCCAGTTTGATGCGGGGAGTCGGATTCGGGTGTTGGTGTGGAGTGGTGTGGTCGTATGTTTTAATACACATTTTGGAATGGATTGCAGGTTCTTCTACAATCACTTACCCGGAAGAATACATGATCGGCCAGATCAGCGGCCCGCGGCCTTCGGCGAGGGTCGCGCTGAAGCAGAGCATTGACCAGACTCAAGGCGGCCAGAACCAGTGGTCGATCCGTCTGCGATAACGGGTTGATCTTGTAGGTGACATAGTCGCCGGGCAGTTGGAGTGGTTCGTGCAGAATCGCCCTGCGAACACAACACTCCGTCAGTATTGCAAGAGATCTAAGCCATTGTGCCCCAAGTACGTTTGGTCTCGCTTCAGACCAAGCTCTCATTTTTCTTGACTACCTAGCCTAGCCCAAAACAAGCATAGGAAGAGAAAGAGAGTCGGTACTGAACTAGCAAGCGGGACCAATCATTATGGTTGCCATAAGCAAACACACGAATCGATGCCAGACACACAAATAAACATACAGACTTACACTACACCACTTCCAGTAGCAACCGAGGAAATGATGCAGATAATACACGCTGGAAAATTAACATAAAACACAAGGAAGAGAACAAAAGATGTAGGGGCAGTGGCGGCGCCAGGAGTTTTCCGGTTAGGGTTTAAGGAAAAAGATGAAGGAGGTAGGCGAAACATGAGGAACTACAATCGAAATTTTCATGATTAGGAATTTTGGAGGAGCTCAGTTTGTTTGGGAGCAGCTTTTGTTTGGGAGTTTCAGCCCCTCTAAGCCCACACTTGGCGCCGCCATTGTGTGACAGTGACAAAAAGGCGGGCATGAAATAGAAATGGCAATAGCTTGGACAATACACCGATGCTTCCTGTGTTAACTGGTGCATAAGACAGTGTAGTATCGGTAAAAGTTTTTAGCTGGATGCCTACACAAAACGAGTGCGTCGTAAGATTAGTCCACCTATGCCGAACTAACATTGAAATCAGAGGAGGCACCAAGGGGACAGAAAGAGGGCCTGGAGGAGTGAGACCCCCAAAATTGTTCAAAGCATCCCCCTGCCCCACATCTTTTTCCTTAACACTCCAATAATGCATTTGGAACCAATTATGCACAGGTAGATATCTTTTATGCAAAACTTGTACCTAAAGACCTGGGTTTGTTCAAAACAAGTGCATTTGTGATTATTCAACAGGTGTGAACTGTAAACAAAACTGTCAAGTATTAGATAAGCATTGCGTTACGTTGCGTAACCATATTAGTTCGTAAATTAGAATACATCTGTATTCAATACGCAGCTCATTTAACCAACAAATAACGCCAATACTTTCATATCATATTTCAGCAATGTTAGGTCCAGTTTCAGCTATAACGACTTGATAGAAACGTTGATAAGAACGCACGCAAAATATCACCCTTCACCGCATATAGTGACCTCGCACATACACATACATACACACACACACACATACACACGCGAATGCTACGTCAACCGGTCAGACACTGCGATAATTCATTTACACTTATCAGTCCGGGCATTGCCTATCAAACCAGCAACAGTTTGAACACAAACACACACACACACACACAGACCAAGTCATGAGCATACATAAAACATTGTCGCAGTAACGGACGGATTGTTTAGTGGGTCAGTTACACTATGTGTGTGTGTGTGTGTGTGTGTGTGTGTGTGTGTGTGTGTGTGTGTGTGTACCGTCTCTATAAAGTGCCAGCACATACACAAACACAGAGAAAGAGTAGCTAAGCCTAGGGGAGAGAGTGTGAGAGCGAGGAGAGATTGTAGAGATGGTGAGTGGCGCTGACAGGTGAGCTAGTTGCCAAAGTGAAAGACAACTGACTCCAACACACACACACAAATTTCACCACAACACACACGCACACACGGCACGACTACAATACACTTGTGTGTGTGCGTGTGTGTGTGAGAATATGAGTGTATGAAGTTCACACACACACACACACACACACACACACACACATTTGCCGACACAAACTGTACATGCGTCTGATTAGTTGGAGTTGCGCAGTTTCTAAGCGACAAGCCAGATGAATCACAAATTCATACGAGAAATCCCACAACACATATGCTGCCTATATGTTGTTGTCAGGTAGATAATTATCCGAGAATTCAAGAGTAGTTTGGAGAAGAATATTCGACGAATCAATTGATTAATGGAGCTCTCTAAACCAATCATAGAGCAACTCGGACAATTTCTATGTAACGACAATTTCACATTGACAATAACATAGATAGATAATTGAATTGTGAAATTGATAGATAAGCATGATATGATTAAATGATTTTTCCGTATTTTAAAACGATTACCCTTTATTTGTATGTGTTTGTTTTATTTTTGCTGGCATTCATCTTCTTCCAGATTCTTTCTGAGTACACTATTGCAGTGATAGTATAGTGATAGTATAGTGATAGTATAGTGATAGTATAGTGATAGTATAGTGATAGTATAGTGATATGATTAAATGATTTTTCCGTATTTTAAAACGATTACCCTTTATTTGTATGTGTTTGTTTTATTTTTGCTGGCATTCATCTTCTTCCAGATTCTTTCTGAGTACACTATTGCAGTGATAGTGCATTCGCCTAAACCAGTGGTTCCCAACCTTTTTCAGCTTGTTACCCAATTTAGCATCCCATATTGAGCATGTTACCCCTTTGTTACTGTACATGTTACTGTAAGCATTCACACACACACGCACGCGTGCACACACAACTATATATAACACGCCATATGAGCAATACAATATCCACACAATGCAAACAATAAACATAATATGCTAAGTTAACATTAATCCCAATACAAGCTACCGCAATGTTTTCTTGAATTTCAGAATTCTTAACATTTTCCTGTCACCCCTACATCACCCCCGAACAATTGCTAAATTACCCCCAGGTTGGGAACCACTGGCCTATACCAGTGGTTCCCAACCTTTTCTAGTTTGCCACACCATTGGCAAGCCTTTCAAAATTTCCCGGCATCCTAATAAGGAAATACATATTTAAAATATCCGTTGTTTTATTATATTGTTTTCATTTCGACATTTTGCATCGGCGTAACAACACCTTATACTTAGATATGAACATTCTCTTTACACTGATTCTGCTACCTTTATTAGACAATTCGAAGCAGAAATTCAACCAGTAAATGAATATTGACAATTCTTGATCAACTCGCGCAATTGTCTTAGTTTTCCAATTAATAACATTTACTGCACAATTGGTTATCAAGTACAATATAATTATAACCAATTATTGTTCGGTGCGTTTTTGAACTTGATCCGTAATCAAAATGATCTAAACGCCAACAAAGAGACTTTTAAAGCCAGATAGCTTGAAATCGACTTAGACAAAAACCTCAACACAAAGTCTTCAGCATATCACTTCACCACGAACTAATGCAGCCATGTATTGTGCATCAGTAGCCAGAAATAACTGATGCAACACGCAACACGAATATGCAACATGCAAATGATTCACATCACACCTGATATTTTGTAAAAGCCCGCACGTCAAATCTAAGCGCTCTTCACGGGAAAATCACTATATTATAACAACGATGACGTACGATGCGCAACGTACGATGGGTAATGGTATTCCATCTGAGCCCAACAGACACACAAACACACAGGCATACATACACAGAGAGCGACAAGCATACATATTGCCACAGCCTTGACATCAGCATTGCCGCAAACACACACACACACACACATATGCATGTAAACACCAAAGCAAGAGTCGAGCCAACACAGAGCACAGGAGAAACCGCTCCCAAACTCTGCATACGCGGTCATAACAGTAACCATTTTAGATGTCTGCGTGTCAACGTGTAATAGTGTGGGTAACCTGCAATGAACACTACATTCGACACAAACACACTAATGTGGAACTGAACTACAGTCTATACCCCTGCACTCCTCAAGCTATGAACATAATTTGATTTCGGTGAAAATTTGTCACAATTGCACCAAAATCGTGAGAAAATAGATAAAAGGGGTATCAACATACACACACACACACAGACAGACACGCTAACAAGTTATCTAGACTCTCAAAATGCTTTTTGAAACGGAAAAGGGAGCACACACACTCTCTCTCACACACGCACACACAAGACAATGCTAACGGATATAGCGGCCTGAACATCAGTAGCTTGGATATGCCGCAAGAAACAGCTGACACAGGCGCGATTGTGAAAGCTGAGACGAAGCGAGACGGAGATTACCGCTCATGCTGGTGCGGCCAGGCAAGTTGGTGGACGGTAAAAACAGTGGCTGTTTCATGTGACATGGGCGTCGCTAGTGGGGGAGCTAGCAGGCATTGGAAACACATTCCACCCCTAGGAAAATGCTGACCGAAAAAAGCTCATCAGCTAAGAGACTGATAACCTTCGAAGGGATGAGAATAGAAGAATCGAAAAGATGATCCATAAGCTAGAGACCTGGGAAAAGGTAAAAAATTGTGACGAAATATGACTGATAACACTGATCTTCAAAAGGATAAGGAAAATACTCGGATATAAAGAGGTGATCTCGAAGAGATGAACGACCTTGACAATTCGGGACACCAAAGACAAATCTTGCTGTACAATCACGTGTAGTATTAGAAGCGGCAAAAGCAAACTGAAAAGGGAAATTCTCAACGAACAATTCCTCGAAATCAACGAGATGATGAAGCATAGATTGTAGGATTTCCACCGTTCAATAGATTTCCATTCAGTTTTCAAGCTCTTCCGAGAATCACATCTGAATTTGCATCTCACAGTCGAAGAGTGCGGCCGCTAATTAGCAAGCGTCCACTCATAAATTGACGTTCACATCAAGACGATTTCAGATCCAGATCCAAAAAGAACCGGATTGATTGATTCATATACGATTATCAGTGTCAAATATAGACCGAACTATTCCAACGTTCTGACTCCCTTGAAGAGAGTGACATAGAACAGACACACAGATCGAAGCAAACAAGACGGAGGCAGAGGGACGGGAGGAAAAGTTAGAGTGGGGAGGTCCGAAATGTGACGACATAAACACACACCGACGCTTCGTAAACGAACACACACACACACACACACATGTCATAACCAGACGTGATTCGTGTACTATATGCAAATGAAGGTATGCAAACATCTTTGTGAAGCCACTACAAGGTCCCGAACACATACACAAATGGGTGTATAACACAGACAGACATACACACACATACAGCATCGTCTGGTAATGACCCCATTACCATGTGGTAACCATACAACCAAATGCCATCAAGTAATATCTGGTAACTACATCCAAAATACATTCACATGCGAGATCACACACACGCAGACACACATACAGACACGCAGAAGTGTGCGGTCGTGGATGTATTGCGTTCAGTGGCGGCGTCAGGATTCATCCGATGGGGGGCTAAGGAAAAAGGGGAGCTTGAGGGGGCTTGGCAAAGCAGAAAGAGCTACACTCGAACGCTGACTACATGGTATTATAATAAGGGACTGGGGCACACTGATTCAGTCATCGAACTTGAACCAAAATTAAACGACTTCATTTACAGTGGTGAGAAATTTTATTGTCCATGATTATGATTTTTGGGGGGCTTAGCATATTGGGGGGGCAGAACCCCCCCTGGCGCCGCCACTGATTGCGTTGGTGTATATCACAACGTATGTGCGTATGCCAGGATGTATGCGTGATCCACTTGCGTGAATATGTAGCGTGGATGTGCACATGCGCATATATTGCCAGCCGTATAACCGTCTGTTTTGGCACAAATAACACAGTGTATCCGGGTGTGGGACACACACACACACACACACCCACCTAGTACGCACAACGCATAGTGTATGTACAGTGTAGTGTATGTACAATCAATAACTCATACACACACACACATACAAACACATCCGAAACCTACGCGGAATAGAAGGGGCTTTGCGAAATAACACTTTGGAAAGTGAAAAATATGGAAATCCAACAATTTTGTGACGTCATCAGTACAAGCGGATTACACACACACACACACATACATACATACACACCCTTTCACTTTACGAGTTCGTGACGAGCGCGTAGGGAGGGGGTGTTCTTGGAGTGGGGATAAGGGATGGGGGTGTGAGACAGGGCCACTAGTGGGTCACTAGGTCACGCACACAGGTCGCCTCGTGACCTAGCTGACCTCAGCTGTTTCAAGTGCAATCGCGCACGCCTCAGCAAGCACACACACACGCACACATACACACAAGGGTGTTTTCAAGCACGTAGTTGCACATACAGCTTGTAGTTGTACACAGCGTAGTTACTATTTTGTCCGCACACAGAGCTACAGATGTCGCCACTGCCACATAGGATAATTGCTGTGTGTGTGTGTGTGTGTGTGTGTGTGTGTAGGAGAGAGGGAATTCTCAGGAACTACACAGTGGTTGCTTGATTTGATGAAGTTCACCCAGTTAAACTCGCAACTCAAACTCCAAAACGTCGCAGAAACCTCCATCCAGGAGGTGCAATAATTTTCCATTTGAACATTAATAATTTACCCATAACCCCAGCCAATTTGTCGGAGGGTATATGTATACTCCATGCAACGGACACAACGCACCCGATGTGATAAAACTTCAACAAAGACAGAGGAAAACTTGAGCGGTTCGGGAAAGAATACAGGCACAAAGCTTAAAAGAGAGAGTTTAAGAGAGAGATGTTATCACAGGATGTGGTGAAGGAATATCTACGCGGTGACGAGGAAACTACGAAATTACCCTTACAGACACGAATCAAGGCGCGTTGAAAGTACCAATTAGTGCTTGTCACAATTAGTGCTTTACCAGGTCCAAGTGGCCCGCGCAACCCTTTTTCTCACTGATTCCTTCGCTTCTTCCTAATGAGCCAACTCTTAATTTTACACACAAAGAAATTGAGATAAGTTCAGTTGTTTCAGCAAATAGAAACTAGAAACAAAAATAAACTAACCCTGATTGAAAAAAAACACCTAAAAACATTTAATAGCCTTCTGCTTCACCGAGTGAAAGGGCAGTCCACAACAATAGTGTCTCTTTTCGACGCTAGATGGCAGTGTCGGCGTGGCTTGTTTATCGCATCAGTGACCTTGCTTGGGCCACTATGTATTGTGCTATATATACAGCCAACATACACACGCAATGGCCAAAGACATACATTTGGTATTGGCTATTGTCATTTAATTGGTACAGGCTGGCGATTCGAGACAACGGCAGCCCCAGGCCATAATTTTAGATATTCACCACACTATGATACCCACAACACACGAGCATTTTCTCTGATTATTTCTTCATTAGCTTTCATCTTTCTGACTGAAATGTTTACTTTTCGTATTATATTTCTTTCTATATCGTTTGAGCGCTTCCGGTACATGAGGCCACAGCACAGGGTGGTAATAGTACTTGCACTCTTTCCACAAGCGGTCGGGTTAATCTTAAATTAAATTATGTAAATTAAATGTGAGCCAGAACGCATGCCCGTACCAATCCCAACATAACATATATCGACTGGCACATCTGATATCGTCCTTGTAATGAGCACTGGCGGATCCAGAGTAGGGGTTCATGGGGCTGAATTCCCCCCCCCCCCCCCAAATGCTTCCATCAACTCCTCATAGAGAAGAGACTCACTAAAAGAAGTCAACAAAAATATTCATATAGAATTTGTTGATATTGATGCATGTAAAAAATCAATTTAGCCCCTCCCAAAACTACAGTCTTTATCCGCCACTCGTAATGAATTCAGATTAATTACGATGAGTTCAGATTGTGCTAATCATGAGGGATTGTTTTCGTTTCATCTGAAGCCGCCAAAATAACTCTACCCAAGTCCCGATAACCAATGACCCTTTGTGTATGTGTGTGTGTCAGCACTTACTCTTCCAGATCGGGAACTTCGCGACCTTTGAACGGCAGTTGTCCGACAATCAGCTCGTAGGCCACAACTCCCAAGCCCCACATGTCCGCTTCCTGTTTCACACCAACATCCAATTATAATCCTGATTTGATTGATTCGAACAGAATTATCATTATGAATCATGAACATTACATAAATAGACGATTCGTACATCTCCATGTAGGTTTAGCTCGCGATACTTAATTTATGCACATATTTTGGATGGCTGCCAACAAAAAGGTTGAGAACCACTGGTCTACAGGACTGATGTGTGTCAATATTGAGAAATGTGGACTCCGTGGTGCAGTTGTTAGCACACCCGTCTCGCAAGCGGAGGTCCGTGGTTCGAAACCCGGCGGAGGAGAATTTCATTGGGCGAATTCTATAATACCACAGTCCCTGTCCACCCAGCAGTAAATGATGGTACCAGATATCAGTCATGTGTTGTGTCATGCATTCTGGGGAGGTGACCCTCACTAATAGGTCTTACGTCCTTGTGGCGCCATAGCGTGGAGAGGGTTGGTTCTGCGGTGGCAGTGAGCTGCACGGGACACACCTGTGTGTGTTCATAAGCTTCGGCTTCTTCCCGTGTAGCAGCTGTCACTTGAGGCCTTTAACCTTTTAACCTTTAAATGTACACGCCTCTGAAAGTGGGCATCATTTTCATTAGCCCCCCCACGGAAAATTCCTGGCGCCACCACTGCCGTTTAGTCATTCCAGAAACAACAAAATTCCAATTACATACACAAACACACACACACACTGCAACAACGCTTGGTGCCTATAAATAAATATTTTTTTGTATAATTCACATTCACAGCAAAGTTCTACACAGAATATACAGTGTTCACACAGCTTGCATGTGTGTGTGTGTGTGTGTGTGTGTATGTGTGTGTGGGAAACTGACGTAGCCGTATCTGGTGGCCGGACCGCGGGTTCCGCTCGACCGGATTACTTCCGGCGCCATGTAATCCGGAGTGCCTGTTTTACCACTGATCACCACCTAGTGACACACACACACACACACACAACAGTTAGGTTCCATTATCCGTACGTCACAGTAACAGCACGAGTTTTTTCATTGTGCATTGGGGAATTGGGGTTATAGCCCAAAAAACCACAAACCGAATAATTTATGAATGACCTGAAGCTTTTTAAGGCAGGTGAATTTTATGGAGGTTTATTTAGGCGCAGAAGATGAAAAGATCTGCCACTTGGACCTCCCTCATTTTGAAATGTCTAGAATCGCCTCTGATTACGTATACGACGAATGATAGACAAGCAATGGCGGCGCCAGGGTTTGTCCGGTGGGGGGCTAAGGAAAGAGATCATAGTCAGAATTTTGGGGGGCTCAGGGGCTTGGCACATTTGGGGCAGGGGTTTCAGCCCCTCTAAACCCCCTCTTGGCGTCGCCACTGTAAACAATATATATCTTATACGTGATACAATTATGTGTGAGTCATATAGAGAGCTGGTAAATGATAACGTCCGTAATTGGAAAAATAATTTTATGATCAGCTGAATAAATATTTTGCAACAGTACAACAACAGCGTATCTGCGAATGAAATTCAAAAATACAAATTGCAATTGTCATAAATATGAATTTCAGGATAATTGGAGCGAAATGTTTCAAGGGCGAATTCCACCGTTAATTCTGCTAAATGTCATTGACAAAACTAACTTTCCGAGAAATAAAGTTAAATACATTAACTACAAATAAGCGAATTTCACATTTTACATTTCACAAAAACATCACATTTTAGCTCCACTGGCAAGTTTCGTGGCTGCGCCCTTGCTAGTGTTTATTGTGAATGGAACATGTACGTGATGATTAAACGGCCAGCCATACCTCGCGTGTACAGAGTTGCAAATCAAAGCAATTCCATGGAATTCAATTCAATGAAGTCAATTTTGTGTGCCCAATAGCATACATACGACCTATTCCAGGAAATCACCATGCACGAGGAATCATTGAGGTAACCCTTGAGGTTCAACCCTGAATCAGGAAAATCAAGGGAGAAACATTTAGAAGGAAATCGCATGAACCAGTGGTTCTCCGTGTTCAGTGGTTCTCAGTTCTCGCACCCCCTGGATCCTTGATTGGTATACGAAAATATAACAACACAAACGACGTAACAACAAAACCTTTCTATCCAATATTCATTCCTACAACGCCTTTAAGAGGATTAAACAAAACTACTTTTTCCAGGAAGAATTTAATGCATAGGATAAACATATAATTTCTTTCAACAAAAATACAGGAATCCTCACACCCCTAGGATCCAGGCTCACACCTCCAGGGGGTGTGAGCCTTAAACCCGGTTAAGAACCCCTGACCTAAACAAACCCCTGACCTGACCAAAACGATCGAAATCCGAAGGCGATCGAGTTGAGAGTTCTGATGGTTGAATTCTTCGACGCAGTACTGATGACGAAAATAGTTATTGTCGGTGCTTAATTGCTTCGAGGGTGTTGTATTTCAATAGTGCATTCGTGCCTATCCTGAACTCGCAATGAGGCAGTGGCGGATCCAGACATTTTCACAGCGAAGGCCAAATAGGCGCTAATATAGATCATATATAGGCACAACTTCGACCACACACAGTGGCTCCCAATGAATGCTAATATCATGCTAATATGATAAATGAACTTCACAGAGCCTGAAAACTTGCGCAATACACATCTGTGTTGATTTCGTCGTGGACAATGGCGTAACCAGGATTCTTTCGGTGGTAGGCTAAGGAAAAATATGTATGAGTCCCAACATGCAGGCAACTACACTCAAAATGTTTATGGTCAGGATTTCGGGGAACTTTTGCACATTGCATCGCATTGCAAAAGTCATTGCATGCCCCTGCACAATGTCGCAGTAACGTCGCTTCGAATAGCGTGCAATTAAGTGATAGCGTGCAAACACACACACAAATGATTCCAATTTTAGCCACTTTTAGTGTGTGTGTGTGTGTGTATCAAACCCTTAAAGCTCTCCACTCCAAATTATACAAATGTATGCAAAAAATATAAATATATAATATACACTGATCTTGAATATATATGTGCACACGTAATATAATATATACGTACACAGTATAAGTACAAAATTGTTCTTGCTAAAATATACCTACTACTGAGGTTAGGGGGGCAGATTCCCCCCAGAGAGCTGTATAATACAAGCTGTGAATGTGTATATGCGTGTATGGGTGTGTGTGTGTGTGTTGAATATGCATATTAAATCTTCGGTGGGCTGTAGATCGCACACTCCGAAATTGCACTGGCGAATTGTATTGAAATTGGCTGGCACGAAAAAGATTGAGGCACACACACACACACACACACACAGCAAGACACGCATACACACACATATACAACAATACACGCACACACACACACCGCCCATGCGTATAGCAGAAAAAGACGGCCAAGATAGACATACTAAAACATTGAATTCCAACATCTCCTTTAAACTCAATTTTTCGAGGGTAATTATATCTAGTATTTCAGTTTAGCCATATATATCAATGTTGTGATCAGGTTTAACATGTTGAATTTGGTAGCAAGCTGAAAACACACTAGACCACGCTACACATGCTACCACCAGCCAAGCCACAACTGATGTATATACCCGACAAAGTGTGTGAACACACACACACACGCACAGAAAGACAAAAATACACACACACACACGCGCAGACATACACAATATGTCCTTCATTGCGACACATTGGAAATTCCACAGTTGTGTGTTTAATAGCGGCGGCTCGAAAAGCTTACACACACACACACCAAGATTTAGAAACTTAAACTTACAAGAACGAGAACGTTACAAGAGTACACGCGCACTTTAAAGCACGCTTTCGTCACACAGTAGAATGCAAATTCGGTGTGTGTTTATACGCTTGTATGTATGTGTGTGTGTGTTTATACGCAAGCCCACGGCGACTCAATGAAGCAATCATGTGAACCATGAAGCACTGGTTTGACTGGTTTTAAACCGGCAATATAGAGGAAAAGTTGAACTCCACACACACACACACAGGAACGTAGATTTATGTCGAGGCTCGGGGGGATGACATTCATCATGCATTAGTGTTCAAAGTTGACTCAGTTGGTCAATTACATGAGACCCTCAACCATTTTCGGCCTATTCAATTACAACAAACAAATACCTCAATGAAAAGTTATGTGTTGTAATGTTTATATCAATTCCTCATAACCAAGAGATTCTGTTGGGCGCTTCTTGTGCGAGGGACCACCGCATAGTGGTAATAGTGCTTGCACTCATGCCATGCTACTGAATTTTCCTGTAATTAATGAGAATAATATTAATAATTATTCAGTACTACGCACATCGTCTCCATGCATTTGGTCTTGGAATTCACAGACTGTTCCCAATAATGCATACTCTGCTTGTGTCTAAATCAGAATATTCGACAAAACAATATTGGCCCTCCCAAAACCTATTCCTAGATCCGCCTCTACACACAAGCACACAAGAACTCACCGGTTCACCAGGCTGGAGGCAACGAGATAGGCCGAAGTCAGCCAAACGAATATGACCATCTCCGTGAACCAGAATATTCTCGAGTTTCAGGTCGCGGTAGAGTATGCCTCGCTAACACACACACACACACACAAATATACATACATGGTTGGCATCACCATGGTTTCACGATTGTTAATTATACAGACCCGGTGTGTCAAAAAATCCAAGATCCCATCAACCAATGTCGAACCAAAGGACGAAGGAGTATTAGAAATAATAGACTTTACAACATTCATGACTGACATCCGATATCATCCAATCAATCACTAGATCAGTAGCTTAGGAGCTAACCTCTCCTTGCAGAGGTTCGGGGTTCAACCTCTCAAACGGGCACTTTCATCAAAACCTACGTTTGAGTGTATCGGGAGTCACCAACGTGAATGAGATCACACTGATGATGTTACAATGAATAGACTGGAGTACATTGTGCCCCAGGCACTTTCGGTCTCACTTCAATCCCAACTCTTTTTTCTTTCAACTAGCCAAGCCCTATCTAACAGGTTGACGCTAAATATGTAAGATTCAAGAACATCAGATTGAGAAAATTTGATTTAACGAATTTCTTCCAGTCCCTCGCCTCCTGCAAAGGCATCACATTACATTATAACGCTAAACCTAACCAAAAATCTGAAAAATATAGAAACGTTTTTCTATAAATTGGCCCAATTTAATGTTCTTGAATCCTTACACATTTAGCGTGAGCCTGCGATATTTGGAGGGGCGCTCTCACCTGATGTAGTCCGGCAAGAGCCACGCTCAATTCGGCAAGAATGATGCGCACTCGATGTACGTAGCGCGGGTAGTTGTGGGTGAACATTCGTCTCAGGTAACCGGCCACTCGACTGGCCCCAGACAGCGAGAACAAGTCCTTACCTGCACAGTACGCTACACACAGTACACACACACACACACAAACGGAGATTAGTTGAAAGCAGGAGGCAGATGGAAGAGATCCGCATAATGGGACTTGTAGATTTCTCAGAGGAATTTCTGAAAAGGATTCGTATTCTGGCGTCCAAAGATTGAAAAATTGATGAAGGAATGATTCCGGTGTTCACAGATTGAAAGATGCTGATGTCCAATTATTTCAAAGATTCAGGTGTGTGAGAATTCATGAGGAAATGTCATGAACACTCTCACACACTGCTTTCAGTGCTATAAAAGACACCATCCTCAGCAACATAACGGTTAGAACCACAAGAATCACACATAAATTCACTTGAATCCTTCCAATTCCCCCAGGTCCTTGAAATTCTTCCTCGTTTGTCTTGGTCGTTTGATACTTCAAGACACATCTACCTTACCTAATCAAAATACATTTCTACGATACACCACAGTACAGTAATCTCTGATGAAAAAATACACTCGCACACGTACATACACACACATCGCTACAGGCAATTTCACTCCAAAGATGTACCCGACGACAGGAAAGTATAGAAAAACACAATCTTTCGTAGCGTGAGTGTGCCGTTTAGTGTGCTATACATGGTGTATCTTCTGATCACACACACACACACACACACACACACAGAAACAATCAAGCAAACAATCACAAGTTAATTGATGTAATGTGCGTATATGTATGTGTGCATGTGTGTTATCAGATATACAAGGTATGGCATACGAGCATGCCACACAAACGGCACAATAACGTATATCGTTTCATATCAAAAAATACATACACACACAGATGCCAAAAATAAACATCAATTATATGCACTTGAATGCGAAAAAACGCAACAAAAACACCGTGCAAACGGATATACACAAACTCCCAAAAAAAGTTATCCTCGCATGAAGTAAGGCCAATCATATGTGGTTGTGATTAATCCAATCACATCAATGGGGCTATGGAGTTCAAGACTGTTTTTTCTCGTTGCGAAACTTACACACACCCTCAACTTATTTGAGTATAAGTGAGAACCATATTTGTACACACACACACATACACACACACTGATACACATTGATACAATACAATACAATACACACAACATACATGCATACACACAAGCATACATACACATGCGTACTTTCAATAAGTCAACGAACTCATATACGCATCGAATTATGCCTCACATACGTATTTGTGTGTGTGGACGTGCATCAACTTCATAAAGTATAATGTGAGCCAAAGACGTGAGTGTGTGTGTGTGTTTACGCGTGCACAGAGGGCAATAACCGCTGATGCACACACACACACACACCGACGACTACAGAGGGGGTATATACAGGGGGGCGGGGTCTGAGCAGCCATATCAGGTCGATTGCAAACAGCCCCGAGCTATACAAGGTCAACACTCACACACACACAGGTAAAACCAACATATAGGTCAGTGACACGTACAGACACACATACATACACATTGCGATCAGTAGTGACAGTATGAATGACGGAAAAGCGGGAAAAGAGATTGGAAAAATATAAACGAAAAATGTCAAAAAAAAACAGTGCACAATTGATTATTACACAAATTGTTGGCGTCAATTATGTTTCATTTCATCTATTTTATTGTAAATATATTTATTTATAATATATATATATATATATATATATTTATTTTCCATTTATATATTATATTATTGAGATATTTCCGCCAAAATTTTTCAAGAACAAAAACCATGAAGCTAAAAGTTTGCTTTGAAGCTATTTCAGTGAGCCCCTGTGAAAATATCCACACAAAAAAATTCAACCGAAAAAATTATTACGGTGATTGAGATCATTGAGACCTACGATAACACAAGCATTCATGATTTGTTTCATGTTAAAATTAGTTGGATCGCCAAGGAATGCTATTGGGTCGCTAAGCGTTTGTAGAAAACATTTATTTTGCCACTAAAATATATTATAATTGTATATTGTCAAAATTAAAACGCATGATGAATTATGATACTAATAGGATACTATGATTGAACTGTAACCCTGACTTGATCAAAACAGTTTAATTAAATGAAATTGTCATCAGAAGCAGAATGATTACATATAATGACAATTCGTATATCTATGTAGGCTTGGTCGCAATGCGCAAAAATGTTTGTCTCTACCAAACAAAAGTTTGAGAACCCCTGATAGACAGACCTCCGTGCAAGGTATGCATGAAAAAATATATCATTAAATCACATAATCCTGCATTCTACCCCGTATTATTTGGAGCACCGTAGAAAAATAGTTCTTCACCTGTGTGGAATGGAAGAGTTGCCAAGTGGGAAGCTAAAGGTCGGAGAGAAAAGGTCAAATATGTGTCATATCAATTACTATGACATTCACTTTGATGTAACAACTAAATTGACTGAATTTATCAGCGCTGATGTGTGGAAAATGAAGAGATGGCTCATTAAGAAGTGGGCAATCAGAGAAAACGTTTCAGAACCACTGCTGTAAAGTAAGGTATCGTGACAGCAAGGCAAACAACATTGACACTCACACATAACCAGGAAGGCCTTGGCCCTTGTAGCGTCGAAGAAGGCGTACGCCAGTTGGGTGGTGTATGTCAATGAGTGGAGACGTGGCATGATGTCTCTCTCGACCAGAGCAGCGCGAGAAAGTCGCATCACCTTCATTGCGTACAGACAACCGCGATCAGGACCTCTCCGCTTCTGCACCAGCAGGACCCGACCGTAGCCTACCAAACGCAAACACGCGCGAAAATCAACGAAATTAGATTGATGGAAAACACTATTCACTTAATCCTCTTAAGCATTGTGCGATGACATATATATATATATATATATATATATATATATATATACATAAATCGTATATATCGAATCGCATATATATATATATATATATATATATATATATATATATATATATATATATATATATATATATATAAATCTATGCTCCTAATGAAGGGATAAATTTGCAAAAAACTCGATAATACCGATACAGAAAGAAAGAATATTGGATATATGTGTGTGTGTGTGCTGTATGCTGTAACGCTTTGATTTCAGATAATCCTCGTGGGTAAATGCATGCCACAAGATAATAAGAAAGTCGTTCGCGATTTAGAAGTGGGTATAGCTGGAGGGTCTGCAACTTTGATTTGTTGATCGTGTTATCCGGAGCCAGAAAGTTCCACTTGCAATGTGCAATGAAGCGCAGAGTATGGAGTGAGTTTTGGAATTTTCGTAAATGTTTATTTCCTCAATTGAACCTCAAAGGGGTATTGAAACTTATCCACCTATCCATTAATCTCCGACAGTTGTATTTGGGTGTGGCTTGGGTTGTGCATGGGTTCACATTCAAACTAAACTCGATATTCTCAAATTATCTATATCTTTTGGGCGTTTCTGGTACATGGGGCCACCGCAGTGTGGTAATAGTCCTAGCATTATTGGATTAGCAGATATGTTCCCAATTGATCAGATCATTACGATGATCAGTATATCCTCATGAGCTCATAAGCTCCAAAGTCAAAATAATATTTCAAACGTTCACGATAATACCCAACATCACTTGATTGATGACAATTCACAAGCCAAAAAGCAAAACATCGGTTAATCATAACCGGGGTTCTCTAATATATGAGGCACATTATAGGATGAAATTTAGAGTAGAGAAATTTAGCGCAGTGTAGAGTAGCTTCAGAAACACCACCCCTGACCAGGCTATCTCTCTCCCTATTTCTATATCACACATCAAGAGCCAGTGGCAAACTTTAGCACCTGCAAACTTTGTGCGTGGTTAACTTCATCGCCTAGTGCACCACCGTCGCGACTATCAACTCATTCTCCATCAATGCCGCTCTCCCAGAATCGATAGAAACAAGTGCGTTAGTCTTATGAGACGACAAGGCAAGGTCTGTTCAAGACCTCATAGACGGAATGCGCTGAATGTTGCGGTGTCTTGCTCAATTGGTGTCTAGCGTCATTGTCCAACATAACCGCGCACGCAAAGTAGGCACTTTGTGAAGAGTGCGTGTTAGCTCTTGGACATTACCACACCTTGGCGCTCATCCAAACACCGCGCCCGCTAGCGAATACAGCCACTTCAACTATGCTATTTGAATGGGGTCACTCTCGATGGAGGATATCACACAGGGAATCATCAGCTGATGCTCTACTATGGTGGTTGCCAACCCGTGGTACCACTAGTACAACGGCAAGCAAGCCAGCGGTTGATTGTTCAGATCTAATCTAGTGGTGAGTTTTCCTTGCTGCAAATGCAAATTAGCACACACACACACACACACACACACGCACTGACAATCCCGCATACGATATCAAAGGTATTAACACACAGCAGGAAAGTCGTGACACAATTGAACCAATTTTTCTTTCAACAATTCCACAACATCATTCACAGTGTGCGACTAGGAAAACACACTGGCCAACCAACAACTGACTTAATCGGATCTCGGAACACGTACCAAGCACAAAAACCGACACACACACACACACACAGATACATACACACATACACACAATGTGCTATTTGTTCATAGATCACCTTCAACTAGATCATAAGACTTTGAGAACATTTAGATGATCAACGAACAATGCTGTATAGTGCATTCATATTTGTATTATTGCAGATTCCCGCCATTAAACCCATATTTTAACCCGAAATTCTACTCCATATGTTCCATGGTGGGCTTAATAGCCAAATCAGGGTATTTCAGGGTAAAAAATCTGTCCAAGTTATATTTATCCAAAACAATAAGCCTCATTATAGAATGAAATATATCAATTTTGATAAATTACAAATATGTGCAATAGTTTCATGAAAACGTAAATTAGCACGTAAATTAGAGGAAAGGATGGATTTTTCAGGGTATTGTATATGTGTAACTAACAGAGCAATTGAAAAATACTACCGGAGAAAAGTTCAAATTTTGGGTGGTCTTATTGGAGGACCGTACTACTAAAAGCCTAGTATATATTTCAGAAGTCTGAAACGTGACGTGGGCATAATGGCAGACACCTAAGGTAATATACGAAATATCGTATGCATCTAAATATGTCATATACACAGAGACATGAGTGGTATTACATGATATGTTGAGACAGAGAGTGAGAGAGAGGGAAGAGCATGAAGAGAAAGCATAACGTCGAACGCAAGAAGAGAGCGTGAGAACAAACTCAACACGCGACATTATGAAACTGGCATTTTAAAACACACACACATACATACACGCAAACAGAACACGGTGGATCGGCTTCACAAGCGTGTGACGGCATGCGACATGGAGAACAGCGACAAAGAATCGTGGAAGGAAAGAGAAAGGGTGTCACACCCGAGGCCACATACACAACGACACTACATATGGACAAACACTGAAACGTGTAGATTGGTGAGAAAAAAACTTGAAAAACGCCCAATATTTGAGCGTCGCTTCTCTACGTAAAACATTAGTTCTTAAGCTGGGTTCGATTGGACCTCAGGAGTTCGGTGAGTAAGTTTCAGAGGTTCGACGGTTTAGTTCACCCACTGTATGATTCGTGTATGATTGTGTGATTCGTGACGTCAAGCTCTGCTTGGTCATCATTGACTGCAGTTAATCACGCCACATCGCTTGGCCTTGATATCTATGCTGCAAGCAACTCGGTCCACTCAGTAGTAGCCTACTTGTGTGACTGTCTTGATCGTACGTGATTTGTGATTTTTCTTATAATACACGAAAACAAGCACGAGGGGTCCGATGAATGCATGTATGGAACTCGTGGGGTTCAGTACCTCTAACAAGGTTGCGAACCACTGCACTAAAATATTAATCAGTCCAAGTACTATGATTACTGTATTCACTTAAGGTGTTGTATGAAGATATCCTGGTGTACTCCTCTGACCCATGTAGATCAAAATCCCGGTGTTATCAAATAGATGATCATCTAAATACAAAAATAGTCACCCTATGAACCATGGGCGTAGATATTAGGGGTGCGTGGGATATATACCCCCGACAAATTGGCTGGGGGTTAAAGGTTAAATGCCTAAGTGACAGCTGCTACACGGGAAGAAGTCGAAGCTTATGAACACACAGGCGTGTCCCGTGCAGCTCGCTGCCACCGCAGAAGCCACCCTCTCCACGCTATGGCGCCACAAGGACGGAAGACGTATTAGAGAGAGCCACCTCCCCAGAATGCATGACACAACACATGACTGATTTCTGGTACATTTTCTGCTGGGTGGACAGGGACTGTGGGATTATAGAATTCGCCCAATGAAATTCTGCGCCGTTAAAGTTATAAATGTGTGAACAATTATAATTTACGCAATATACGTTCAATAGAGTTGTATTATGTATAATGTGTGTTGTAATTTAATAGGCCGAAAATAGTTTAGGGTCTCATGCAATTGACCAACTGAGCCATCTTTGAACACTAATACATGATGGCTGCCATACCCCACGAGTATCTACACTCGAAATATCCATGCTCAGGATTTCTGTGAACAATCAGGGGGATTGGTACTTTTTCAGGGGGGGCTTCAGCACATCCAAGACCCCCCTCCCCCCTTAGTGCCACAATTCAATCAAACAAACGAGAGCAAACGTGCACATGCACACGCTCACGAGGTGAGGTCGGACGAATATAGAAAGGTCAGCCATCGATTTCAGCTAGATCTAGTCCATGCTATGAACACAAGGTTAGCACGCACAAACGTATATACCGATGCATTTTGTAGGTGTGTGTGTGTGTGTGTGTGTCAAGAACTGGCACAATGGCAGCATCTAGGTTGGATGCTGATGTTAGCTAGACTGCTTACAAACTCGATACGGCTACTTGAGAAAGAGTGTCTGAAATATGACGGCAAGGATCGAATCAATCGACCTAATTTGACACTGCACTCCGAGGTCACCCTCACTTTTTCTCTCCCTTCAACGTGCATGTATTCAATCCTGATCGAATGGTTTTGTTTCGAAAAAAATCCAGTTTGTCTGACAAGCCCGAAAGCCATGATTACAAACTAGAACAGTTGTCTGTAAACTATGCGGAGCCTGCTGGAAATTAAGGGTCGGAGAAAAGGACAAATGCGTGTTTTATCAATCCATTAATTCGTATATTTTCGTTTCTAGTGACTTCTTGTCATCACATTTGATGGAAAAACTCAAATTATTGAATTTCTCAGCGCTGTTGAGCAAAATGAAGAGTTGCTTCATAAAGAAGTAGAGTATCAGAGAAAAGGGTTATGGACCAATGGATTATAAAACCATAGACCCAGAGGACAAAGCAATAAGGTGTATTAGAGAACGGAGCAAGAAGCAATGGAATTATTCAGTAACGGAACAAAGATAGCGAAAAAGGAAGGAAGCAAAAACAGACACACAGAGACAGTACAAACCTCCACTGCCAAGTTTCTTGATGAACTTGAAACTGCTCAGAGAAACTCGAGATGAGTTTGCACGCGTTCCGATGACAGACTCCGCACACGCCCCTACACACAAACACACACACACACACATAAGATGAATAGCAGATCAAAACTTCACATGCAGGACATGGAGTGACCAAGCTAAATTTGTAAATTTTTGCCTGAAAATCGGAAAATGTGATTCATGAAATGATTTCATGATTCATTCATTCGGAAAGGTAGATTTCGGTGCTTTGCGTGCAGGCACATACAGCTCGACGAACATGAATCACACACACACACACACATCAAGCACACACTGATAGCGACGCAGATAAGATAAATAAACACCGTACGAGTCCTGTTTTCCTCTGGTTGCACAAGTGGCTTTCCAAGTGTGCATGTTGTTGGTGAATTGTCCCACGAAT
This sequence comes from Sacculina carcini, assembly GCA_916048095.2. Taxonomy (NCBI): domain Eukaryota; kingdom Metazoa; phylum Arthropoda; class Thecostraca; family Sacculinidae; genus Sacculina; species Sacculina carcini. The sequence continues at coordinate 11,846,928 of OU696571.1, forward strand.
ACGCCACTACAGCCGTCGTGTATGAGTCATTGTGGTGAATAAGACCTAACCAAGGTGACCTTGAAAGCTGCTACTTGATCCCAAAATTAATCGCAAACAATTTGAGGCCAAAAGCCACTTCCCCTATCGACATGCATTTCTAGGTACTGATATAAATTATCAACGGTTTATAAATAATGAAATATATCAATGGTTATGTTTTTTCCACGTATCTAAGTTACACAAGGTGCGTTAACACATCTAAGATACATAAACACAAGCGATTGAAATACTCGTGGATCTGGAAGGCATACTGGCAAATAATACAAGGATTGGTGATAAGTATTTGAACAGTCAAGTTCAAGTAAGTAAAGAGGGTAATGGGACCATATTCGACAATTCATTGAGGGACGTAGAACCATCAATAGGTAAAAAAGCTCAATTCTATGCCATCCACATCGATATACCAATACCACATACTATTTCACATACTCTTTCATGGAACAAGCAGCTGGAAAACCACACACACACACACACACACACATATGGGTCCGATTGGGTTGTACATAAGCTTATCGTGAAGTCAGAAATGATAAAAAAACACACACACACACAACATTTAATTAATGCTTGAACTGGAAAAATGTGTCATCCACCTACAGTTGAGATTCGTGCAATAATCACAGAATGTAACCACATCATATGCAAAGTATCATATGTCAATCACACACACACACACACACACACATACTACACAATTACTACTCCTGTCTAATTATGCCCAACAGTGTTCTCAACACGTGCTAACAGGTGAACAATCAGGCCCAGGTAACGATTCAGCGAACGATAACAGCGAACACACACACACATACATACAAATACAGATACATATACACACATGCACCCACGTCAGCAGATACGGGAGTGGAAAGTAACGGTGAGCACACACGCACACACACACAAACAAATGCATACGTACATACACCTTCAGCACTCGAGTCACACTTGACAAAGCAGGCCACACACACGCACGCACACACGCACACAGCGAGGAAAGTGGCAGTACTGCCGATAAGTGAGAAACTCCAAGCCTTCGCTAGCCAAACCTTCACTTCAATGGCGGACCGAGGACTTATGAATAAGGGGACAGGCTCGATTTGTTGACCCCAAAAGAGCGGTCGCACTCCCGATATACTCAATCACCCCTGTCGTAGGGGATAATAATGTTACTTGGTACCTCCCTTGGATTGCACGACCTTTGAACATTCCCTTGGATCCGATGGACTTCTGGTTCGAAAATTCAGCGTCAGCGTTCAGTTCAAACACGCACATGAATTCTGCATGCTCAACATTTAGCAGTGAAATCCAATTTACTCAGCTAAATTATTGGCGTATGTGCTAGCATGTCGAGCAAAACAAATGCAATTGTTCGAGGAAAACGTGCGAAATCTTCGCTAAATCTCGCACATTCTTATCATGAGAGCGGGAGAATTAGCATGCGCCCATTGACTGCCTTCTCAACCCGTCTATAATGATCATCATCATGAGAAATCATAACAGCATTGCACAGACTCGAAGATTGTTGAATTTCAACATCAACATTATCAGCGACATTATCGTATATGTGGATTCAACAGGAAACATTTCATGACTAAGTGCGTCTATCTCAGGCTAGAGCCATCGTGAAAGTTAAAACTTGAAATATGACTCATTTTACCAGTACTAGAACATACAGGATGTGATAGCGTGATCAGATATTTTCATGAGCGGAACAAGCATTTGAAAAAACATAGACGCTCCATAAATGGCATCTACACAACATAACATCCACTGCAGTGGAAAATGCATGCGACACCTGACTAACATGATTATTTGTCTGTGTGTGCGAGTGTGTGGGTGTTGTCGCATGTGTTGTTGTGTTGTGTCACGTAGTAGCGAGGACACAACCATGTCACAATGTCACACACACACACACAGTTTCGGGTGACCTCGAAACACACTCGTGTCGAACTAGGTCACAAGTCTCAGCCGTTCGTCGCTCTCCAGAACACACACACACACTCATGCAAATCAAGAAAGAGAGAGCTGAGCACAGTGTGAAAGGGCGATGGAAAAGCACAAGAACGAAACAGAAGAACAAGCACACAAGAAAACAACAAGAAAAGCACAAACATCTGTGCAGCCAAATCTGAAGCGGAATCAATTAGTCAACGGGTTGCTGATGGTGTAGCTAAAAGGTCTACCCGTACAGACAACTGATAAACAAAACCAATGAAGTGGATGTCATCACTCGGTCGCCGTTGGCTCCGAACAACCAGAAAGTATGGAAAATACCTGTCCAGACCAGCGGGTAAAAAACGTACACAGACGCAAAAAAACAAGCACACACACTCGCCAGGTTCACCCATCCATGAAACTGACTCCAAATGACCTCCCCGTCAATGACCTCGGCATTTGTGAGAGTGGTGGATGGTGGATGGTGAACATCCACCACATGATGTATGTGAGCTCAACTCTCACAAACACAAACATACACACACACACACAAACATACAAGTTTATCCCGACAAGGTCATACCTAGGTGGTTACCCGTGCTGACACATCTAGCATCAACAGCAGATCTACCTCTTTTCAGTCGATTCATGTTAGAACCCCGCGAATCGGTGAATTCTCGAATTCGTACTACGAATTGCCCATTTCTATAGCTAATCAAAGACCAAAAATCTAATCATAGCTTGTAATGAAACCGTATTCTTTCAGTGTGTGTGTATGTGTGTGTGTGTGTGTGTGTAGTCAGATTGAATGATTCAGAGTGTATGATGTTTGTGTTAGCACACCACAACCGTGAAATCTCGCCCAATACAAGACAAACTCCAGACACCATTATCAAACGATAATGAGAACACTGAGCAGGGGCGGTCAAAGAGACCACACAAAAGCGGGGCCAAAAATCAGTGGCGGATCCAGTAATTTACAAACGGGGGTATGACCGAGGAGCATGTAACTAGACCGCAATTAGGGTATCTGCATCTTTTGCAGTCCTAGATACGTGAGTGGTCAAAATCGTGCGTATACGAGCACGATTTTCAACTCCGCCCATCATCTCGTAACACGAGATATGTGCAACGTATTCTGGGATAATCACTTTCACAGTTATCAAAACGACAGACTCATCTCCTAACTGTGCTCGCATCCGCCATGTCTGCTTCATAGGGTTTCTTCAGGCATCGGTAAATGTCAATGGGTGAATTCGCTTTCTTGTGAAAGAATTCAATGACACATCTCTGCTTCTGACGAGTTTCCATGATGAACTTTTCATCAACGCGTCACGCCGTAAATATTTACAATACAGAAATGAAATTTTAAGCACACACGAGTAAGGGTTCAGTCATGATAAGGTGGAAATTTCAGCCCCCTGTGATTATTTGGGACGGAGTTGAAAAATTTGAAAGAGACATTCCTTTTGGAACGCCGTAAAAATAGACTTTTTCGTAGAAAACGAACGTCAAACAAACTCGACAGAGTACTCGGAGAGAGTGAGAGAGAGCGAGGAGAGAGTGTGAGAGGTCTCGTGAACAGCTGTCTGATAAAACCGCACGTGCTCAGTGTGACAGAGTGACAGAAGACAGAGGATGAGAGCAGAGGGCAGAGAGAGAAAACAACGGATTGAACCCGCCCTGTCATATTGCGTGAAGCTATAGAACCACTGGTGTATAACGGTGGAAAACGTGCGTGTGTGTGTGTGTGTGTCTGTAAGTATGTATGTGTATTCCACCTAAAACATCCCGCTTAGTTCCTAAGGGTTGTGAGGATTCCTGTTAAAAAAAATTAATACTTATATTATTTCCCAGAAAAAAAACTTCAAGGAAAGTTGAAGAAACCCTAAGCTAAATGAATTAATATTGGTAAAAGTTGATATTACGTCATTTGTATTTGTGTATTTGTATCTATATCATATAGCTATCAAAAATGATTGTGCTGCTCATCATACGAAATGATGCCAGCGATGTATTAAAGCATAAAATATGATCTCCCACATAGCATCCCTACTACTTCGTAATCAGATATTCCAAGAACTTCTGCCGCGTATGATGAAAACACAGTATTAAGTGGTATTTGCTTATGTGTGTATGTATGTGTGCGTGTGTGTGTGTGTGTATGTGTGTATGTGTGTGTGCTTTCACCAGTTGGCAAAGTTGAGATGCGATTGGTGAAGGTGAAAAGTCCCTGGGCTGGTGAAAAAGTAACGTAGGATCAAGAAACGTAAGAGAGATTGAAATATGTCGACAACATATCAGTACCGAGTAAACAGTGATTTCAACGAGTTGAACACGTTCAGCACTTTGGTAGTTGCTACACTCTGACGAGAGAAGTTTAGGAAAACAACCCATCCCAGCTTTCGTTACTCAGCCAGATTGGTACGATCAACCCAGCAAAACTCCTACGAGAGCATAACACTGTAGAATCCCAACCAGTACATTCCCAGACTTCTCTAGCAGCGTATTGGCCAAAAATCACCGCAGAAAGCGTTGTCCGCAGGATTTTCTCCTCCAGTAGGTGTTTCGGCCGAATTCTGACCGTTCCACACCATGAAAACAAGAATTCATGACACACTGTGACAGAAAATTAATCTTACTAAAAATGGTGAGGCTGAGCAAAAGAATGCGAAGATTAAAATTGAGCTGATAATGATCAAGATAGTACTCAACCAACTGAACAAGATACGTCGATAAGATCTGAATCAGCTGTGAATGAAGTACAGTGGTTCTCAAACCACGCCATAACACAACTCTGTTTCGAGAAATCTGTTTCGACTATTGTTTAGAGCGATAGTCTGGTAATCTGTGACGGAATTCCCCACTGGTGGAGAATTGTATTTCCAAGCGCTGTTGGGTGAAACATGACATGAGTTGGCTCATTAAGAAGAAGTGGGGAATCCGAGAAAAAAAGGATACGAAACCAGTGGTTTAGAGCAACGATTGTCTGCAGAATCTTGGCATATGCTTGATGAGACAAATTTCCAGGTTAAAGGTCTCAAATGACAGCTGCTACATGGGAAGAAGTCGAAGTTTATATAAACACACACAGGTGTGTCCCGTGCAGCTCGCTGCCACCGCAGAACCGACCCTCTCCACGCTATGACACCACAAGAACGGAAGACGTATTAGAGAGGGCCACCTCCCCAGGATGCATGACACAACTCATGACTGATATCTGGTACCATTTACTGCTGAGTGGACAGGGGCTGTTGGATTATAGAATTCACCCAAAGAAATTCCCCTCCGCCGGGATTCGAACCACGGACTTCCCGCTTGTGAGACGATAAAATTTATGCAAATCTAGCGAGACAGCTGACAACATCTCTCACGATCACAAAGAATACTACAAAGAAAATCTCGGAAGCCAAGCAAAGTCTTCACTTTCGACGTCACATTTTGTTATCATGAATTCTCCCCAATGACACACACACACACACACTTAAAACTCACGATTGAGCGATGCACGTAAACAAACCGCGCCTTGCATTGCGTGTTGCAAACTGGGCATCATGCAACTGCATTGCAAGCATGGGAAAGCACACAACCACATAGCCACCACAAGACAACACACCCAACAGCCAACAGCAGAACCTCCCACACAACAACACAACAGCCAAAGATGGTTTATCTCAGCTAAATATAAAACATTGAACTCATTATGCAGCTTCTATGCATACCAATTAGCCCGATTGTAACAAAAGTTGCCAAGATGTGCAATATCCAGACACACAGCAATACACTACAAACTCGATGTCTTCTCGTTGAGATAGTTACCAAACAAGTTACCAAGACCAGTTAACAGGCAGGCGCTGTCAAGAGCTGCCAACTCGCCACCGTAATGAAAGTTGCCAGATAGCGATTGGCAACCGGCATATTAAGCAATAACCCACTTGACACATACATACCTGCCTGTGTGTGTGTGTGTGTGTGTGTGTGTGTGTCTGCCTGTGTGTGAGTGTGCGTGTATTCACCGAGTTTTATATTCCCATTTCAGAATGAGACATCAAAATGAGAAGGTACTTTACCAATGTAAAGGTCATTGACGAAATTTGTGTAATTTAGTCCAAGCATTGGATTTATCCATATTTCTCTGATCTCCCACTTCATAATGAGCCATCTCTTTATTCTACTATTGTAAAGTATTCACTTTTTTCCTAAACTATCGCCTAAAAACGAAAGGAGTCCCAGTTATACACGGGAAAACACAGTATAGACTTTTGTGCAATCGGATCATCTACGTACAATTGAAAACGAATTAGCAACATTATCACCCACTCCTAAATGTCATCTATATAACACATCCCCCCCCACTAGGGGAGTGTATGACCACGTGTGTTTTGAACCATGCCGCAAACCCCCACGTCCCATCCCCAAGTGTGTGTGTGTGCGAGTTGGAGCATAAACAGTACACACACACACACACACACAAGCCCGCCCTCAGACAATTGGGAGTGAGGAAAGTATGTAGCCCCTTGCCCCCCCCCACTCCCCACCATGTGGTAGCGAATACTACAAGGGAACAAAGGTTTCGGTAGCTGATTATAGGAAGACAGTTCTTCTTGAGCAAAGATTGAATATATGAATATGTAATTTGAATATATGAATTTGAATTTTGAATATATGAATTAGATAGATAACGCAGACCGTAGATGAGATATGATCCCCTCCTAGATACGCCCCTGTACATGTTTGAACTCCGAACAACTCAGACACCGCACACGCAGACACAAAGCGTGCGCGAATACAAGTGTGTGTGTGTGTGTGTATGTATGCGCGTGTGCAGAGCGGCAGAAACAGCAGATGTGTTGGCAATCAGCTGTTTGTTACATACACACACACACAGACAGACAGACATACAGACACGCGTAAGCATACACACACACACACATCGAACTTCGAAGGCGACAATTGTATTAATATGCATTGTCTGGTGGGTAAATGGTAAATGGAAATTACCCACCATGGAAACAAACCACACCCGAGGCAGGGATGGGGTAATTCTACTGGGGTAATTCCACCACGTGGTGCCCTCAAACGAGGAAGGCAAAACCCAACTATGCGTGTGTGTGTGTGTGTGTAAAGACGGCTACAGAAAGAGTTTGAGAGTGAGCGAGCGAATCATTAAATGGGTGACGCTTAGAACACATACACGCATACAAACACACTCGAATAACGCTATAGCCACATACGTACAACAGTACTGTGTATGTATGTGTATGTGTGTGTGTGTGTGTTACATGCAGACAATCGTGTGTAAACTACCAACAGGAAACAAACGCAGATACACACAGACATACATACACATACTTGTAGCATCACTTGATGCGTGTGCGTGGTTTCGAGTGTGTCTGAGTGTATGTGTGTATGTGTGTGATTGTACATTCCTCTCTTTCTCTCCATTTCATTATCCTATCCACACTCTCACCCTCTGTCTAGACTAGATAATCGGGCATTCCCTAGCGAAACAATGAGAAAACTGAATTGAGAAGTTTGAGAATCATCCAGAAGATCAAGGTCCAAGGTTCGAATCCCGTTGGTGACTAAAATTATAATAGGCGACCACTAAGACCTTTTTTCTTTGATTCCCCACTTCTTCTTAATCAGCCATCTCTTCATTTTCCACAACATTCGCAATTTGTATGTTTAACGAGTGCAATAAGCAATAACAACAAAACTTTCCTCCGAAACAGGCAAATGATGAATCAAATGACGAATTTCCAGAAAATCACGTATTTTCCTATGTTTGTGTGTGTGTGTGTGTGTGTGTTTGTGTGTGTGTGTGTGTGTGTGTGTTTGTGTTATGCTTAGCAATGAACACAATGAACTTACGTTCGGCAGAATTGATAAAAACATACACACATACACACAAGCACACACACCAAAGTTCTGACACATGTATACGTGTGTTTAAACTGAATATAAAATGTCGAGTGACGTCATACTATGTCGAGTGACGTCATACTATGTGGAGTGACGTCATATGACGTGATCCCGCAAATTAGTCACAGAGATGGAAGTGTTTATCAGATTTACAATTAAAATATTCGCCGATGCAATAGTCGCGAACTATGTTGAAATGTTGAAGATAGCAGGCAAAACACCAATAACTTTCTAAACAAAAAATCATCAAGGAAAATAAAATCTAAATAGAAAAAATCAAGAAATATATTTAATTAAATGCATATTTTTTTTATATGTTTGGTTTGAGAAGCACCAAAAGCGTATGTTGTGTGTGTATGTGAGTTTTCCATACATTAATTCAAAATATTGGGATATACCATTCCAAGTGACCAGTTCATTGACATACTTTTATGGAAAATATGGAAATTTTTGAAAACTTAACGCCCGAGGGCAACTTGAAGTTTTTCCTCCTCCGCTCAATTCCATATACACATATTTTTGTGTTTATGTATTAATAGAACGTATTATACTCATTCAATTCACATGTGTGAAAAAATATTACTAGAAAAAATGATTGAGCAATTTTTTCAGTGCACTCAGTGGAATTTAGGAAAAAATCTAAATTTCAACAACAAAATTAAATAATAACATAACATATGTTAACATAATAACAACCAATACCGGGATTGACCAATGAACAATATCGCACTTCTGAACTCGTGTTCGATTCATACACTTCGGAAATTTCTACTCATGAAGAAAGAATAAAAAATAAAATGAAAAATACATCAAAATTACACAAAATGAAAGTGCACAAGATATGTTTTGACATTTTAATGTAATTCGATTTTGAACTTAGAACGGATTTAAATTTTGTATACAAAAATTTCATGAAAACTTTGACATTGGCATCGTCAGAAAATATATGAGCCCTTGGAAAACAAATACGAAATACGCAAATCAAACAAGATTTAAACACAACCTGGCAAAGCGTACAATGAAAATCTTGAATTAATTGCCGAACAGAGGTGTCCAAATCCACTAACCGCATGCAGCCGACGACGGTGGCTGGCATTCATCGCATCGGTATTCACGAGGGCTTCCTGGACTGGATTCGAAGCCACTCTCCTTCTCGGCAACGCCGGACGAGTCGGCATTTGGCTGCGCTGAACACACGTATTGACAGTGCGCGTGGGGTCGCATTGCTCGCTATTCACCGCTATGCTGCTAAAAACAAGACAGCACACACAGTACACTAGGGAGCGCGCACCGCCGACAACCTCACACCACCACGCACAACTGCACACTAACAGTCAGCTGACGTGCGCGTCTCGCTCACCGCACATGTACACACGCACAGACACACTCATAGACGCACACGCAGTGCGGTACAGTATCGGCACAAAACTCGACGCAATCAGCTGTTTGGGCAACGAACGACCACCTGACAACTGGGGCTCGGGAGCGGCTGCGACGACGACGCTGACGACGACGGCGGCGGCTGCCCGCACGCGCAGCGCACGTGCTCGGCGTTTGTATGCGCGTGTGCGTCCAAGCTGGCTGGCTGGTAAAAGTGAGCATATACAGCGGCGGGGTCACGGCTACCGGGAAGTGGGGGTGGGGGGATGAGAAGGGAGGGGCCCGGGGGGTTCAATGTGGCCTTGGCACGCGCTTAACTACCGATAGCACCTCGGTGCGACTTAAAAGCGCTTCTTATTGGCGGAAGCGATAAACCCATTCACACACACACACACACACATACGCATATTGTTCGCATATTCGGCTTCAATACAAACGGAACTCTGTGTGTGTGTGTGTGTTGATAGTCACACATTTTGCACTCCATCGCTCATACCAGCAAACATTGTCATTGCACACACACACACACACAAGCACTAGATATGCTAATTTAATCGTATGCGGGCTTGTCAGTGTGTGTGTGTGTGTGTGTGTGTGTGTGTGTCTGTATGTGAATGAGTGAAAAAGTCTTTTTTGACGTCATATAATCGATGCTACATCAAAAAAAGGTGGACATATTTGAGGAAGTGAAATGCGTAATCGAAAACAACATTTTTATGTGCGTTTTTTACGTGTGATCATTGTATGAGCTGAATAAAATTAATTAAGCGAAGAATAATCCCATATTTCCTGTCTTTTAAAGTGTTTATTTTATTAATTAAAATCACGCAGCAACTGTCAATGTTTTATTGTAATATATGTTTATATGTTTAATATAATATATGTAATATATGTTTTATTTCATTTTTAATTTGGTTAAATATATTTAGCTATGAGTTTTAACGTGAAGTTTTTGGTGAATTTTTCGTAAATAGTGTTTCATTTTTCAGTTTTTTCATCCGTTATGCCTTTTAAAATTCCATATGCAATTAAAAACAGAAAATCATGATAAAATTAAAAAAGTGGACTATATTTTGTCGAAATATTTGAACCATCATTTAACTAGCGACAAATTGTGTACTTATTGTCGCTAATAGTTCCGTACTGCGAATGTCTCCTTACTTCGTATTGTTAACCAATCAAATTTGCGTGAATATTTTAAACGTAAATCAATCATTGACATCCATTACGTCACAAACCAGGAGTAAAATTAGCATTGAAGCTCAACAGTTGGACATCTCTGATATTGTTGAGTCGTATATAGCAAGGTTAGTTTCACCAATACAAAATACACAAGCACTTTGAAAATACAAGATACACAAGCACTTTGAAAATACAAAATATATACAATTAGATTACACAATTTAAATAATTTAATTAAAAATAATAATTAAAAATTTAATAATTCATTTAATTTAATAATTTAATAATTTAAAATTTAAATATATACAATATATTACAATTACAATACAAAATATACTCAATTAGTTTACAAATGTATATGTACAAAATGTATGCTACAAATGTATAAGTGCGCACAATTACTGTGAAGAAACACTATGTGTATGTATGTATGTGTATGTATGCTTGTGTGTATGTGTGTAAGCGCGATGTGTATGTTAATACAATGTGCGCACATTGTGTGTGTAGGTGTTTGTATATATGTATACGTGTGTGTGTGCGTGTGTGTGTGTGGTCGCTACGATGCTGCAAAATTATGCAAGAACAGTTTGCAGAAATAATACGGTGTCATTTTCACAGGGAAGTTTCGAGTAATCGTTCAACTGAATGACACGGTTTATAGAATCAATGTGATAAACAAACACTGATAGGAAAATCAATCTGAATTGCAATTACAATATTGGTAAGCTACACATACATACATACTACACAAAAGCGCTTCTGGAACACGCACACACACGATGATGTACTTAATTAAGACTTTTTAATTAATGACGTTTTGTTACGCACTCTGTCCGCCACTGTGCAATTGCACAAGCCGCTGAGGTTGCAAACGCTCGCTGCACACCTGTATGTTCGCATGCAATCTCAGCACACAGACACACACACCGATGCAATGTGTACATGCGGACACACACACACACTCACTTACGATAGCTTTTACATACATATGTATATATAGATAAATAGATCAGATGGAAAATTAGCTACAAACCAAAGGATACCATTAGCTACATTCTACACATATACATATTACACACACACACACACACACTGACACATACACACACACATACACACACACATACACACACACACACACACTCGAATGTAATTCCATCACATGAAAAGATGAAACAATTGAACTTATTGCATTTATCAGCGCTGTTGTGTGGAAAATGAAGAGATGGCTGATTAAGAAGAAATGGGGAGAACAGAAATATTTTTTTTAAACTCTGCACTAGACTAGTGGTTTCAACCTTGCCATGACCCCCGTCAACACAAATCGAGTCCTCAAACACAGTGACCCTTAAAAACAGTGCTGGTCTCCGCTAGAAATGCTTGTGACCTCATATACACATGTATTGTCATATATCTTTCGTGGATAGTGAGAAAACATGGTGGCCGAACATTTTTTAAATTACTGCCTATGTCCCACGTTGAGAACCACCGTTCTAGAAGGTTATGTGTGCCAGTGGCGACGCCAAGGAGGGGGCTTACAGGGAGTGAAAGTCCCCCAAAAATCTGCCCCATCCCCCTCGGAGCCTTCCCAAAAAAATCCTCACCATGAACATTTCGAGTGCAGCTCCTCACATGTTTCGCCCATGTTTCATGTTTGCCTAGATCATCTTTCTCAGTTCCCCCACCAGAAATATCCTGGCGCCGCCACTGTGATATGGTGCTGGTATAATTGCCAACTCTATGTGGACTCCGTGGTGTAGTTGTTAGCACACCCGCCTCACAAGCGGGAGGTCCGTGGTTCGAAACCCGGCGGAGCAGAATGTCATTGGGCGAATTCTACAATCCCACAGCCCCTGTCAACCCAGCAGTAAATGGTACCAGATATCAGTCATGAGTTGTGTCATGCATTCTGGGGGGGGGGGGGGGGTGGCCCTCTCTAATACGTCTTCCGTTCTTGTGGCGCCATAGCGTGGAGAGGGTCGGTTCTGCGGTGACAGCGAGCTGCACGGGACACACCTGTGTGTGTTCATAAGCTTCGGCTTCTTCTCGTGTAGCAGCTGCCACTTAGGCATTCAACCATTTAACCATTCTTAGATGCACTCAATTCGCTGATATATAGAGTAGAGGTTCTTAACGTTCAATTGGTTCCATACCCCCGATATATTGTCGAATATGCTCCCATACGCCCTTCGCTGGATTGTTCAAATAATTATCACCAATATCATTATATTTGGCAGTATGTCTTCCAGATCCACGAGTATTTCAATCGCTTTTATTGACTGTAATTTAAATACGGATTACTTGGAGAAAAACATAATTGTTGATTTATGAATTTTTTATATAAGCCATCCATAATTCATAGCAGTACTCGTAAATCGAGTCCCATACCCCAAGGGTCCCATAGTCCCATACATTCTGGCAGAGCCGTTGCGAGAAATTATGGGCCCCCCCGAAGGCAACACTTGGGGCCCCCATTGTGAATATTGAATGCATTTATTAGACATAATCACATAATACGTGAAGCAAAGGGGCCCCTTAACATTCGGGCCCCCCCCCCCGGTCGGGGGGTACGGGGGGCGGTTGCTACGGCTCTGCATTCTGGTTCCCATACCCCAAGGGGTATCAATACCCCTGGTTAAGAACCCCTGGTATAGTCCAAGCAGCCTATATTAATTCATTAGCACTTGCAAGCTGTTTGATTATGTTAAAACTTTTATTAATAAAATTCAATTTTGTTAAATATAAGCGGAGATTTTGAGCATGGCTCATACATCCGTTATACTCAAAAACAGACGAACGCCTCAGCATACAGCTAATGTGATTTAAAATTAGAATTATATATATTTATTATAAATTACAGGCAAATCCAGTAGCATAGAAAGAATGCATTCACCCATCTATATTAGTAATTTATTTATAATAATATAAATTCACCCATTCATCCATTGAAATATTTACATTTACCCATTCATATTATTTATTTATCTTTTTATGATCATAATAAGACTAATAATAAAAAAACATCACCATATCATAATGGCTTATCAAATTGTATTTTCCGGAGTGTGTATATAGCACATATGCTCGTGAAAAAAAACAATTCGTTATTTTCGACCTTGAAAATTGGAAAATTCAATTCTCATTGTCGTTATGAGTGTGAAAATTTGTTCCAAATATATCAAGTGTTTCCATATGTATCAAGTCTTTCCATACATTCAATGTGTTTGTGCAATAATTCTGCAATTTCTGTTCATCAATCGGTGAGTTTTTTGCTCGTGTAATATTTGATACTGCATATGGGGTTTATATATAGGACAATCTGTTCAATGCATCGGCGTAGATTTGTGTCAAGGCTCGGGGGGATGACAGCCATCATGCATTAGTGTTCCAAGTTGACTCAGTTGGTCAATTACATGAGACCCTCAACTATTTTCAGCCTATTCAATTACAACACATATACTCCAATGAAAAGTGTATTGCGTAATATATTTCTTCACATATTTATAATTTCTTGCATTGTTGGCCTATTTTCAGCCTATTCATTCCAATAGGCCAACAATGCAAGAAATTATAAATATGTGAAGAAATATATTACGCAATACACTTTTCATTGGGGTATATGTGTTGTAATTGAATAGGCTGAAAATTTTGGTATAATTGCATATTCATACCCCCAGCCAATTTGTCGGGGGTATATATACCCCCCAAACCCCCAGGATTTACGCCCATGCTTTAATGGATTGAAATTTGTCGAAAAAATAACACCAAATTTTCTACAGCAGTACTGAACCCCTCAAGTTCAATACATGCATTCATCGAACCCTTCTTGTTTGAAGTATTATGAGATAAATCACAAATCACGTACGATCAAGACAGTCACACAAGTAGGCTACTACTGAGTGGACCGAGTTGCTTGCAGCACAGATATCAAGGCCAAGCGATGTGGCGTGATTAGCTACAGCCAATAATGACCAAGCAGAGTTTGACTTTACGAATTATACACGAGTGGGTGAACCAAACCGTTGAACCCTCAAGCTGACCTTATGAAACCCCTGGGGTTCGATTGAACCCAAGCTAAGAACCATTGTGTTAGGGGGGTCAATTTCCAAAGGCCACTCAAATACTGCCTGGGGCAATAACTGGAAAGAAATATTTGCTGAAGAAGTTCCACGCGAAGATATTGAAGACGAAAATGGAGTTCGAAAAGAGCATGTAATAAAACTTGTGTTTGTATACACCAAGTCAATGACAAACTTTCATGTGATTTATATACGGCAAATAGATTTTAAGCAATGTGTGTTTGTGTATCAAGCTTTGCAATTCGTAAAACTGCTAGACGTAAAGTGTATGAGTAAGGTGTAAAATTGTCAATTCAAAACGGATTCAGTGCTTGGAATAAGTCAACATTACCATTGATTCATTCAATCGCAGTAACTACGAAAGTTAAGATATCTGCTAATGTTAATATCTTTTACAAATAGAGAGACTGAAAACGTTTTTTGTTTTGCAACAACGCTATGTGATCTCTGCACTCCAGCGATCAAGATCAAATATTCTTGATGAACAAATGATCTTGAGTAGGGTCTTGGAGCGTCGCACTACACAGGAACATTCCTAGAAGACCATCAACAGGTAACAAGTAAGATCTGTGCGTAATTGAGTGTATATACCTGCTTCATCTAGCTGTTGAACAGTAATCTTACACATCAATGGCGGACCTATAAGGGGAGCTTAGGCCCCAGGGGTTAAGCCCCAGGGGTTTGAGGGGCGCTCGGTAATACTTGCTTGAGGATAGACTTGATTGGAAGTACAAGTGTATTTAGTGCATTGAAAATCAATGTCGATGCCACGAGGGGGGCTTAAAGGGGCTGAATACCTTCCTGAAGCCCCCCCCCTAAAATCCTGAGTATGAGAATTTCAAGTGTAGTTCCTCATGTTTCGCCAAACACCCGCATAATTTTCCTCAACCGCCCATGTTCAGCCCCCCTGGAAAAATTCTGGCGCCGCCATTGTTGTAAATTAATATTTATGTTGATAATTGATTTTCATACGCGCCACTTGAATAATGCATTTTAGTCCAACTCAACGGCAATACTACTGCTTACCGATATGACCTTGAACAAATAGAAATGTCACCTTCAAAGATCGCGCGGAGGTGCTCTAGAACTATTATCACGAGAAATTTACACGCGCGATACGCCTAAAAATACTCGTTGAAACCACTGCTGTGTAACATGCCTACATGAGTGTGAACGTGAAGTGCATAGATTTTGACGTACATGCTTTACTGAGCTTCTTCATCAAGTGTCTGGTAAGTTACTGTTATAGTTTTTTTATCGGTGTAATTGTTCTCATCGCTTCCTATGCTTTTGTAAACGTTGAAAGCAAAGGTGTAGATTTGTGTCGAGGCTCGGGGGGGGATGACAGCCATCATGCATTAGTGTTCAAAGTTGGTTCATATTGTTCAAAGACTCAGTTGGCCAATTGCATGCGACCCTCAACCATTTTATGGCTAGCCAGTAAATTCATGGTCATACGAGGCCACTAAAGCCGTGGTCACACGAGGCCAATTGTTGGCTTAGCCAACGATTGGCTTGGCCAACTGTTGGCTTGGTCGAGTGGTCACACGAGGCCAATTGTTGGCTAAGCCAACTGTTGGCCAAGCCAATCGTTGGCTTGGCCAACAATTGTCCCGAAAACCGAAGTTGAACATGTTCAACTTTTCAAGCCAATTGGCCTGCATTTCAGCCGCTTGCCTCAAGAGGGCGCTACGTTGCCGTGCAATGAACGCGCACTCTCACGCTGAAAATGATTGAATTCTCGCGCAGGGCAAATATTCGATCCTCCGTTGTTCACCACATGGCGCTGAAGCAACGCGTACATTGAATGCAATTCAGTTTGAGGGCCTATGTTGTGTTGTGTTTTCGTGTTTTGTTTGTCTTAAATTTTTCGTGATGAAGTGGTCAACTAAGGAAACCATTGCTTTTTTGGATATCTTCCAAAAGTATTCCGCGTTGTGGGATGCAACAAATAAGAATTACATGGACAAATTTGTAAGAGAACGTAGTTTTGTGGAGCTGAGAGACGAGCTGATTGGGGCGGGAATCGACGTTCCCAGTCTGGATATGTACGAAGCAAGACCATCGTAAACTGCCCTCAACACATCATACAGAAACGTAGATACGCTGTTGTGCGGAACTCTGAATAGTAGAGCAAGGGAATGCAGGCTGTCACCACTGGCCAGATATCTCAAGGTTATTTCTAACTTCATTTTCGCAGAAAGAGCAGGCCTCATCACGCTGTTCTGTTTTTCGATCGCAGGAGACACGATCTCTAATAACTCGTTAAACTTATCTTCGTCCATGCGTAGAACATTTCTGTACGACAAAACGTCTTCGCTCAACAGTTCTTGAATCAAGTTGTCTGATGCCCCAAATTTGTTTCTTGCGTAAATCCATGGTTTCACCCATATTTTCGCGCTTGTGCCTCGCTCTTCCTCTTGTAGTTCGTTTTCAATTTCATCGCACACAATTGATATGCAGTGCTTTAAAAAATTCCTTTTGATTTTTGGCATGATCGGCAAAGCACCACCACCACTGAGAGAACTAGTCAGGACAGTAAGACAAACCACACTGAACGTACTATGCACCACATCTATTGGCTTGGACAATTACTGGCCTCGTGTGACCACTCGCAAGCCAATTGTTGGCCAAGCCAACTGTTGGCCTAGCCAACGATTGTCCGCTGCAAGCCAACAGTTGGCTAGGCCAATCGTTGGCTTGGCCAACAATTGGCCTCGTGTGACCGCGGCTTAATTGTGCAAGCCAATAGATGTGGTGCAGAGTACGTCGGTGTGGTTTATTTCGCTCTCCTGACAATACCATTTGAATTTTGATTTAATCCAGGTGTATGTACAGATCATAAATATATTCTGATCTTGAAATATACATATGTTAAACATATTCTACAAATTATATATATTTGTACCTATTTATCAAAATTTAATCTAGTAATGTATCAAGCATTAACATAAATTATACAAATATTATATTACAGATTCCACCTCATCATGATAAAATTGCCACATTAAAACATGAACAAAACACAAAACATCGCAGGTCCTCAAACTGAGTTGAATTTGCTTCACGCGTTGCCTCAGCGCCATGTGGTGAAAAACGGAGGATCGAATGTTTGCCTTGCGCGAGAATTCTATCATTTTCAGTGCGACAGTGCGCGTTCATTGTACGGCAACGTAGCGCCCTCTGGAGGCAAGCGGCTGAAATACAGGCCAATTGGCTTGAAAAGTTGAACATGTTTAACTTCGGTTTTCGGGACAATTATTGGCCAAGCCAACGATTGGCTAAGCCAAGTACTTGTACTTGTGTGTGTGTGTGTGTGTGTGTGTGTGTGTGTGTGTGTGTGTGTGTGTGTGTGTGTGTGTGTGTGTTTAAGTGTGTGTGTGTGTGTGTGTGTCTCCGTAACCCATACTGTCAATTTCAATCGATCTAAATCCACACACACAGACATATGTATGTATGTGTCACACACACAGACATACATACATGCAAAAGGAGCGTACAAACACACACACACACACAGACGCACAAACGCATATATATGCGCACATTCGCTGACAGAAAGATACGTTGGTCTGACGCAATATCTTCACTTTACATAGTCCATGTAGCGCTTGGCGTAACACACACACACGCACACACACATACACAGACACACACACACACACACACACACACACACACATACACACACACGCATGCACGTAGACTGATCTTGTGGATCGTTAGCGGGAGTGTGTGTGTGTGTGTTTGTGTGTGTGCGTACGTGTATGCGTGCGTGTGTGTGTGTGTGCGGGTGTGTGCTATTTGACCTACATACATTGTTGTATCACTGTGTATGTATGTTACACGCAGATACACACATAGACACACACACACACGCACGCACGCATACACACACGCATACACACACGCATACATACAAGTACGTTTGGCTTTCTGGTGGTGAAAACATGCTTACGATTATGTTTGGAAACAGGTTAGAAAAATGTTGCAAAAGGAACTTTAGTATTGCATGTACTCTTTGCATGAAACGTAACTTGTGATAAATCAATATTTTCTAATACAATTCTATATTGTTTTCAGCTGAAGAAATTCGATTATTCAATTCGATTTATCACTTATTGGGTAAATCTATTGATACGGCTAATTTGAATGATTTTTTTAAAGGCATTTCGCTGTCAAAACCATACTCCTAGCCCTGATGACTACATAAGATATGTTACCTTCAACCTTCAGTCTGACTAAGGTAAGAGGGTTACACTTCTAGGTCGGTTGTCGTAACCATATTTCTCTTATTCCTTCATTCTTCTTAATGAGCCATCTTTCCATTTTCCACACAACAGAGCTGATAAATGCAATAAATTCAGTTGTTTCAGCAAAGTTAATGTCATTAAGTCACACTAGAAACAAAAATAAACGATTTCTGATTGATAAAAACACGCACACATAGTTGTCCTGTTCTGTCCGACCTTTAATTACCCACTTGACGAATCCTCCATTTCCCACCAGTGGGTAATTCCCCAAATATTACGAATCACTGATATTATCTGAACACAAGGATTGCCCAATAATTAAAAAAAGCCTAATTATACAATGATTCGGTGGCTTTCAATCACAACTATAATACACTTTTGAGACAACAATTACGGTGTACTCTTTATGATACTCAATATGTTACTCGTTTGTTTTTGTCTTTTTGTCACACATTTTTGTCTTATTTTAAACGGTAATTATGTATTTTTTTAGGTTAGTTCAAAGTAACGTCGTGCTACAATTGAAGCATTAACCTGGCCTCCACTAATGAAGGCAATGCAAGTCCTGTATATAGTAATATTTAGCTAACCATTGAATGACGTATTATCAGCATTGTCGTATGACACAAAACATGCACTTGTGTGTGCATGTGTGTGTGTGTCTGTGCGTGTGTGCATGTGTGTGTGCGTGGGTGTTTTCAGTTATGTCAAAATGTCTGGGCGGAGGCGCCCTACCAAATCACGCGAGCGACACTCAGTTTAATTAGCAGTGGCGACGCCAGGATTGTTCCTCGGGGGGGCTGAGGGGGCTAAGGGAAAAGATGGGGGCTTGGCGAAACATGAGGAACTACACTCGAAATGAAGTACACTCGTTTAGACCCTCCAATTTCCCTGCTGGGACCGCCACTGATAATTACCCTTGTGCAATCCATCAAGTGCGAATCTTATCCAATTCAACGATTTTGTTTGTTGTAAAAGCAAGCTTGATGGACATATTATGAATATTTGCTGAAATCTAATGCGAATGAAACCCGATGATAAAAAAGATCGCATTTACCTTCACCAAAAATATACCAAAAACTAAAAAAATTGAACAAAAACTTGCTGAAACAGCGTAGTGTTATGAATCATGTTTGTGTCCAAGTACCGTAAAACCGGTCTATTTTTCAAACCCTCCTCCGTAATGCCGTTAAATTTTTCAACTAGCTGAGCAGAATTTTGAAAATATACGTTAAATTTTGCTTATTCAACAAAAGACATAAATGCAAGATAATTACTGGTAAGCAATCACAAATTCGCTAATATAAATCAGTCAGTACTTGTTGCTGCCAGTAATTCACTCTGTGGTGCAGTTGGTAGCACACCCGCCTCACAAGCGGGATGTCCGTGGCTCGAATCACGGCGGATGAGAATTAATTGCGCGAATTATATAATTCAACAGCCCCTGTCCACCCAGCAGTAAATGATGGTACCAGATATCAGTCATGTGTTGTGTCATGCATTCTGGGGAGGTGGTCCTCTCTAATACGTCTTCCGTTCTTGTGGCGTCATAGCGTGGAGAGGGTCGGTTCTGCGGTGACAGCGAGCTGCACGGGACACACCTGTGTGTGTTCATAAGCTTCGGCTTCTTCCCGTGTAACAGCTGTCACTTGATATATCTAACCTTTTAACCTTACCAAAGGATAAAAATTCATCAGTGTCGTTCAATGAGAGATTTCACGGTGTATTGTGTCCATACAATTACCTTGCGATATCTGTATAAATAACCGTGTGTTTATATTTGCTGGAATGGCAATGAGTCCAAATCTAATCGTCGGATAAAAGATAAAAAACTGATTGGGCTCAACTTGAACTTGAACTTGATATCTTGATTTTAGGCATCTGATATAATATTTTCTGTCTAATTGTCTTGATTGTTCATCGGACATTTCAAAAAAATATCACTCAACGTTTTCGATTAGCTCCCCTTTTCTCATGTGTCTGGATACGCTTCTAACCGATAGTGTTGATATCCACTGGTCCATTTACACCTGGCAATTAATCTAGTGCGTGCCAGGTGTTTGAGCGCACTCTCAGTACAGTATTGACTCAGTGAAGAAACAAGCAATTTGATTAGCGCTATGAATTGATATTGTGCCGCAGGCTACTGGTGAGGTCAGGCGGGATCATCCTAGTGGTTTGAGGTCATTAAACTTTGCACAGGTTACAGGTCAGTGGCACAGATTCACTTTTCACAGAAGCTAAAGCTGAGTGTCCACTATACAATAAATTTGACATTTTCAAACTTGTATATCAATTGAATTGCATATTTTTTTCTGAAAATGTTGGTTTGATATCACAGACATTTTCCTAATAAATATAACCTAATGATTATATTTGTCTTAATATAGACGGCAAACTTCAAAGTATGGTCGCTTTTAGGTGATCTCATGAAATAATCTGTTACCTGTATCTGTCTGTGGATATTTAAATAATCTGTCTGTGGATAATCTGACAAATTGTATTAATTTCAATATATTAAGCCGGAACAATGATGTAAGGGTCTGCGGCTAGACAAACTGAAACTGTATGAACACACAAGCATTTAGTCCCCCTTGGACCCCCCACTTCTCTCATATTTCCAACCACCAAACGCTAAGAATAACTCAACGTCCCTATATAAATATGTTCGTTATATGTCTGTTCATTGTCGACCAGACGCACTGGTGTGTTGTTAGTTGAGGAAAATCAAGGGGCGCAGCGATTTCTGGATAATTGACGACTGTTTAGTAGGAAACACTCATACAGAAACATAAACACAACACACACACTTACATTTACACATACACACACTTACACACACATGCATATGCATACAAACACAGACACACATGTATACGTTTATACATGCACGCACATGCACCCCTGCACATATGTCCAACACACACATACACACACATACACATACAAACACGAGCACACACATACACACATACACACATACCCACATACACACATGCATACATACACACATACACACATACACACATACACACATACACACATACACACATACACACATACATACGCAGACACATGCATACACACACATACACACACGCATCAATGGCGAGCTCAGAAAAGTTGATTGAGAGGAAGCGAATTCACTGTGTGTTTGGATTGCATTTGCACAATATGCAATGATCAACATGCAGTTAGTTAGAAATGCTGGCACAATTGTCCCGTATGCACAGTAGAAAATTGTATTATCTAAGGAGAAATAAATGTGATACTACTTTTATCTTCTTCGGACGACATGAATTGTTATTGCATCGCCAGAAAACCTTCATTTATTTGGAAAACATCAACAATACAGCATTGAATCAGATCGGAACATAAAATTTGGGACAAAAAACAAAAGAACGCAATTAATAATATTGCAACGCTATATATATATATAGCGTTGTAGCGTAGTAGCGCTATATATATATATATATATATATATATATATCATAATTTGCCAGCAATATAAAGTCTTACAATATAGTGTTCAAGCTTGACTCAGTGGATGAATTGCATGGGTTATTCAACCAGTTTCGACGTAGTCAATTACAACACACATACCTCAATATAAGTATATTGTATATAATATAATACACACACACATTTGTCGTGTATTGTTACTTTTTGCTATGTTGATTTTGATGAAAATAT
The DNA here is from genome assembly GCA_916048095.2 of Sacculina carcini. NCBI lineage: Eukaryota > Metazoa > Arthropoda > Thecostraca > Sacculinidae > Sacculina > Sacculina carcini. The sequence continues at coordinate 11,869,414 of OU696571.1, forward strand.
ACCTAATGAACTGAACTCAGCAGAATTATCGGGGGATATAATTGAATATTCATATGCCCACTTAATTCCTCGGGGTATACGTGTATATATATATACCAGGATCTATGCCCATGCATAGATACGCACTAAATATATGAAGTTACAATGTCATTAATTTGGATTCTTGTGAGGATTTGGGCTCTGTTTACATATCCGACACCTGAAATCTGTTAGCATATCTGATTTCGCTACACGATTTTCATTAATTTTGGCGCAGTTTAAGTTTTTGCGGGCTCAGTTTTCAAGATTTATCCAGTACATTACCGTATATTGAAAGTAAGCTATGAATATTGAAGAAACACACACACGCGCATACACGTTTCGAAATGCAGTTGTCGTGATTCTTGGAGCAAGTTTTCTGTCCAGCAAAACATTTGTTCAAATGTATCGGAAATCAAATAAATACGGTGCCGTACCCGATGTTATTCACGGTATCCATCTAGCATTACCTGTAGCTCAGTGGCAGCACCAGGATTTTTCCGGACGGGGCTAAGGAAAAAGATGCGGTGGCCTGGCGAAACATGAGGAACTACACTTGAATTGTTCATGGACAAGATTTTGCTTGGGGAAAGACTCGGGAAGACTTCACACAATTTGTTTGGGAACTTCAGCCCATCCATGCCCTCCCTTGGCGGAGCCACCGCCGTAGCTCTCAAAGTTCAATCGCTTTTAATGATTCTTCAACAGCCCTCAACAGCCTTCAACAGCAGATACCATATCTATTGCATTTGCTGTTGACAGCAACATGTATTTGAATTGAATGAATTGCGTATTTGAGTCGCTAGCGAAAGCTTAAAGCAATATGGTGATATTCTAGGTGGATGGAAGACAAGATAATGAGCTTTTTCTTTGGTTAAAATAAATGAATGGAAAAGCCCAAGTCAAAACGTAGTTGAACAGTGGATAAACCAAATTTGATGAGTACGAAGATGGAGAAATATATATTTTGTATGTTGTCGGCGTATACATATTCTCCACAAATTCGGGCAGGAAGTAAGTATGTACGAGTAAGTTGAAAAAGAAGAGGTAAATAAACGACTCTGTACTATCCCAGAAGCAAGTGAAACGTCAATGTTTAGTGGTGTTTTCAATAGCACATCATAAGCTGGATAATTAAGATGGGAAGTAAGCAGGGAAAGAGATACAGTGTGGAGGAATTGAGTCCTACACGAACAAGGCAATCGCACAGGATAATGTGGTCTACAAGGTCGAAGGTGGAAGAGGAATTTAAGCAAATAAGACGTACAGAGTCTTGATGAGAACAAATTAGTAATACGGGTCATTGACTATTCAAACAAGAACTGTTCGGGTAGAGTGATGAGAATCAAAACCAGATTGGAAAAGGTCAACCGATGGCTGGATGATAGGACGGAGTTGCTCAAAGATAGATGATTCGAGGAGCTTGGACAACAGGGATGTAACAAAAATCGGGCTTTAATCTCCACACACCCTCTCACTCAATTGATTTTTTTTGCATTATTCACTTATTATCAGTGTCAGAGCCAAGGGGGGGCTTGGAGGGGCTGAAGTTCCCCCGACAAATCGATCAAGCCCCCCGAGTCTCTTTAAAATCGTGACCATGAACATTTCGAGTGTAGTTTCTCATGTTTCGCCTAGCCCCGCATACTTTTCCTTAGCCTCCTCAAAGCCCCCGTACCGGAAAAGTCCTGGTACCGCCACTGCTAACGCCACATTAACCATTTTTTAACTTTCAGCGCCGCTCCAGTGAATGCTGCCAGCGTTTGGGCGGAGGTCGCTTTTTGTCGATGGTTCGAGTCCTTCAATACGCTCTCACACTCTCTCCACATCACTCTATATAACGCGCTTTGTAAACCACACTGAACAATGGCGTAACCAGCACCGGATCAATGGCTATTTTCTTCATGAGGGTCGAAAAACTTGATGAATTTCAATCTTGTGGTTGCAATTTTTCAATTGAATTTGTCAATTTTGTGGTAACAAATGTGGATGTTCGCTAGGTTGGTGAGGCTAGGTTGGTGAGGCTAGGTTGGTGAGGCTAGGTTGGTGAGGCTAGGTTGGTGAGGATAGGTTGGTGAGGATAGGTTGGTGAGGATAGGTTGGTGAGGATAGGTTGGTGAGGATAGGTTGGTGAGGTGAGGCTAGGATAGGCTGGGGGTTGTTGAGCTACTGAGGTGCGGTCGCAAAATTAACCAATTGAAATCTTAAGTCAAGCAGCAACAACAAACATGTATTTAATATAGCGCAGAAAAATTACAAGTGCGCGACAGGCAAAATACGACTGGAGCAAGTGGAAAAATTGGGTCGACTGCGCAAATCTGGTAAAATATAAACATTCAGCGCTGAAAAGAAACACAAACATGTAGCAATTATGAGTCCCGAATATGCAACCAAATGTGCAGAAGAGGGAGAAATGATTAAATCGAAGAAAAAAGCAATTAAATCAATATCAATAGGAAAAACAATCAATCATATCATTGCAAGCACGTAAACTTATGAAGATTCTGATGCCAAACATATGAAATGTTTGTGGAGTTCAGAGGAGAAAGATGAGTAGGATTTCGTTCGGAGGAGGCGAGGAGGAAGTGAATTATAAATGCGAGGTGCAGAAAAAACAATGATGTCGCAGACCAAGTGGACTGGTTCAACGCAGGCGGACAGATTAGAGGAGTAGGATGGCGACGTGAAGAACTCTCTTGAACCAAAAGTAGTGAGCGTAGATAGGACGGGGATGAAGGGTAGTGAAGAATTTCGTATTCCAAACAGCAAATTTCAAAGCGGATTCGGAAATGAGCAGTGAGCCAACCAAGGCGCTGGAGGTGAGCTGAGGTGGGCGTTTTGGGAGGAAGTTTAAGAGCGAAAAGCAGTTTGAGATCCACTGGAGTTGGCTATAAAACGCCATGGCGTATTGAGTCCGTATTTTCCATGCCTTTGTTTGTGAGTATTATTATTATTAATTACAAGCAAATCCAGTAGCATTGAAGAGTGCAAGCATTATTACCACCATGCGGTCGCCCCATGTACCAGAAGTGCCCAAAAATATAGATAGTTTGATAAAAACGAGTTAGTTAGTTAACGAGCTAGTTACGATGCGATCACATGCACAACATAAACGGCATTCAAAAACTCAACCTGAAAAAAATATAGAGGGGAAATCACGCCATAACACAAGTCAAATCATTCACAAAGCAATTCACACACACAATACAAATGCCCACACCCACACATTCACCTACACACACCAACGCACTACATAAAATACGCAAAACGTTACATAAAACGTGTACGCAATGCATAAAATGCATAACACACATACACTATGTGCACCACACAAAAATGCATAAAAAGCATACGCACAACATAAAGTACATTGAACATCTTCGTTTTTTAGTTGTCCGCAGTGTCGGAGTATGAAGGTCGTGCTGTAGCGCCTCCATGTACTGGCGTGTGACTGTGGAGTCCCATCCTTGCATGATATCTCATCCTTATTGCATGAGTCCCATCCTTGATACGCATGATATTGCATAACGATATCGGGCTTCTTAACCGGGGGTTCTCGAGCTCCTGGGGGATGAGAAACTGGTTTCTAAGGTATGCGAGTCCTCCTGTGAAAATGAAAGAAAATTTGTGTTTTTATCTATGCTTCATATATTCCCTGGTAAAAACACTTTTTCCGTACACGAAATTATAGCGGTATGAATGAGTATTTAATTAAACTATTTTCTTATAACGCTAGCATTTTTGTTATTACTTTTTCATATAGCTATAAGAATCCAGTGGGTGAGAGAGCTGACTTCTGATTTGAAAATGGTGCAAACACGGATAAAATTGGACCATTGGTTTATTTGATCAAGGTCAGCCAGAAAGATCGATTTAATTCCAGTGTTCAGTGTTCTATTCTGCCACCTATACTTCTTCCAATGTCTTCACGTGATTGATAATTTCAAGCAGCAGTATATGTGGCGATAATATATTATCACGGACAAGTGATTTCACAAGAGCCGTCTCTCACCCGGTCAGGGGCTCCGTATGTTGAGGGGCCCTGTTGCCTCACGTATGATATTAAAATTTATCATAAAATAGCGCATAAAAGTTCCCAGCTTAATGGAAATCGAGGTGCTGTTCGTAACTACATTTTTACAAAATTGGACCTCTATTATAATTGTGCTGTATATATAATGGGAGCCCTAAGTGTTACCTTCAGAGCGTCCCCATAAGACCTCGCATCGGCTGTGCTAACAAGGTTAGGCTAAATGTGTAACGATTCAAGAACATTAAATTGAGCTAATTTATAACACTGGAATTCATTAGGTTAGGTTAGGTTCTATATTTTTCATAAATTTCACAGTAAATATTCTTGTGTTTTCAACTTAATTGTGCTGCCTTTGCAGGAGGCGAGGAACTGGAAGAAATTCGTTAAGTCAAATAATCTCAATCTATTGTTCTTGAATCCTTACACATTTAGCGTTAACCTACTTACAACGGCAGTTTTCAGTATAATTCTCGCATGTATTTTTGGTCAGTTCACATGAACAATGATAACAAACATGCTATACCATGTGCAATTTGTTTTGAGAAAAGCGAAAATGGATTTGATCCATGTTACTTCACACACGAATATTCATTTGAAATGTTTAAAAGTGTTAAATAAAGTTATGTGATATAGGAAATATTTTAGCTATGTGCGCACTGTATTGGAATATGTATAACGAATTCTTCAATTATATTAAATTCAATTTCAATACAGATATGTACATTTGATCATTGTACTTACTTTATGAGAAGCTCAATTAGCAAATATGTCAGTGTCAGCAAATTTGCATAGGCACCACTTTGTTCATGGAAAGCACTCGCAATCAAATCGTGCACACACACACACACACACACACACACACACACACACACACACACACACACACACACACACACACACACACACACACACACACACACACACACACACACACACACACACACACAGACGCTGAAGACATTCAGCACACATCTCCTTGTTGAATCATCCCCGCCTGGTAGACATGAGGACGAGTATTGTCATGGCAACAATTATGTGCAGATTGGTGTCTTTGCTGGCCGGGAGAACCACAGCAGCTCGTCCTCACTTTGGGTCGTTCCTGGCTGCGCTTGCGGAACAAATTAAAATTTGTTTTATCAACGCACACTGGCGTGCTCGCGTCGGACCGAATACGAAAGAGTTCCTTCATGAATTCGGCCCGTTTTCGCTTTTTTCGGCGTTGTTCATGCGGTCATTTGTGGGTCGCAAGGCTTTCAGCGAGAACAACTCCCCGTCAAGCCAGTTCCTGATTGTGTTCAGGCACACCTGACATCCGTGCTGTGAGTGGATTATGAGCTGAAGGTCTGCCAGGGTGAGTGAGGGAGTTTTCTCAACCGCTGATATGTCAGTGTCAATCATTTCTGGTGTTTTTTCCCACAGGATTGCCTCCCCGGTGTTTTGGGCAATCCTCGTTGGATTTTAGCAAGTGGTGGACTGTTTTTGTGTTGACACCTAGGGCGTGTTTCATTATCACTAACGTAAGTGCTGAAGGAAGTTGATGGAAGTGAACGGATAATGAAACACTTTGTGAAGTGATACATCAATGACGCTTGTTTGACTATTTTGAACAGCTGAGTGCGAATAAACCCACAAACTTTCTGGTCCAAATAATGTGTTTTGCTTCATTTTCATCATTTGCATTTGCTTTCAGTTGATTTGCTGAATTTTAGTTCATGGATTCATTAATTCCATATGGAGCTGCGCTAATCTCAGCATTGTCGGATTTACACAGATACCACACCAATACTTTAAGCCGTCCGCTATGGCGAACAAAATGCTCACAGAAAATATATTCTATATTATATAGCCCTCAACAAATATATTCTATTCCTCTATTCAATTCCAAAACAAACAGCACACGGGAAAGGGAATGTCGCTAAAGCGCAATGATTGCCTAATGCCTTCTGCTTCAAGTCTTCCGAGTGAAGCGCAGTGAAGTACTTCACTCCACCTTCAGCATTGATAATGTAACACTGTGAAGCGCTTCCTAGCGCTTCAGCATTGATAATGAAACACGCCCCTAGTGTTTTAGCTACATTCTTCCAGTCGCTTTCATTTCTAGACGTCTCCATAATTATCTGGCGACCATTCAAAATAATTGTGTTGTTCATGGATGTAGGACTGTTGACACTTATTGTGGAATCACTATAATATCTGCTTATTTCTGATAATGTCAAATTTTGCTGTTTCAATCACTTTCTGCTCAATATTGATATATGTATTGCTGGCAGATTTTAGGTGTGATATTTAGTAAAACAAAATTATGGAATAAATTTGTGTTTTCAGACTATAAGAATAATTTGAATGTGTGGAATAACATGGATCAAAATTATTTCTACTTTTCCTAGATCTGTTTTTACTTTTCTCAAATCAAATTGCAAATGGTGTAAAACTATTCATTAGAATAATACTAATTACTCGGAAAATAGCCTGCGGGGCAGGGCTATTTTTCGAGTAATACGTTTCCACAAATCAAGAAAACAATAAATGCAAAAAATGATCATTTATTGGCGATAAGTTTTGAGATACAGTCTATTTTCTAATATTTTACTTTAATATTATATATAATTATCAATTATAATTTTATGATGTATTTTAGTTATTTAAATATCATTTTGCCTATTTTAGTAATATTGATCAACGATGTCATACATCTATAGTTGTTGAATCACTTCAGACTTGGTGTGATGCTGTTTCGCTTCAAATGACGCGGTCACACCCGAATTAGCTCCCGAGTAGCTCAGTGGTTAGACGCTGAACCCAGGTGAGTAGCATACACCAATTCATTCGTATGTTTGCCGGTTTTTATAGGCACACTTTCCAACAGGTGTTTCAAAGTCTGATGACCTACTTGTTGGCTAATGACCGTCTATAATAGTGGTGCGTAATTTTTTGTCTGCTTCTCCACTTGAAAAATTAAAAATACAGTTATTTCACCCAATTGAACGTCGGGAAGTGACTAGAAATAAAAATAAACGAATTCGGATTGATAAAAACATTGATTTGTTCTTCTTTCCGACCTTTAAATCCCACTTGGCAACCACTCTATTCTCCATCGGTGATTACTGCATTTAGCCACATACTCGTACAGATCACATGCAGATTCGGTGCGTGCTAATATATTACTTTATTTAGGAGGACTGTAAGCGATTGTTGTATCATGTAATAATTAGAGATGAACCTGATTTGGTTTGTGATGCTGATAAATCCGTAATCTATAGAATTGGGAACAATTAATCGACAGATTTAGTGCGTTCGAATCATCTGGCTATTTAGACTATATCGGGGATAGTAATGAGGTAGAGACGAGACATCTAAGGAGAGTTTTGGCTGAATACTGGTCTAAAGGCTGTGATTCAGGAATATTTAGAAGTCGGCGTATGGTGATTTTCCAGAACGGGAAAAACAGAAGTTCTCAGCTGAGAGTGTTTGGGACAGATGAGTGTAGCATTGTCTAAGGTGAGTTGACCTTGATGACAGCATACGGTATCACTGTGGTTGATTATGTGACCGTGAGTTAGTCGTGTGTGACTGGTGCAAGGGCTCATCAAGGCATTGTTCCGCCACATTCTCGGAATTATTTTGTCTTTTGGTGATCATCGGAAGTCTCAGTGCTCAAATGTGTCTACAGGGGAGCGATGAGAAGATTCTGACAGGTAGTCATTTTGTTGTTTAGAGTGTAGATAAGAAAATATGTCAGGAGACGATAGTGGTGAGTGAGTTATTTATGTTATAATGAGTGCAGGCTGCGCAGCCTGTATTTTATAGTGTGGTTTGAAATGGAAAGACAGTAATGCAGTTTTGTTACGAGGTGTTCAAGAATGTTTCTGGACGGCGACCTTAGTGAAAGAAGCGCTGACGGTGAGTCGGATATGATGATTGTGTGGCGTTGTTAGTTTTGAATTTCCTCCAGAGCCTAGGGAGTAGCGCAGAGTTCAGCAATGAAGAATTAATAGGGGAGAATGTAGAAAGGTCTGAGGTGACGACCGGTTTCACAACGGCACATCCCATACTTCTACCTCAGACCGAATCGTTGGTGTAGAGGAATGTGCAGTTACGTTGTGTTGTTTTGAATTTCAGAAACTTTTTTATATGACCAAGCGACACACACCCACGTCATGACAAACATTATAGCTTGAAGAGCGCGGCAAAGGATGAATTAATCGTGATAGCGAATAATTATGGTTGAGTAATGACTGAGTCGGACAAAACATAACAATTGGAATTATCAATAAAAGATTACAAGGGCGACCTTAGAATATTGGAGGCACTAGACAAAGTGAATTTGGTGCCCCTAAATGTCGGCCAATCCAGCAATTGAATTGAATCAATGGACAGACGTTGGCCGACAGTTTCAACCTAATCAGTCGAGTAAAACATTATGATTGACGTGAAGTAGCATTTTCGAATCGGACCAATGATCAATGGTGTTCTTGGAGAAAACTACAGACGGTCATGATGACAAAATTTGCTGCTGTCGCCATTCATCTCCTCATCCTGTTCTCACAGCTTGAGATTGCGGCGTAATAGGTAGAATGTAGTCCTAATGTGTCGCTCGTCAAGGTGGAAAACATGAGGTCACACAGGAACACATACTCTGACAATGTAGATGGCAAATTTAGGCGCTGTCACAATTAATTTCTTCCTGCCTCATGGCTTGAGATTACGGAGTGACAGCTCAAAAATATTGTCCAGAAGAAAAAGGAAGCGGACGATTGAGTGATTTAAAATGAAATACGTTAGGTAGATGATGATAGGAGTTGCTTACAAGGTTGAAACACCCCGCTGTAGCAGAAATTTGGCTCCATCTTCATACCTATCGGTCAAGTGGGCTATAGCTTAAGTGAATGAGGTAATTAGAATACCGATTCTGTGTTAGCTATTTTGATAGACTTCACCATACCATTTTGTCTCTGACCAAAAGTCTAGACGCATCTCCAATGATTGGAATAAGTTCCAGCCGGTTCAGTATACAAATTTGAGCACAATGACACATGAAGTTTGCAAAAAGCGGTGTTTCTCGCCGCATAGTGACGACAGCCGAAGTGACACAATGCGACAGTTCTGACTCTTGAAAAAACTGATGACGCAGCCATCAACGCTCATGTTGCAGGACTGCGTGTTGATGATATTGTTCTTCTGGTGCACACTACAATCACCATTTGCTGTGCATGGCGATCCTTGGTGGATGTTTTCTGTGGGCACAGTCAGACGTGGTTTTTAGGAATTTCTGGCTCGGCCCAAGACGTACCACTAGCCATTTCCTAGACATTTTCAGAAATAACCTCAGTCTCAGATATGATGCACGCCACATTGGCTATTTCAACGTCCACGTGATTGATCTTGTTTTTCTCCAAATCACTTGTCTCTGTGCGGCTGTCATCCGTGATTATATCCAAGGCCTTATTGCCGTTGTTCGGGATGTTTGTCGCTTCTGCAGCCTCACTCTGGGTCATCTCATTGATCGACGCTTCGATGACGACGTGGCAGACAGTCCCCCGGGTGTTCTGCTGGTACCAATGAAAAAAACAATGCGCATGACAGGTGAATAGAAAGGCGTTCGTATCGCGATTGAACAGAATTTTCTCAAAGCGTTGCCTGGTGGCAGACCGGCACATGCTGAAAAGGAATCACCATGAGCACGGCGTTTGTTCTGTAGCTGTATGTGCAGGCACTTGCAAGGACGATGCTGTCAAGTCTCTAGAGAAATTCTGATGCATGACGGCTAAGCTTCGTATCAGCACCCGGCACGTGGACTCCAGTACTTCATATGTGTCGAAGTACTTTAGTAATTCGTATGTGTTTACCAATGTAGCGCGGCGTTGCGCGTATAGTGACCGCCTAGCCCGGACGTACTCACTGCAATCGCAAGAGCCCCACAGAGAGCGCGCGAGAGGCAGCGTACGCCGCGAGTATTCGGGGTCTCCACCCGGACGTTCCTGCTGTTACCGCACGCGACAAAAGGGCCACGAAAGGCGCGCGGGAAGCAGCGAAGCGCCGCTACTAGTTGCGCTCCCGAGCAACCGGTCTGCTCGGCAGAGAGGCCAAGCCGCCTTTGGTCCAGAGAGTGGACCCAAGGCTGGGAGCACGAAATAGTTGACTCCGTGGTGTAGTTGCTAGCACACCCGCCTCTCAAGCGGGAGGTCTGTGGTTCGAAACCCGTCGGAGCAGAATTTCATTGGGCGAATTCTACAATCCTACAGCCCCTGTCCACCCAGCAGAAAATGATGGTACCAGATATCAGTCCTGTGTTGTGTCATGCATTCTGGGGAGGTGGCCCTCTCTGATACGTCTTCCGTCCTTGTGGCGCCATAGTGTGGAGAGGGTCGGTTCTGCGGTGACAGCGAGCTGCACGGGACACACCTGTGTGTGTTCATAAGCTTCGACTTCTTCCCGTGTAGCAGCTGTCACTTAGGCATTTAACCTTTTTATTTTTTTAACAAGGAGAGGAACGTGAGGGCCCCATGCTGTGCAATACTATTGGTGTGGGAAACACCAGCGTAAACCAGCACCTACTGACCGGATAGGTGGAGATGTCCCCGCAATCACTAACACTCACGAAAAACACGACGGTGTATTCAGAGTATGATCGCCTTCGAACACTGCGATCACTGCCGACTATTGTCTCAATGCACAAAACACCGGTAGACAGAGCAAATGGCATGTACCGATTTTCTTGCGAGACTCCCCAACTGCAGGTAGAATGCATTTGATAAACATGCAGCAAACAATCCGTCGTGGTGGTGAACAAGCTTAGTGAAGTCTAAACTGAAGTCGGACAGACAGAGCTGGTAAAGAATGACACCAGGCACATGTATTTTCTACCTCATCGTTTACAGACAGCAACGCTAGATCTTCTTTGAGTAACCGTCTGTTATGGCATCAACAGCTCTCGCAAATCTAGTCGACCAGCAGGTCTACGAAGTCCTCTGTGTCATCGTAGTGCGTGCTTCTTGCCTCGTACACCAGTTGCTGCACTGTCACACACACCAAGTCGTACAGCAGCTGGCGATCGACTAGAATTGAGTTGAACTGCTCTCTTGAACTCAGAATCTAGGAAAATGTTTCCGAGTTGACAACATCCGACAGTGAGGGGGCATGCCTCACACTCCTTTCAGCTGGATCTACTGGGAAGATTCGCTCAATTAACTGTCTGAATGTGTTTGTGATTCCTTCTCTTCTTCTAGTCGAAAATATTGCTTTATTTTGCATTCCATCTCTGCCATTTCTGTCCCGATCACTGTTGGTCTTTGACCTGAAGAAACTGAAAATCGCTTTGATTGGTGTTGGCGGCGTAATTTGAGTTACCTCATTCAACCTCGGCCTTTCCTGTTGCTCAATAATTCGTTAAATATGAACATTGTACGCTGGAAAAGCTCACAACTGGGAGTATATTTAGCCATGAAGGTGTTTGCTGGTTAATTTTCGTGCATATGGTTACTGATCATTTGAATTGCCACATTGATTCTTTCATAAGTCGATGATTCCGGGCGCTGTTTATGGTGGTGCTGAGATTCTCTGGTTTTTGCAGCATACGATGAACATGTGCACTGTGTGAATCAGAGAATTGGATTTGGGTGGATCCGAGAATTCAAATCCATTGTTCTTGTTCGATTCGGATGTCTGATTCTCATGCTTTAGATTAAACTTGATTTTTTAACTTGACTCTTGTCTATAGTCTTGGTGTCATGCAACAGGCGCAAATCAATTGTGAAAATTCAGTAAAATTGTTGGATGAGTTTGGTAACTTTTTGAATCAATTACTTATCAAATCGTTTCCACTTCAGCCAGGACCGGATTAACGTATAGGCAAAGTAGGCAGTTGCCTAGGGCCCCGCGCTTTTGGGGCCCCGCGCTTTTGGGCCCTATAGGCAGTGGGGGCAGCGACTCAAATATCTTAGGGGTCCATGTCATTATTTTCTCGACTTCTCATGGTCTGCCCTCATTGCCAAATATTTTGAAAAGTTTCTACCGTTAATTCACGTTGTATTTTTGCATCAGTCAGGAGGTAACCTGATAAAAACATAGCACGTGTATAGCCAGCTCACTTAGATCCAGCTCACTCGCACACTTACATCCACACACGCATACATACACATTGTTTACGCACAGCGAGAGCAATATTCTTGTGTTCCTGTGTGTGTGTGTGTGTACTTGTGTGTGCTTGTGTGTGTGTATATATGTGTGTATGTATGTATGTATATGTGTGCGCATTGTACACGCATATGACATGCATGTGGGGTTCATTGAACTTGCAAACTGCCCCTTTCGTCGATCATCAAATGTACATGAACTGTCTTAAATGGACAAAGCTGTGGTAGTGTAGTTAGTTACAGTGTATTGCCGAATTGTTCTGCAGTTTCATCGCATACAGGTTTTAACATTGAATTGAGAATTATAGCATGTTTTTTTGCTTTCAGAGCTGTATCGACAGCCCCTCGGCCGTGGGCCCCACGATGTTCAGGGGCAGCTTTAGAAGGAAGGGGAAGGGGCTCCCAGAGTGAACGCGTGGCTAAAATCGTCACTAGCTTTTTTGTACAAGGTGTTCATAATTTTATCATCAATTTTCCTTTGAGGAGCCCCCAAATATCTCTTTACGGCTCTGTATGCTTTCATTTGCAATTTTTACGTGAGTTACAAAAATATGAGGGTAACATGTGATAAGAGATGGTTGAGTTTGCGGTTGATACACACATGGTAGACAAATCATCTTGGCTGTGTGATGTGATTATCATCAGTGGCAGCGCCAAGAATTTTCCGGATGGAGGAGGGATTATGAAAAATGATAAGGGGCATGGCAAGCACAGTGGTCAGGCCAAATATATCCGGGATTTAGTTATTGGGGGGCTTTGGCGGTCTTGGTCGTTTTTTTGCGGGGAACTTCAGCCTTCCAAGCCCACCCACTTATTTGACGCTGCCCCTGATTACCATGAGCTATAGGGTACAATTATATAGAAAATTAAAAACAATTGAAAGTGGAATGTTGAAACTGATATGATTGCTGAAGTTGGCGTTGTACAATATGCCATCTCGTTATCGTGATGTTGGGAGGTTTTATGCGAGTGGATCTCAAAATCGAAAAAAGAAACTTCAAGAAGTACATAAAATTTAAGACACATCCAATTGTAGGAAGATCACAGATATGCTGACGAAAAGAGTTCCTGAGGCCATAAGCACAGTCGAATTCCCAAATGGGTCAGGAGCTCCTGAAAACTCTTGCATAATTTCAGAGCCAACTTCTCCTACCAATATGACAGACATTTCATCGCCAGAATTTGTCATGGAAAATACAGCCTCATGGGCAAATATAATCCCCGATTCTCTACGAGATGACTTTGTAGCAGAAAATTTAAGTCAGCCTCTTAGCATTGACTTTGTGAAGTCAGCGAGGATTTATGATGACGGAAGTCGTCGCTACTTGACAGCATCTATGTTCTATAGGAAGCTGGCGAATTCCGAAACAGTTAAGATATCATTCATGGTGTATTCTGAAACCTCAGGAAAGGTCTATTGTTCAGCATGCAAGCTGTTTTCTCCGAAAGGAAATGCTTTTACGCAGGGTTTCAATGACTGGAAAAACTCGAAACGATTTGAGCACCATGAAAACAGTGCCTCTCACAGGAGTGCAATTTTGGCCAGTGTGGTCTGTGCACAGAAAAACGGATTAATGGACACACATTTATATAATCAGACTGAAAAAGAGCGGACATACTGGAGAAAAGTTCTAGAAAGAGTTATTGCTGTGATAAAGTTCATATCTGTAAGAGATATAACTGCATAGAAAAAATGATTCTCTAAAGTTCATATCTGTAAGAGGAGCTGCTTTTCGTGGAGACAATGTTATTTTTGGTTCGGAAGACAATGGCAACTTCTTAGGGATCATGGAACCTTTAACACAATTCGGTACATTTTTGGCAAACCATGTGTCACGCTTGGGAAATGCTGGAAGAGGCACTGTTTCCTACATGTCTTCTACTACTCGTGATGAATTTGTAGGGCTCATGACTGCAAAGGTCCTCAATAGCATCATTTCAGCCGTGACATATGTAAAGTATTTTGCAATAAATGTGGATTCGACACCAGATATTGCATACAAAGATCAATTGACATTCATTGTTCGCTTCGTCGATCCCATTCATAAGCCAGTGGAACACTTCATTAAATTAATTTCTCTTCTGGGCCATGATGAAGATCATGGGGCCCCGCGGATCTGAACTGCCTAGGGCCCCGCGAAGTCTTAATCCGGCCCTGACTTCAGCCACATCTAGAAAAGTTGCTGAATGGGCTTAGCAACCTTCTGTTGCTGAACAGATCTTTAGTAACACGGCTTCCGTCGTGATCGTGGCGAAATATCATCGTGATAGTGGCGTAATATGCTGAGCCTTGCACGTTGTTGAGCTTATGTTGAGCGTTGTTGAGCTTACGTTACACAGGCTAAGCATATGTTCTCTACACATCTCTCCCACCCCCCTAGACGGGCGGCCACGGAGAGGTCGAAAGGCGAATAACATGTGGCTGTGTTGGAACGTTGCTGGAGACGAGCGGTGGAAGATGAGCCGAAATGATGCGATTGCAAAGGCCAGCGGCGAAATTTTGGTGGAGCTGCAGGAGACTCACCGGCTTATGCGTTGTGGTGTGCGTGGCTGGGGTGGGAACACTGGATGAGGCCCAGGCTGAGGCGCCGCTAGTGAGTCGGCGAGGCGCACATATCTGGAGCGCAGACGTCGTTGCCGGGGGCTGTCCAGCGTGGCTGTCACCCGTTGGAGCCGGCCGCTGTCGCTGCTGTGTCAAGGTGACACGTCCGTGCAGCGATAGCGGTGATGGCGTTGGCTGCGTTTATCCTCCTGAGCTGGGCCGAAGGTCTTAAATAGATCCGGAAATGATGAAGAATGATAAAACAAATGGTGAAAACGATGAACAGCAAGCAAAATAGAAGGAAGGAGTGTTCACACAGGGGTCACTAATGTAACGGAGTCGTTAGGCGGCGCAATGCTGACATGTGAGGTATTGCGCCGCCTCGTTACACAGGTGAAACACAAGTTCTCTCGCGAGAGTTTATTGCATGACTGTACATGATATTATCTAGTTTTTCAATTAAACAGCCTGCAGCCTGAGGAATCATGTAGCGGTTAATCATCCCTTTATCAGTGTTTCCTTTCTCTACGTGGTTGAGGAGCCGTGAGTCATGCTGGCCTAGGGAATGGCAGATTCCTGCACCAATCGATCCGGTCCTATACGGGATCAATCGTTGACTGATGATTATCCAGTACAAGCCCAGCATGTTGGCGCGGTTGAGGGCGATGGCTCCAACCTTCTTTCCCTTCTCTACGATGTTCTCTGCTTCCCTTACATAGATGTTAAGGGCAACAAGAACGAATTGCCAACAAAACTTTTCGTCCAGTCCAGCATGTTTCTGACTTACATCTTGGACGAGAGGCAGTGCAAGGACTGGGGACTGGGTGCATTATCCTCCCGGATTGGTGCGAGCTGGTCCTGATGCGCCTCCCACAGCTGTTGCCAGATGTAGGCCCCGTATATTGAATTCGTTAAAGCTGTGGGGGAGCACATCATCGCCAGATCTAAAATCTGGTGTCTCCCCTGGATGAGTGAGACGAGCACAGCCAGTTGGCATGCCAGTCCCGGGTATGCAGTTAATGAAAAGCCGATAAAGTCAGACCCCATCAACTCGAAAAACATACATATCTGTATGGTCCGGATTTCTTGAGCTACCTTCAGGTAGCTGGTGCAGAATCGGTCCATTTCTGGAGTAGCAAATCCGGATGTGATCGTGTCGGCGGGAATATACATCTGTTCCCTGAGTTGGAACAGAGCGTTCAACATGGTGTCACCCCGACAGGCCACCGCGATCCGTCCAAATTTGATTATGGAGGGTAGGTCTGAAGGCTGAGAGCCTTAGGAGATGAAGACGAGGGCATTAATTCGCGAACACATCTGAACCTTACCAGCTGAACCTGGTCCTCTATCGTGCATTTCAACCTAGCCTCCAGCAGCTTGCGAAAACCCGCGGAAAGGATGATGTCCCCTTTTGAAAGACAGTTTCGGCATATTGCCGGGTGATTTCATTGAGCTGATATCTGGAGACAATATGCAAGTGGGACATACTGATTGGTATAATTAAATCAGTTTGACATTGCCGAGTGATTGGGGTGCGGCTTCAATATCCACATCTACTTTGTTTGGTCCCAAATTGTAATAAGTGAAGCAAGTCTGGATACAGAATTGACGGCTGTAAACGTGCACCACTACACACATCACCACCTCACGACCAACGGAAGCACCAACGCGACAGAGAAATGTGTTTGTGGAGAAATGTGTTGATGGCAGCATTTGTCACCATGGACAGATTGCGCAATAGGTGATTGTATTGATTTAGTGTGCATTCCAGTATCAAAGTTTGATCCTAATGATAAAACTTTTGTTTCGACTTGTGTCAGTTTCTTAGATGATAGATTACAAATAATTGACTTATCTCCTACATTATTCCATGCACTGTTCATACACAGTTTATCTAGTTTCTTGGATAATCGGTTTCTTTCCTTATTGTACATCTTAGTTAACAGCGTTTGTTGACTTTTGCTCACATACTTTGTGCTATATGCATCATCCAATACTACCAGTTTGTCCCTAAGTTCGAGAGCTCGCAGGTTTTCAGTGTGGCAGCCAGATCTCGTGACGCAGTCCGACCTCCACTACTACCACTGTTCACACTGGCTCCCGTGTGACATTGAGACTGAGACGTCAACGAAACACGTGACTCACTCTATTACTACGTCTTCTTATATTATTAATTGTGAAGGCAAGGTTCCTAAATCAACATGACCTTCCCTACTATTTATATTTACATTATTTATGATGTAGGCGGCTTCTTCTGTTTTTCTTTCAGATTTTCTTCCCACATTCAGCTACAACTTCCACCTTTTCCCAGTTGGGTAAAGTGCCACATTGATCGATGTGCACTACTAATGAATTCGACATTCTGTGATGTCTTACATCCGCACGATGTTGTTTTATTCTTGTTTCAATGCGCTTTCCTGTCTCATCGTAATAAGCCTTATCGCATCCACTACATGGTATTTTATATACTACACTGTCTTTATTGGTTGGTTCGTTTCCTGTTTGAGTGTCCCTAGATGTTTTGACTGTCTTTTCTATATGCTGATCGGATATTTTTAATCCTGTTTTTGGTACCAGCATGTAGTTTGTTTTCTTCAATATAACGTTCAGTTGTCTGCACCTTTTTGAATCTGGAACGATTGTCATGTCCTTATTTGTATTGAGTGCACACTTTTTTCTTTGATGTATATTTTGCGCTTTCCTTTTGCATTTGATTATGAATGCTGATGTGTATTTCAAATCCTGGAATATTTGCATGATCTTTTTCATTTCATTACTGAGTTTTTCGGAACTACATATTCCCAGAGCCCTTAAGAACTCTCCTATAATAATTCCTGTTTTCATTGACTCTGAATGACACGACGAGGCATGAATTTTGTCATTTTTGGCAGTCGGTTTCCTGTACACATCAAATACCATTTGACCATTTGCGTTGGATATATACTCTATTGTGAATTGTACATTTTTGCACACTCTGTTGAGCTCGTTCAACTTGATATTTAAATCAATTGATTTTGGCGCAATTACGAGCACGTCATCTACATATCTAAGCCATACCGCATCTTTCCTATGATGTTACGATACTGAGACATTTCGAGGTTTTCCATGTACAGATTGGCTAGAATAGGACTCAGCGGTGAGCCCATTGCGAGTCCACTGTTCTGCGAGTATTCCTCATTCTGGATCGTAAAAGCGTTGAAATTCGAACACAACTTCAATAATTCAATAATTCGAACTGTTTTTTGGCAATAGGTATATGTTGAACTCAGTTATTGCGCATTTCAACACTTTCACCGCATCCATGTTATCTACGTTCGTGTATAGTGATTTGACGTCAAAACTCATCATAGTCTTATCCACTGTATTTATACTTTGCAATCTATGCAGGAGATCGCCCGAATTTCTTAGGTGAGAATCGCTTAGACGCCCTAGAAGTGGTGTTAAGTATGTTGCAAGACATTTCGCAAATCTGTGTGGAGCGCTTCCTACGCATGACGTGATCGCTCTGATCGGAACCCCCTCTTAATGAAGTTTTGGCAAACCATTTAATGTGGGTGGAACCGGATTTCCTAAAGTAAATGCAGCATTGTTTTCCCTTTCTTTTATTTCTTCAATATTCCTCGTGCTTCTTTATTAAATTTTTCGCTTTTTTTCTTGACATATCCTTTGCTCTGTTTCTGATGCACATTTTTGTCGCTGAGATGGCTTTCAATTTTAGTAACATAGTTAGATGTATCCAATATTGCTATTCCACCTCCTTTGTCTGCCCTTTTTATGGTGATTGCTGTGTCTTTTTTCAGATTGTCTATGGCCTTCAAATATCGCTTTAGCAATACGGACTCATGTTTTCTGGAAAACGTGTGAAGACATGTTATTAATCCTTGTTTGACACCTTTGTCTATATCTGAGTCACTCCATCAGTAGTTTTGCGCAATAGGTGATTGTATTGATTCAGTGTGCATTCCAGTGTCAAAGTTTGATCTTAATGATAAAACGTTTGTTTCATCTTGTGCCAGTTTCTAAGATGATAGATTACAAATAATTGACTTATCTCCTACATTATTCCATGCACTGTTCATACACAGTTTATCTAGTTTCTTGGATAATCGGCTTCTTTCCTTATTGTACATCTAAGTTAACAGCGTTTGTTGACTTTTGCTTACATACTTTGTGCTATATGCATCATCCAATACTACTGTAGCGCTTTCAATGTGCGTATGCAATCGCCTAGCCCGTCATTCATGAAGACCGCCATATAATGTATATATTTACATGCCGTGCCTATTTACACCAACAGCGTGCATAGAGCTGAGGGATGTGCTGCGCCGCGTAGGTACTCACACCAACGACTAGGGACGACTGCTCTCAGCCGTGTGTCCACTGTACCTGTGTGTTGTCCGCACGGCCCTCGTGACAATAACAACTGCGAGAGAGCAGGTCCGTGAGCAAGTCTGATAGGGTGTGTGCACACAGAGCGAATATCGGTACAGTGGGCACGGCGATACAGGCACTGCGAATGAAGTAGAGTGTGAGAGCAGAAGGGTGTGAGGTGCACGGACAAACATGGTGTGTGTGAGAGAGCGAGAGGAGAAATACACACGGTTACTCTCGACCTCCTTCATCTTCGAAATAAGGAAATTGGCTAGAGAATGTGTAATCTCTCAGACGCACCACTTCGCCCTTAGACATGTCATAAATCAGCTTGTAGATCACCAATCGCTCACTAATCAGTCTTCCCCTCGACACTCCTTCACCGAACTGGTCTTGAGCCAACAAAAAAGGTAGGAACTCTGTTCTATCTGATTGGTCCAACAATTCAGCAACGAGAGCAGGGACCTTCTCTTGAGGAATCCTGCACAAACACCCTTGGTTGTGGATTCCAAGCCAATCTTGGATCAGGTGTACTGAGGAGAGACAACTTAGATGAGATTGAACGACTCGGAGCCAAACGTCAAATTCTGCCTTGGATCTGTTGAGCATTGTAGAGCTTATTCTTTCCATCTGTGCAGCTGCGAATGAATCATAAATCATCTTGTTAGTCATCAGCAACTCTCCATGGCTACATGTTGAGAATCCAAGAATATATTCTGAGCTCCATGGTGAAACTGACATGGGTTTATATGCAGTCATACAAGACGTGGGAATCCTCAAATCAGTCCAATGAAACGAACTTCCTCTGTGATCCCAAAACACTTTCATTAAAACAACAATAGTACACTTCCGTTTTAGTCTATGAAGCAGAGAGATCAAATGTTCTAATATGGCATTGTAGTCTATCTGGTCGAGACTCTCCGGATCCAGAGTCATCAGGGCATCACATCCCGGCTGTATGTACACTTCAATGGCTCTCATCAACGAAGGGTCAGTGACATCCCCTGTGGCATGTTGAATCGTTAAAGGATCTGACATCATCTTGCATGGTTCCCCAATAAAGCTCAAAGGCATGTCGTATTCGGGGTTCTTCTCGTCTAACATCATGTTCGGTTCATCGTTCAACGAGCTGTAGTAGAGTTTAGCTAGAGGATACAGATGAGCAAGTGTGACCGCAATTCCACCAGCACCTTCTGCCAGACAAAAAATGGAATGTGGACTCAGACTTCGATAAGATGTCGACCTATCAGACCTGCTCACGGACCTGCTCTCTCGCAGTTGTTATTGTCACGAGGGTCGTGCGGACAACACACAGGTACAGTGGACACACGGCTGAGAGCAGTCGTCTCTAGTCGTTGCTGTGAGTACCTACGCGGCGCAGCGTATCCCCCGGCTCTGTGCACTTTGTTGGTGTAAATAGACACGGCTGATGGCAGTCGTCCCTAGTCGTTGCTGTGAGTGGTTACGCGGCGCAGCACATCCCCCGGCTCTGCAGTTTGTTGGTGTGGTGCATGTAAATATATACATTACAAATGGCGGTGTTCATGATTCTCGGGCTAGGCGATTGCATACGCGCACATTGAAAGCGCTACAACTACCAGTTTGTCCCTAAGTTTACTTATTGTATTACTCAAATACTCCTTAGCACATGTGGTGAATGGATTGGTCTCATCTGAAAGCTACGAAGGTGCCGATCTCGGGATAACTTTTTCTTGTAGACACCGTTCCAGGAAGTATATCTGGTTTTTGCATTTGAGGCACTTGATCCTGTTCCAATAGCTTTTCTTGTCATTTGGTTTTCTCTCCATGACAGATATTTGTAAATATATATATATATATATATATATATATATATATATATATATATATTTCCAAGATAATGATTACATGAAAACTATTAGTTGTTGCTGTCTTATTAACTGTTCACTCAGCTTGTACGTTGTTGAACGTATGTTGTCGTGTTTTGCGGTATTTCTAAAATTATTGTGTAAAAACTCTTGGGCGATTCGATTTAAAGTAGCTTTTTGAGGAGATTCATTCTGCAGTGTCTTTTGTTCGTTGGATGTTTTAGTTTTGTGTGGCTTCTTATTAGAGCGGAAATTGTCTTCACGTTTCAAAAATGTTGCGAATGTAGGATGGTCAAGCATGCGTTGTAATGTTACATGATGATTGGTGGTACAATAGTAGTTGAAACACTAGCTTGTAGTAGGCGTGTCAAAGCACTATAGAGCGTGATATCCACGTCGTAGAACGAACGCTTCAAAACTAACGACAATCACACCGGACTGGCTGTAGATAGATACTGGTATGTAGATAGATGTAGTAGATGATAGATAGCATGGATGATCAAATACAGTCTAATGTGCTCGTCGATCTGTGCGACTCAACAGAAAGATTCACTCGGATGCAGCACATCGCTCGTATAGATTGATGTCACCAATACCATATAGTGTATAGTTGTATACGTCTCTATGCTCTCCATACGTGCACTACCATACGTTGTATAGTTGATACTGCCCCTCTATTGGGGTTATCGTAGCCAGCATCTCGGTGTCGCTGTTTTTCCCCATGGAGAACTGTAATAGCCGTGTCGGTTTGCAGTCCCTTTAAGGTACATGGTGACAGCCACGTACTAGGGCCGATGTGACGTTTCCAGGCACGTTTAAGGTACGATTTATGGTGATAGCATCCCGCTATTTTTTGGTATCCTGGGTCTTCCACACTATTTCTGAACCCGCTAGGTCGACCAGATTCAGCGTTTTCAGTCTTAGTTTTTTTCATTCAACCGATTGCTTCAGTGTTCTGCTTCTGCAGATTGACTATGAAGAGGGATGTGAGGTATGGAGCTATGCTGTTTCATTTCGGTCGGACAATGGAGATACGTAATTATATTGAAATAATATATTTTCCCAGAAATCTGCTGATAAAAAGTAAAAAGTAGTAAGTAGGAGGGTATAGATTAAGATTACGACAGGAGTTCAAAAGCTCTGGAGTATATTGAGCGATAGCAATTATAGAAAATGAAAGAGTTGACTTATATACAATACTTAAACCACCACCAGAGGATTTCACAGACCCGGAAGAAGAGCGAGGAGCATGCAGTACCTTGTAAGTAGCAGGGATATCAAATAAACGAATGAGTATCCCAGGGCCATATTTCGACCAGGCATAGAAAGGGAGTCTTGAGACAGTAAAACATGGGAAATATATCGGCACTTATTCCTAGCCGAACGTATGTTGAGTAAGCTTTACGTATGTTAAGGCTGTTGCGCGAATAGTCAGAATTAGCAGACTCGCAGAACAGTTGCGCAGGAGAACCATTTGTAGAAGGTAACGGTGGAGTGGGAGTATCAGCTGAAGACATTTGTCAATGGTCACACGGCGAATGCAATGGAGATGCGGACACGATGGACTGATCAACGCTACATTGCTCAGCTAGCAGCGTCCGACTGCGCAGAGCGTTTCGGACGACCACGGGTGAGGGATACTGGGGCGAGAAAAATGAATGATCATGCGCATGACCACATTGACGACAATTGACACATCCCACTTATGTGGACAATCCTTTGACAGATGAAACCCCTCGCAAATGACACATCACGCTTGATTCCTCGTGGAGCAGCGGGACGACGTGTGTCCAAGGTGAGCAAAACGGTGACATCGTGCCACCCAAAAGCAGTCATACACAGGGCATGACGTCAGATCGACAAATAGACGATTACCATCCCTCTTGATGGACCGGTGTACCGCCGACAACACTGATAGGGCTCCGAGACCTGCACCAGCGAGCGTATTTGAAATAAAGAGTACCTTCTAGTCAAACTTGACCATTATTTTATTATAGAAATAATCAAGTTGGTAATTGTGGTGAGTGTTGATGTTGGATTTGGAGTTTTCTGCCAGGCTGATCACCATGGATTCGATTACAGCCCATATGGTCATCAGGTCGCTTGTGCTGGTGGAATCATATGAGGATTCTGTTGTGCTTGGGTGCGCGTTTGTTGTGTCACACGTGGTGATGTTTGCGTTGACACGCGGAGTGGTGGTTGTCGTACTTTGTTTTTGATTGGGTTTTGCGCTTACTGCTGGTGTGCGGCGTGCACCTGCAAGTATCTCCGCATAGGTGGGTATCATTTTGCCGATGTCATTGGCGACTGATCTTCGAGCAGGAGTAGCCTTGTAGGTTTTCTTTGTAGCGCATTTTACCGACTTCATATTTTCTGTCTTCCGCTTGCGCTTTGGCGGCAGCGGAAGCAGTGTCGGTCGATCTGCAGGTGTCGGGAGCAGAGCGCACCTTGGTTCGTGACTATCCGGGATGGATTCGTTTTCCGGGCTTGATTCGTCGGTGTTTGAGTCCTCCGAGCTGGCTTCCATCACATGGAGCTGCTTGCGCTGTTGTGTGAGCTGTTTTTGCTGGAACGCGAGCGCCCGGTACTTTGCTACAAGAGCTTGACACTTCGCTCGGAAGTGTGAGCAGTTGCTGCTCAGCGACCGATGTTCACTGCACTTGCAGGTGAGGCAGCTGACATCGGTCGGTTGGTGGTGTCAACATGGACTTGTGACGGCATTGTTGGGTGTGGTGATCGAAAATCCAACACTTCCGACACATGTGAACAGAAGTGTTTGGCTCGATTTTGAAGCGGATGCGCCCGTATTGCATCTAGCGGCTGGTGATTGCCCGTGCAAGATTCATCCTTGTGTCAAAGTGGAACTTAACTATGTTCATAGGTTCCTTTGCTCTGTTGCGCACACGGGTGACTTGCGTCACGCCTACTAGCTGTGATTGAGCAGCATGGAGGGCGTCCCATATACTTGACCCACTCCAATCCGGATTCGTGCCACGCCATTCCACAGAGACTTTACTCCTTTCCTTAATTTCTGACATATTTTCTCATTTCTCCTTCAAAAATACTGTGCTCTTCATATCATTAGATTTCTCGTCCGCATTCGACTTAGTGAATCACAGTATCCTACGCAAGGATTTGCAGGCAGCAGGCATTAGTTCAACAGCACTTTCACTCATTTCTTCATTTCTTTCCGACCGTTCCTACGCAGTTCGCTGTAACGACCGTACGTCCTCGTCTGTTCCCCTAAACTCAGGTGTACCACAGGGATCACTGTTAGGTCCAACCCTTTTTAATTTATATGTCTCTTCTCTATGTCCTATTCTGCGTGAACACTCTGTATCATTCCATATTTACGCAGATGATGTGCAAATCTATTTTCCTCTACGTTCTTCTTCACCTTCTCTTGTCCCTAACCTACTCGCTGATATTTCTGCCTGGGCCGCTTCTCGTGACCTCCTGTTGAATCCCGAGAAAACGCAATACTTGGTTTTTCATCCCCCCTCCATCTCTCCTCCGGTTCTCAGTCTGCCCCTTTCTTCACAAATTCGGAACCTCGGCGTTATTGTCGATTCCTCCCTCACTTTTTGCCGCCACATCATCAATACCCAGCGTACTTGCCAACACCTTATTCGCCAATTTTACCCCATTCGATCTCTTCTGAACTACCACTCTGCGCTTCTCCTCATCCAAGCTCACATTTTTTCCCGCAAAGACTACTGCAATTCTTTATTTTTCCACCTCCCATACAAGACTGTTCGTCGTCTAGATTCCGTCCTTAACCAATCTTGTCGTTTCATATTTCGCCTTCCACCACGCACTCCTACTTCTCCACATCCATAAACTCCACTGGCTTTCCGCTATCAATCGAATAAAATACAAGCTGTGCTGTCTCGTATACAAAATCCTCCATTCTTCATCTTCTCCCTCATATCTTCGCTCTCTGCTTCTGTCTAACAACGGACCCATTTCCCGACGTTCTCTTCCTCTCATCTGTCCAGCTGCTCTTAACCTCTCTCCCTGGTCTGCCAAATCCTTCTATTTTTCAGCCCCGCGTATCTTTAACTCACTTCCTTCTCACATTCGCGATTCTTCCTCATTCGCGTCCTTCTCTTCTGCTCTTCATCGTCATCTCTCCCTCGCTGCAGCATCTGACCGCAATATCGTGTAAACATCTACTTCGTGTTACCTTATCTTGCCTATGCCCTCTCGTTTTAGCATATACTTCTGTTTTTGCTACTTCTGGCGCTATACAAAATACATGTTTGTTGTTGTTGTTGTTGGTGTTGTCCGCTATGCTCTCAATCTTGTCAATGCCGTATATAACGGCAGACAGTTGCGGTGTTTGCGCACGTCGCGGGGTGGCGTGACTCTCTAAGTGCGAGCCATCCTGACAGAGTGTTACTACGCTGATCAGCTGACACAATCCATGGTTTTTGGCGAGGAAGAGCAGCGTTTTGCGGTTCTGCGAAACTCGCGCGCGGATGACATGGCGCGTAATGTCTCGATGTTGAAGAGTCCGGTTGATGTAGGTGAGCTTGAGCAAATGCTCAGGTATGTTATCTAGAGCTACAGTATGTCTGTAATCGTTTGGGTGTCTGTGCACGTGTTGCTGTGTTGAGTGAATCACTTAAGTCAGAGTTTGTGTCAGATGTGTGCGGGTGTGTGTGCAGACATGTGTTGTTCTGTGTGCTTGCGCTTTTGCGTGGTGATTTACACTGGGGAGAGTAACACCCGTTTGGTGTTCTGTGTGGCCATATGTGTGGTGTGAATGTCTGTATGTATCGTGGGCGTATACGTTTCACCGGGTACGATCCAGCTGTACTAAGAGTATACGTGACAGTCGGCTTTTACAGCGGTCGTCACTGTGCATTCATTGTGTCCACACGGTGCGCAGCGCACCTATCGCCGTTCAGGCCTCATGTTGGGCGTGAGCGCTTGATGCAACGATAGCGCACATTCGGTCTACCGGCCTGACACGTTACTTGTTACTTAATATCGTTATTTTAGGAACGTTTCGTTGTATTACAACGCTCCACACATCCCATGCTAATTTCTTCAGCAAAACTATTTTATCTCAATCGCTTGTTTGGAGAGACCATACGTTGACGAACCATGTGATGTGGAGCTTGCGCCGCTCATGCTACCATTTGCACCGGAAGCAATGGTGGTTTTCCAGTGTTTCATATTCGAAGACTGGAGTGCACCGGATCCAACAACCGCTGTGGTTGGTGGCTACCTTTGATGTTAGTGTTTTCCTTGTCAAAGCCGACTCATAGGTCCATTTCATACGGGACGGCTTTAAATAGACGCAACAAAAATTCATGTGCATCCTGCATATTAAAGAGATTGCCAAACACCGGATCAATGACAGCAAAAATTTGCTTCTGAGCACTTTCACTTGCAGCCAGTCTGCGCTCCGTCTTGCAGTTGCATTAGTCGCGCTAGATAACGCATTGTTACTCACGTGTCCAGCAGTCGCCTAGCCGTCACCACACATTCGGCGACAAACGGTGTCATTCCGAACAACATTTGAAGAACGGCGTTCTGATGGCAGAATATACCGTCGTTAGGTAGACCAATGCGAAACGGAGCACTGTCGTTGTCTTCAGCGTGCTCGCGGGAGCCAGACACAGCTGTTTGATTGGTGGCAGCTCTCAAGCTACCGATAGTGTTGAGGTGAGTGTTAGTGTGTGGTAGATGACACCAATAGCATAATCATTGTTCCCGATCATTGTTGATGAGTACTCCTTAAACCGCGGACGAACAAACAGTATACCACAAAAACCCGTTAACAATCATCCTTGTCATTACAGACAACATCGGCAGCGACGATGTCACCGCAAGCAGAAAACGCTGCCGATCGCTTATTGGAGTTGTACAATTGGCGTCGACAAATATTTACCGCAGTGTGGCTGGCAGGTGCTTGCGACAGTGTGTCTGGAACTAGGCGGCCACGTTTCTGTGACACTGCAGCATGTTATGTGGGCATTCAGAACGTCGCTTCCTACTGTCGCCACAGTACGGCCGTGTCAATGATGATATACTTGTATAGGGCAATGATGATGCTACTGATGATGGCGGATATGATGATTGTCTGTCACTTGGTGATCAAGGTGCATGGGGACTGTGACCATACAATTTATAGCGTTCTTCAATTCACAGCTGCTGCGTTTTTCGAGGCGTTGTGATATTGGTTTCTACAGTACTGAATTGCTTGCTATGTCCGTTGTGATAACACTATCGGTGTAACTCTTCCTATTCTCCAGCCCTTCCAAAGGTATCACACGAACTCCAGCCCTGGTCTTGCACACCAGTCCTGTTGTGTTTAGTATCCTGAAGCAGAATCTGAAATAATTCCTGAAATAATTTGTCTTCTTTAATCATGGTTGTCGTTGATATATGTAGCATGCTCAATTTCATACCCATTATACCACTCGCCCTGATCTGATTAACAATGACTATCGTGATCTTCTTCATCCATGTTGTTGTATGCCTCATAGTCGCTGATTTCAGAAGCGTTGTATTAATCTACAGCCTTTCATATTGTATTCATCGTCATTCAGCTCATCCTCATCCTCACTTGGCAACCGCTGACGGACATTCTGTTCTGCTTATCGTATCTGGCAACCAACCCTTCTTCCACGTTCCAATCGGTCTTATCTCTACTGGTTTCACAGGTGTTGCAATACGTCTCTATGCTCTCCTCGTCGTGTACAACTACTGGCTGCGTGTAGTTGATCTCATAGTCACTTGAAATTATGGGTAGGTGATGATATTGCTGTTTTTGTTCTCGTCTTTCACGTTAATTATGATTATTCTGTGTGCCAAATATTTACCGCATACAGTGGAGAATCTGGATTGTATTTTATAGTTGATTGTGTTCTCATCGGTGTTTTCTTCGTTACTTCGTTCGTTAGCCGGTAACCGAAGAGTCAACCGCATTGTTCTCGGTAGATTTTGGAGTCTGAACCAGCTTGTCATCAGTTTTCATGATCCGTGATCTGTTTTGTGATCTGTTATTACAGAACCAGTCAAGGTCTCCGTGTTCTTAACCTCAGTTTGTCAGAGGTTTTAATCGTTACTTGCTCCGAGGTCAGCTAAATGAACGATATGAATTTGTTTAGCTCGTATTGCAAAGCATAGAGTTGTCAGAGTTTCTTGATGGTGCTCTTCTATTGGGATTGTCATAGCCATCATTTCGGTAACATTGTTTCCTCCCATGGAGTCCTGCAAGAGCTATGTCAGACTGCAGTCCCTGTGGTGTACATGATCACAAACACGTACTAGCGCCGATGTCACTTCCAAGCACATTCAGAGTACGATTGATGGTGATGTCATCTAACTTGTTTCTTTGGCATCCTAGGTCTTTCACACTATTTTTGAGCCCGTTTGGTCGACCAGATTCAGCCTGCCGATTCTTAGTTTTGTCATTCGACCGATTTCTTCAGTGTTCGGCTGTTGCAGTTTGACGACGAAGAAGGGATATTTATGCTGTCTCATTTTGGTCGGACATAATGAAGATATTGAAAAATTATATATTACAATTTGTTTCCAGATATCTGCTGATAAAATATAGCTAAGTCAAACTTTTAAACGCACTGTTACATATGAATAGTCCAATGGAATACAACTGTAAACTCACCTTTACAAGGCAGGATCATATTACATGACGCATTTTGCGGGCAGATAATTCGTGATGGCCCAGTTATATGAGCTGGGCGAACCAGCACATGTACAGTCTAAATGAGGAGAAGTTATTCGGCGCGGCATTACTGTAGGTTTTTTCAACCGTCACTGCTTTGTTTTTTGATGGTCGGCCTCTGACGTATCCACCAACCGGAACACGGCGCTGATATGGTAGTGTTTTTGGTTTTCGGTTCCGGTGTAACCAATAACTCCAAAAAACATAATAAGTGAATTGATGAGCTGGAATAACCACGAGTTCGCCATAGATGGCCAAACACTGCCACACACCGCCACACACTCCGTCAAAACACACATGTTTTCCAGCGTGTGTGTGTGGACTGCCTGGTAGAGTAGAGTGTATGTGAGACACGAGTTGAGGCGGAGAGTCAATGAAACGCACATGGCAGGCGCCATCATCTAGCACAGAACGAAGGCGAGTCAGTAGCTGGCCATCACGATGCTGGCGAACAATGACAGTGTGTCTGCGCTGCTGTAGCACTGGCGTCAGGTGACCATCGTCTGGTGCTACCAGCATGAAAACAATGGCGCTCTGTTCTGGAAGCGCTGTATGAAAGTTCTGCCTGATGAACTCAGTTTCTTACTTTTCTCTCTTTCCTTTCGGGTTTGATCCGGCACAATGACAGCCCTCTTTAGGTGTGTTGTTGTTATTGTTGTTGCTGTTTGTTATGACTATGAATTCAGGCTGCGCGGGACAATTGGACTTGTTCGGCAGGTGCTTTGCTGCCACCATGCTCGTGATGTGCATCATGATTATGCATATTTTCCGCGAATACATACCTGGCTTTGCAAAACCAACGTTGAAGTCACCAAACACTCTGTACGGTTTTGAGCTTGTTGTAACTCTTCCTGCAGTTACAACAAACTAAAAACCGCAAGCTGCAAGCTCCTTCTTGCAGGTGCCACAGGAGCAAGACTTCCCTTCGTCAGGAACACAGTCGCTGAAAAGCCCTTGTGCGTTGAGTATTCCTCCCTCAAAGTTGCAGTTCTGGCAGATCCGCTTCTTTGGTCCTCCTTGGTCGGTCCTATTGTCCATTCTAGGTGTATTTCTCAGGTTTCCTGCCCGATAATTAGAGCTCCGACCGGTAGATGCACTCGCCATCTTGAACGTCAGTCGAAAACTCCACTGCCTTCTTGCAGGTGCCACAGGAGCAAGGCTTCCCTTCGTCAGGAGGACAGTCGCGTGTGAAAGTACACTGTCCAGTTAAAATTCCAAATTGTCGTATATAAAACGCTCTGGAAACAAAATAGGCGGGACACAAAACCTACAAAACTTGTTGGGCTTTAATGTATTGTTTACGATTCCTCAAATTGTATTTAAATATCTGAAGACAAACACCTCTGATACCTGTGCTTCAACTTTTCCAGTAAAATATCGTGATTAAGGCGATCAAACGCCTTTGAAATATCAAGGGATATGCCAACTGAGTATCGTTTTCTCTAGGTGTTTGTAAACTTGGCTAGTAAAACTCTGGCTAGTATTGAATGCTCAGTAGATCTATTTGCACGAAAGCCAATTGCGCGATAATAACATGTTTTTTTTAAGATATGTACATAGTCGGTTATTAATGACTTGTTCGTAAACTTTGCTAAAACAAGGTAGAATTGATATGACACGGTAATTCTTGATCATTCGCTTGTCTCCAGACTTAATAATCGGTTAGGTTGGGTCAGGCAGAACTTTGGCAACTTTCAATTCATCAGGAAAATACCCCTCCCTGATGGATGACTTATAACTGACATTACTGTTGGATTTTTCAGCCTTCACTGCTTTGTTTCGTGATGGTCGGCCTCTGACGTATCCACCAACCGGAACACGGCGCTGATATGGTAGTGTTATTGGTTTTCGGCTCCGGTGTAACCAATAACTCTACCAAACATAATGAGTGAATTGATGAGCTGGAATAACCACGAGTTCGCCATAGATTGCCAAACACTGCCACACACCGCCACACACTCCGTCAAAACACACAAGTTTTCCAGCGTGTGCGTGTGGACTGCCTGGTAGAGTAGAGTATATGTGAGACACGAGTTGAGGCGGAGGGTCAATAAAACGCACATGTCAGGTGCCATCATCTAGCACAGAACGAGGGCGAGTCAGTAGCTGGCTATCACGATGCTGGCGAACAATGACAGTGTGTCTGCGCTGCTGTAGCACTGGCGTCAGGTGACCATCGTCTGGTGCTACCAGCATGAAAACAATGGCGCTCTGTTCTGGAAGCGCTGTATGAAAGTTCCGCCTGATGAACTGAGTTTCTTAATTTTCTCTCTTTCCTTTCGGGTTTGATCCGGCACAATGGCAGCCCTCTTTAGGTGTGTTGTTGTTATTGTTGTTGCTGTTAGTTATGACTATGAATTCAGGCTGCGCGGGACAATTGGACTTGTTCGGCAGGTGCTTTGCTGCCACCATGCTCGTGATGTGCATCATGATTATGCATATTTTCCGCGAATACATACCTGGCTTTGCAAAACCAACGTTGAAGTCACCAAGCACTCTGTACGGTTTTGAGCTTGTTGTAACTCTTCCTGCAGTTACAACAAACTAAAAACCGCAAGCTGCAAGCTCCTTCTTGCAGGTGCCACAGGAGCAAGACTTCCCTTCGTCAGGAACACAGTCGCTGAAAAGCCCT
Organism: Sacculina carcini; assembly: GCA_916048095.2. NCBI lineage: Eukaryota > Metazoa > Arthropoda > Thecostraca > Sacculinidae > Sacculina > Sacculina carcini. The sequence goes on from OU696571.1 coordinate 11,900,691, forward strand.
TGTGCGTTGAGTATTCCTCCCTCAAAGTTGCAGTTCTGGCAGATCCGCTTCTTTGGTCCTCCTTGGTCGGTCCTATTGTCCATTCTAGGTGTATTTCTCAGGTTTCCTGCCCGATAATTAGAGCTCCGACCGGTAGATGCACTCGCCATCTTGAACGTCAGTCGAAAACTCCACTGCCTTCTTGCAGGTGCCACAGGAGCAAGGCTTCCCTTCGTCAGGAGGACAGTCGCGTGTGAAAGTACACTGTCCAGTTAAAATTCCAAATTGTCGTATATAAAACGCTCTGGAAACAAAATAGGCGGGACACAAAACCTACAAAACTTGTTGGGCTTTAATGTATTGTTTACGATTCCTCAAATTGTATTTAAATATCTGAAGACAAACACCTCTGATACCTGTGCTTCAACTTTTCCAGTAAAATATCGTGATTAAGGCGATCAAACGCCTTTGAAATATCAAGGGATATGCCAACTGAGTATCGTTTTCTCTAGGTGTTTGTAAACTTGGCTAGTAAAACTCTGGCTAGTATTGAATGCTCAGTAGATCTATTTGCACGAAAGCCAAATTGCGCGATAATAACATGTTTTTTTAAGATATGTACATAGTCGGTTATTAATGACTTGTTCGTAAACTTTGCTAAAACAAGGTAGAATTGATATGACACGGTAATTCTTGATCATTCGCTTGTCTCCAGACTTAATAATCGGTTAGGTTGGGTCAGGCAGAACTTTGGCAACTTTCAATTCATCAGGAAAATACCCCTCCCTGATGGATGACTTATAACTGACATTACTGTTGGATTTTTCAGCCTTCACTGCTTTGTTTCGTGATGGTCGGCCTCTGACGTATCCACCAACCGGAACACGGCGCTGATATGGTAGTGTTATTGGTTTTCGGCTCCGGTGTAACCAATAACTCTACCAAACATAATGAGTGAATTGATGAGCTGGAATAACCACGAGTTCGCCATAGATTGCCAAACACTGCCACTCACCGCCACACACTCCGTCAAAACACACAAGTTTTCCAGCGTGTGCGTGTGGACTGCCTGGTAGAGTAGAGTATATGTGAGACACGAGTTGAGGCGGAGGGTCAATAAAACGCACATGTCAGGTGCCATCATCTAGCACAGAACGAGGGCGAGTCAGTAGCTGGGTATCACGATGCTGGCGAACAATGACAGTGTGTCTGCGCTGCTGTAGCACTGGCGTCAGGTGACCATCGTCTGGTGCTACCAGCATGAAAACAATGGCGCTCTGTTCTGGAAGCGCTGTATGAAAGTTCCTCCTGATGAACTGAGTTTCTTAATTTTCTCTCTTTCCTTTCGGGTTTGATCCGGCACAATGACAGCCCTCTTTAGGTGTGTTGTTGTTATTGTTGTTGCTGTTAGTTATGACTATGAATTCGGGCTGCGCGGGACAATTGGACTTGTTCGGCAGGTGCTTTGCTGCCACGAAACTCGTGATGTGCAGCAGGAGCATCAGGATTATGCATATTCTCCGCGAATCCATACCTGACTTTGCAAAACCAACGTTGAAGTCACCAAGCACTCTGTACGGTTTTGAGCTTGTTGTAACTCTTCCTGCAGTTACAACAAACTCAAAACCGCAAGCTGCAAGCTCCTTCTTGCAGGTGCCGCAGGAGCAAGACTTCCCTTCGTCAGGAGCACAGTCGCTGAAAAGCCCTTGTGCGTTGAGTATTCCTCCCTCAAAGTTGCAGTTCTGGCAGATCCGCTTCTTTGGTCCTCCTTGGTCGGTCCTATTGTCCCTTCTAGGTGTATTTCTCAGGTTTCCTGCCCGATAATTAGAGCTCCGACCGGTAGATGCACAGTATACAGCACAGCACATGCATATATATTTTTTTACATCTGTCACTGTATAAAAGTCAAGAGAGCTTAGCTGATGATCTGCGGCAACACGTGATGGAATGTATGTATCTAAGTTAATCTCTTTCAAACTATGATTCTTCAAATGTCAATCCTGGTCTGGAGCGTAGGCCAACCACATCGATCAAAATCCCAGGTCCTCTACCAGACCCTTGGGGACATCTGGTTGAGTCTTTTGTTGTACTGGCGGACCCTTGACGATGGATCTGTCAATCTCCGGAATGTTGCTGCTTTTCATGGTTAAGCCTGTGTCGCAGACGACCCTTACCATCTCATTAGTTGTGCTGCCCTGGTGCAGCACCTTCTGCATGCATTCCAGGACCATCTCAAGCTGGCCGCTTATCCTCTGTATCGACTGTTGGAGCTCAGCACAGCGTGTATCAAACCTCGCCTGGAGGTTGTTGAATTGAAGCTGGAGTTCCTCCATTAATTGATGAGTTTGGTTGGTTGCCAGACTGTGTGGCTTGTTCGGCTCGAATGGAGTTGCATGGATGCTTAGTCTGGCCTTTGACGGTGTGTCCGATTGATCTTTGTCCGGGCATGGTGTAGATTTCTTCGGAGAATGCTTCTTTGAGCCTGAGGCTGAGATGCTTTCCAGCTCAGTGTGGACAAGACGCCGAACGCCTGCATTTTCGACGAGTGCTGCTGCTTCTGATGGTTCGGAGGTATCCATGAATAGTTGAAGGACCTCACTTGCCTTTTTTGTGGCCCAGCAAGCTGGTGATATGGGTGAATGAGTCGTCCATTTTGAATTCAACATTTCGAATTCGAATTTCGATTAAACGACAAAGAGCTGAAAAGCCATTTGTAATGGATGCTTTTTGATAAATACATGCGTGTAGTTGCTGTCATAGTAACTTGAAATTATGGGTCGCATCACTTCATTGATGATATTGCTGTCGTTGTTCTCGTCTGCGTCTAAATAGACGCAAACAAAATTGTTTGCATCCTGCATATAAAAGATATTGCCAAACGCCGGATCAATGACAGCAAACACTTGGCTTCTGATCTCTTCCACTTGCTGCTAGGCTGCGTGTCACTGCGTTCTGTTTCGCAGCTGCATCACTCTCGCCAGATATCGGCGGCTGCTACCTGGTTGCTTCGCATGGTGACCCCGGTGTCACAGATAACCCTGACCATCTCGTTGGTGGCATTGCTCTGATGTAGAATCTTTTGCATGCAATCGAGGACCATCTCTAGCTGGCCCCCGATCCGTTGGACAGACTGTTGTAACTCCTCGCATCGTGTGTCAAATCGAGCTTGCAGATTGTTAAATTGGAGCTGAAGCTCTTCCATAAACTGATGAGTCTGTTTGGCAGCTATGGACCCCGGCGTGAAGGGAGCTGCATGAACATTTAGCTCGAGTCTTGATGGAGTGGCGGATGAGGGTTAGGAGGGGCCTTCCTTTGGCTTCCGAGGAGTCTCTTTTTTTGGAGGTGATGTTTTGCAGCTTGATGCCGAGATGCTCTCGAGCTCCGTGTGTACAAGGTGTCTCACACTTGAAGATTCAACAATGAGGGGTCTGAGGTTTCCATAAACAACTGCAAGACCTCGCTTGCTTTTTTGTGTCCCAGGAGGGTGGTTATGTGAGTGAACGAGTCGTCCATTTTGAATTCGCCATTCACCTGGCAGGTACCGCCAGGTGGCGCGAGACGCAGTTACACGTGGCGCACCACAACAGCAAACACTTGGCTTCTGATCTCTTCCACTTGCGGCTAGGCTGCGTGTCACTGCGTTCTGTTTCGCAGCTGCATCACTCTCGCCAGATATCACACTGCTAATCACGTGTCCGGCAGTCGCTCAACCGTCGCCACACATTCGGCGACAAACGGCGGCACTCCTAACAACATCTGAAGAACGGCGTTCTGATAGCAGAGCATACCGTCGTTAGGTAGGCCAATGTAAAACGGATCACTGTCGTGCTCTTCGGCGTGCTCGTCGGAGCCAGAGGCAGTTGTGTGATTGTTACTTAGCTGTAAGTGTACTTAGTTGTGTGATTGGTGGCATATCTCAAGCTAACACTGGCTGCTTTGCAATTTGTCAGTGTCAAGGTGATATCAATAACATCATCCTAGTCACTAGACAACGATGGCGGCGACAATGTCACCGCAAGCAGAAACGCTGCCGATCGCGTATTGGAATTGTACAATTGGCATCGACAACTTTCTGCTGCAGTGTGTGGCAGTTTGGCGTATATTCCTGTATCTCCATGTATTATACGCTCGCACTGAATTTCATGTGCGATGGAGCGTTAGTCACCTTGTTGAATATGTCAGCCAGGGAATAGTGTAGAATTCCCCGAATAGTTTCTTGCGGCAATCACCTATCATCTTGCAGACTTAGGAAGTAAATAGTGTTACGGCATAATTACGATCTGGACATTATCTATGTACTATGAACTATGAACTATGTACTTAAACGACAAAGAGCTGAAAAGCCATTTGTAATGCATACTTTTTGATAAATACATGATGATGATGATGACGCTGCCGATCACTTATTGGAATTGTACTATTGGCGTCGACAAATTTTTGCCGCAGTGTGGCTGGCAGGTGCTTGCGACAGTGTATTTGGAATTAGGCGACCACGTTTCTGCGGCCCTGCAGCATGTTATGTGGGCATTCAGAACGTCGCTTCCTACTGTCGCCACAGTACGGCCGTGTCAATGATGATATATAGGACAATGAGGATGCTAATGATGATGGCGGAGATGATGATTGTCTGTCTCTTGGTGACCAAGGTGCATGGGGACTGTGACCATACAATTTATAGCGTTCTTCAATTCACAGCTGCTGCGTTTTTCGAGGCGTTGTGATATTGGTTTCTACAGTACTGAATTGCTTGCTATGTCCCTTGTGTTAACACTATCGGTGAAACTCTACCTATTCTCCAGCCCTTTCAAAGGTATCACACGAACTCCAGCCCTGGTCTTGCACATCAGTCCTGTTGTGTTTAGTATCCTGAAGCAGAACTTTGAATACTTCCTGAAATAATTAGTCTTCTTTCATCATGGTTGTCGTTGATATATGTAGCATGCTCAATTTCATACCCATTATACCACTCGCCCTGATCTGATTAACAATGACTATCGTGATCTTCTTCATCCATGTTGTTGTATGCCTCATAGTCGCTGATTTCAGAAGCGTTGTATTAATCGACAGCCTTTCATATTGTATTCATCGTCATTCAGCTCATCCTCATCCTCACTTGGCAACCGCTGACGGACATTCTGTTCTGCTTATCGTCTCTGGCAACCAACCCTTCTTCCACGTTCCAATCGGTCTTATCTCTACTGGTTTCACAGGTGTTGCAATACGTCTCTATGCTCTCCTCGTCGTGTACAACTACTGGCTGCGTGTAGTTGATCTCATAGTCACTTGAAATTATGGGTAGGTGATGATATTGCTGTTTTTGTTCTCGTCTTTCACGTTAATTATGATTATTCTGTGTGCCAAATATTTACCGCATACAGTGGAGAATCTGGATTGTATTTTATAGTTGATTGTGTTCTCATCGGTGTTTTCTTCGTTACTTCGTTCGTTAGCCGGTAACCGAAGAGTCAACCGCATTGTTCTCGGTAGATTTTGGAGTCTGAACCAGCTTGTCATCAGTTTTCATGATCCGTGATCTGTTTTGTGATCTGTTATTACTAGGGCTGTCAAAAAAGTAACCTAAAAATCAGAAAAAAGTAACTTTATTTTCGAGAAAAAGTAACCTAAAAAAGTAACCTAAAAATAACCTGAGTTTTAATGTTATTATCACTTTTGTATCGCTTTATCACATGTTTATCACGCCTTTGCTGATTAGTGCGCTATATGAAATACACGGTTTGTTTGTTGTTTGTTTGTGAACATATAAAGTAACCTAATAACCAATAAAAAAAGTAACCTAAAAATAACCTCCTTCAAAAAAGGTCAATTTCTGTTTGCAGTTCTGAAGGAAGAAAATACACCAGTCCTTCTATCCTATTTCCGAGTTGTTACTATTTTTCCATCCTCTCTCCGATCTGGCACCATTTTACATCAAACCACCATAAGTGGCTTACCATAATTTTGCTAACTTCGAAAAAAGGAGCATAACCATCCAAATATAATTTCATGTTGAAGGCTAATACAAATGCGAAATACACTAATTGCAAATGTAAATATTTGTAATAATGGTCGCAATAATGTTCCAATGGAACTTTTTATCAAATAGCACGTACTACAGCTTGTATATTAATGTGAGCGTGAACACTGCATGTGTGAATGCCCCCCGTCCTCCTATATGTAGCACCCTGTGCTCACAGTCTTATCAATGTAAAACGTGAGAAAATGGCGCTATCTCACGCCCTGAAAATCACGTTCTAATTCCTGTTCAAGTAAATACGTACTGTCAAGTGCTACAGTGCAGTATCTGGTATAGAGCTCACACATCGTACTATACCACGCTCCAAACATCTCACGACACCCTCCAGTTCGTGGACATTTTCTAAAATGGAATTACACTATCCTGCGTACCCAAAAACGTATATATATCGAGTAGCACAGATATTAAGATGAATACCAATTGCTAAATCCTAACAGCAGAAACTTTGACATTTCTTGATCTTCAGACCTAATAGTCCATCTCTTTTCCTATTTTATCCTCATATATAACGTTTTGTGCCTCTTATCTGCAAAAAGTCACCGAACTTCGTGGTTAACTTACCTAATAACAAGAAAAATACCAAAAGCTAACCTGACGATAAAAAGTAACCTTAAAAGCAAAAAAAGTAACCTAACGATGGAAAAGTAACTTTTGGTAACTTAATAACTTTTTTAATAATTATCGTACACAACTTTTATATGCAGTTTTAGGTAGCTTATGAAAAAGTGACCTTTAGGTGAAAAAGTAACTTTATTAACTTTTGACAGCCCTAGTTATTACAGAACCAGTCAAGGTCTCCGTGTTCTTAACCTCAGTTTGTCAGAGGTTTTAATCGTTACTTGCTCCGAGGTCAGCTAAATGAACGATATGAATTTGTTTAGCTCGTATTGCAAAGCATAGAGTTGTCAGAGTTTCTTGATGGTGCTCTTCTATTGGGATTGTCATAGCCATCATTTCGGTAACATTGTTTCCTCCCATGGAGTCCTGCAAGAGCTATGTCAGACTGCAGTCCCTGTGGTGTACATGATCACAAACACGTACTAGCGCCGATGTCACTTCCAAGCACATTCAGAGTACGATTGATGGTGATGTCATCTAACTTGTTTCTTTGGCATCCTAGGTCTTTCACACTATTTTTGAGCCCGTTTGGTCGACCAGATTCAGCCTGCCGATTCTTAGTTTTGTCATTCGACCGATTTCTTCAGTGTTCGGCTGTTGCAGTTTGACGACGAAGAAGGGATATTTATGCTGTCTCATTTTGGTCGGACATAATGAAGATATTGAAAAATTATATATTACAATTTGTTTCCAGATATCTGCTGATAAAATATAGCTAAGTCAAACTTTTAAACGCACTGTTACATATGAATAGTCCAATGGAATACAACTGTAAACTCACCTTTACAAGGCAGGATCATATTACATGACGCATTTTGCGGGCAGATAATTCGTGATGGCCCAGTTATATGAGCTGGGCGAACCAGCACATGTACAGTCTAAATGAGGAGAAGTTATTCGGCGCGGCATTACTGTAGGTTTTTTCAACCGTCACTGCTTTGTTTTGTGATGGTCGGCCTCTGACGTATCCACCAACCGGAACACGGCGCTGATATGGTAGTGTTTTTGGTTTTCGGTTCCGGTGTAACCAATAACTCCAAAAAACATAATAAGTGAATTGATGAGCTGGAATAACCACGAGTTCGCCATAGATTGCCAAACACTGCCACTCACCGCCACACACTCCGTCAAAACACACAAGTTTTCCAGCGTGTGCGTGTGGACTGCCTGGTAGAGTAGAGTGTATGTGAGACACGAGTTGAGGCGGAGAGTCAATGAAACGCACATGGCAGGCGCCATCATCTAGCACAGAACGAAGGCGAGTCAGTAGCTGGCCATCACGATGCTGGCGAACAATGACAGTGTGTCTGCGCTGCTGTAGCACTGGCGTCAGGTGACCATCGTCTGGTGCTACCAGCATGAAAACAATGGCGCTCTGTTCTGGAAGCGCTGTATGAAAGTTCTGCCTGATGAACTCAGTTTCTTACTTTTCTCTCTTTCCTTTCGGGTTTGATCCGGCACAATGACAGCCCTCTTTAGGTGTGTTGTTGTTATTGTTGTTGCTGTTTGTTATGACTATGAATTCAGGCTGCGCGGGACAATTGGACTTGTTCGGCAGGTGCTTTGCTGCCACCATGCTCGTGATGTGCATCATGATTATGCATATTTTCCGCGAATACATACCTGGCTTTGCAAAACCAACGTTGAAGTCACCAAACACTCTGTACGGTTTTGAGCTTGTTGTAACTCTTCCTGCAGTTACAACAAACTAAAAACCGCAAGCTGCAAGCTCCTTCTTGCAGGTGCCACAGGAGCAAGACTTCCCTTCGTCAGGAACACAGTCGCTGAAAAGCCCTTGTGCGTTGAGTATTCCTCCCTCAAAGTTGCAGTTCTGGCAGATCCGCTTCTTTGGTCCTCCTTGGTCGGTCCTATTGTCCATTCTAGGTGTATTTCTCAGGTTTCCTGCCCGATAATTAGAGCTCCGACCGGTAGATGCACTCGCCATCTTGAACGTCAGTCGAAAACTCCACTGCCTTCTTGCAGGTGCCACAGGAGCAAGGCTTCCCTTCGTCAGGAGGACAGTCGCGTGTGAAAGTACACTGTCCAGTTAAAATTCCAAATTGTCGTATATAAAACGCTCTGGAAACAAAATAGGCGGGACACAAAACCTACAAAACTTGTTGGGCTTTAATGTATTGTTTACGATTCCTCAAATTGTATTTAAATATCTGAAGACAAACACCTCTGATACCTGTGCTTCAACTTTTCCAGTAAAATATCGTGATTAAGGCGATCAAACGCCTTTGAAATATCAAGGGATATGCCAACTGAGTATCGTTTTCTCTAGGTGTTTGTAAACTTGGCTAGTAAAACTCTGGCTAGTATTGAATGCTCAGTAGATCTATTTGCACGAAAGCCAATTGCGCGATAATAACATGTTTTTTTTAAGATATGTACATAGTCGGTTATTAATGACTTGTTCGTAAACTTTGCTAAAACAAGGTAGAATTGATATGACACGGTAATTCTTGATCATTCGCTTGTCTCCAGACTTAATAATCGGTTAGGTTGGGTCAGGCAGAACTTTGGCAACTTTCAATTCATCAGGAAAATACCCCTCCCTGATGGATGACTTATAACTGACATTACTGTTGGATTTTTCAGCCTTCACTGCTTTGTTTCGTGATGGTCGGCCTCTGACGTATCCACCAACCGGAACACGGCGCTGATATGGTAGTGTTATTGGTTTTCGGCTCCGGTGTAACCAATAACTCTACCAAACATAATGAGTGAATTGATGAGCTGGAATAACCACGAGTTCGCCATAGATTGCCAAACACTGCCACACACCGCCACACACTCCGTCAAAACACACAAGTTTTCCAGCGTGTGCGTGTGGACTGCCTGGTAGAGTAGAGTATATGTGAGACACGAGTTGAGGCGGAGGGTCAATAAAACGCACATGTCAGGTGCCATCATCTAGCACAGAACGAGGGCGAGTCAGTAGCTGGCTATCACGATGCTGGCGAACAATGACAGTGTGTCTGCGCTGCTGTAGCACTGGCGTCAGGTGACCATCGTCTGGTGCTACCAGCATGAAAACAATGGCGCTCTGTTCTGGAAGCGCTGTATGAAAGTTCCGCCTGATGAACTGAGTTTCTTAATTTTCTCTCTTTCCTTTCGGGTTTGATCCGGCACAATGGCAGCCCTCTTTAGGTGTGTTGTTGTTATTGTTGTTGCTGTTAGTTATGACTATGAATTCAGGCTGCGCGGGACAATTGGACTTGTTCGGCAGGTGCTTTGCTGCCACCATGCTCGTGATGTGCATCATGATTATGCATATTTTCCGCGAATACATACCTGGCTTTGCAAAACCAACGTTGAAGTCACCAAGCACTCTGTACGGTTTTGAGCTTGTTGTAACTCTTCCTGCAGTTACAACAAACTAAAAACCGCAAGCTGCAAGCTCCTTCTTGCAGGTGCCACAGGAGCAAGACTTCCCTTCGTCAGGAACACAGTCGCTGAAAAGCCCTTGTGCGTTGAGTATTCCTCCCTCAAAGTTGCAGTTCTGGCAGATCCGCTTCTTTGGTCCTCCTTGGTCGGTCCTATTGTCCATTCTAGGTGTATTTCTCAGGTTTCCTGCCCGATAATTAGAGCTCCGACCGGTAGATGCACTCGCCATCTTGAACGTCAGTCGAAAACTCCACTGCCTTCTTGCAGGTGCCACAGGAGCAAGGCTTCCCTTCGTCAGGAGGACAGTCGCGTGTGAAAGTACACTGTCCAGTTAAAATTCCAAATTGTCGTATATAAAACGCTCTGGAAACAAAATAGGCGGGACACAAAACCTACAAAACTTGTTGGGCTTTAATGTATTGTTTACGATTCCTCAAATTGTATTTAAATATCTGAAGACAAACACCTCTGATACCTGTGCTTCAACTTTTCCAGTAAAATATCGTGATTAAGGCGATCAAACGCCTTTGAAATATCAAGGGATATGCCAACTGAGTATCGTTTTCTCTAGGTGTTTGTAAACTTGGCTAGTAAAACTCTGGCTAGTATTGAATGCTCAGTAGATCTATTTGCACGAAAGCCAAATTGCGCGATAATAACATGTTTTTTTAAGATATGTACATAGTCGGTTATTAATGACTTGTTCGTAAACTTTGCTAAAACAAGGTAGAATTGATATGACACGGTAATTCTTGATCATTCGCTTGTCTCCAGACTTAATAATCGGTTAGGTTGGGTCAGGCAGAACTTTGGCAACTTTCAATTCATCAGGAAAATACCCCTCCCTGATGGATGACTTATAACTGACATTACTGTTGGATTTTTCAGCCTTCACTGCTTTGTTTCGTGATGGTCGGCCTCTGACGTATCCACCAACCGGAACACGGCGCTGATATGGTAGTGTTATTGGTTTTCGGCTCCGGTGTAACCAATAACTCTACCAAACATAATGAGTGAATTGATGAGCTGGAATAACCACGAGTTCGCCATAGATTGCCAAACACTGCCACTCACCGCCACACACTCCGTCAAAACACACAAGTTTTCCAGCGTGTGCGTGTGGACTGCCTGGTAGAGTAGAGTATATGTGAGACACGAGTTGAGGCGGAGGGTCAATAAAACGCACATGTCAGGTGCCATCATCTAGCACAGAACGAGGGCGAGTCAGTAGCTGGCTATCACGATGCTGGCGAACAATGACAGTGTGTCTGCGCTGCTGTAGCACTGGCGTCAGGTGACCATCGTCTGGTGCTACCAGCATGAAAACAATGGCGCTCTGTTCTGGAAGCGCTGTATGAAAGTTCCTCCTGATGAACTGAGTTTCTTAATTTTCTCTCTTTCCTTTCGGGTTTGATCCGGCACAATGACAGCCCTCTTTAGGTGTGTTGTTGTTATTGTTGTTGCTGTTAGTTATGACTATGAATTCGGGCTGCGCGGGACAATTGGACTTGTTCGGCAGGTGCTTTGCTGCCACGAAACTCGTGATGTGCAGCAGGAGCATCAGGATTATGCATATTCTCCGCGAATCCATACCTGACTTTGCAAAACCAACGTTGAAGTCACCAAGCACTCTGTACGGTTTTGAGCTTGTTGTAACTCTTCCTGCAGTTACAACAAACTCAAAACCGCAAGCTGCAAGCTCCTTCTTGCAGGTGCCGCAGGAGCAAGACTTCCCTTCGTCAGGAGCACAGTCGCTGAAAAGCCCTTGTGCGTTGAGTATTCCTCCCTCAAAGTTGCAGTTCTGGCAGATCCGCTTCTTTGGTCCTCCTTGGTCGGTCCTATTGTCCCTTCTAGGTGTATTTCTCAGGTTTCCTGCCCGATAATTAGAGCTCCGACCGGTAGATGCACAGTATACAGCACAGCACATGCATATATACTTTTTTACATCTGTCACTGTATAAAAGTCAAGAGAGCTTAGCTGATGATCTGCGGCAACACGTGATGGAATGTATGTATCTAAGTTAATCTCTTTCAAACTATGATTCTTCAAATGTCAATCCTGGTCTGGAGCGTAGGCCAACCACATCGATCAAAATCCCAGGTCCTCTACCAGACCCTTGGGGACATCTGGTTGAGTCTTTTGTTGTACTGGCGGACCCTTGACGATGGATCTGTCAATCTCCGGAATGTTGCTGCTTTTCATGGTTAAGCCTGTGTCGCAGACGACCCTTACCATCTCATTAGTTGTGCTGCCCTGGTGCAGCACCTTCTGCATGCATTCCAGGACCATCTCAAGCTGGCCGCTTATCCTCTGTATCGACTGTTGGAGCTCAGCACAGCGTGTATCAAACCTCGCCTGGAGGTTGTTGAATTGAAGCTGGAGTTCCTCCATTAATTGATGAGTTTGGTTGGTTGCCAGACTGTGTGGCTTGTTCGGCTCGAATGGAGTTGCATGGATGCTTAGTCTGGCCTTTGACGGTGTGTCCGATTGATCTTTGTCCGGGCATGGTGTAGATTTCTTCGGAGAATGCTTCTTTGAGCCTGAGGCTGAGATGCTTTCCAGCTCAGTGTGGACAAGACGCCGAACGCCTGCATTTTCGACGAGTGCTGCTGCTTCTGATGGTTCGGAGGTATCCATGAATAGTTGAAGGACCTCACTTGCCTTTTTTGTGGCCCAGCAAGCTGGTGATATGGGTGAATGAGTCGTCCATTTTGAATTCAACATTTCGAATTCGAATTTCGATTAAACGACAAAGAGCTGAAAAGCCATTTGTAATGGATGCTTTTTGATAAATACATGCGTGTAGTTGCTGTCATAGTAACTTGAAATTATGGGTCGCATCACTTCATTGATGATATTGCTGTCGTTGTTCTCGTCTGCGTCTAAATAGACGCAAACAAAATTGTTTGCATCCTGCATATAAAAGATATTGCCAAACGCCGGATCAATGACAGCAAACACTTGGCTTCTGATCTCTTCCACTTGCTGCTAGGCTGCGTGTCACTGCGTTCTGTTTCGCAGCTGCATCACTCTCGCCAGATATCGGCGGCTGCTACCTGGTTGCTTCGCATGGTGACCCCGGTGTCACAGATAACCCTGACCATCTCGTTGGTGGCATTGCTCTGATGTAGAATCTTTTGCATGCAATCGAGGACCATCTCTAGCTGGCCCCCGATCCGTTGGACAGACTGTTGTAACTCCTCGCATCGTGTGTCAAATCGAGCTTGCAGATTGTTAAATTGGAGCTGAAGCTCTTCCATAAACTGATGAGTCTGTTTGGCAGCTATGGACCCCGGCGTGAAGGGAGCTGCATGAACATTTAGCTCGAGTCTTGATGGAGTGGCGGATGAGGGTTAGGAGGGGCCTTCCTTTGGCTTCCGAGGAGTCTCTTTTTTTGGAGGTGATGTTTTGCAGCTTGATGCCGAGATGCTCTCGAGCTCCGTGTGTACAAGGTGTCTCACACTTGAAGATTCAACAATGGCCGCCGCTTCTGAGGGGTCTGAGGTTTCCATAAACAACTGCAAGACCTCGCTTGCTTTTTTGTGTCCCAGGAGGGTGGTTATGTGAGTGAACGAGTCGTCCATTTTGAATTCGCCATTCACCTGGCAGGTACCGCCAGGTGGCGCGAGACGCAGTTACACGTGGCGCACCACAACAGCAAACACTTGGCTTCTGATCTCTTCCACTTGCGGCTAGGCTGCGTGTCACTGCGTTCTGTTTCGCAGCTGCATCACTCTCGCCAGATATCACACTGCTAATCACGTGTCCGGCAGTCGCTCAACCGTCGCCACACATTCGGCGACAAACGGCGGCACTCCTAACAACATCTGAAGAACGGCGTTCTGATAGCAGAGCATACCGTCGTTAGGTAGGCCAATGTAAAACGGATCACTGTCGTGCTCTTCGGCGTGCTCGTCGGAGCCAGAGGCAGTTGTGTGATTGTTACTTAGCTGTAAGTGTACTTAGTTGTGTGATTGGTGGCATATCTCAAGCTAACACTGGCTGCTTTGCAATTTGTCAGTGTCAAGGTGATATCAATAACATCATCCTAGTCACTAGACAACGATGGCGGCGACAATGTCACCGCAAGCAGAAACGCTGCCGATCGCGTATTGGAATTGTACAATTGGCATCGACAACTTTCTGCTGCAGTGTGTGGCAGTTTGGCGTATATTCCTGTATCTCCATGTATTATACGCTCGCACTGAATTTCATGTGCGATGGAGCGTTAGTCACCTTGTTGAATATGTCAGCCAGGGAATAGTGTAGAATTCCCCGAATAGTTTCTTGCGGCAATCACCTATCATCTTGCAGACTTAGGAAGTAAATAGTGTTACGGCATAATTACGATCTGGACATTATCTATGTACTATGAACTATGAACTATGTACTTAAACGACAAAGAGCTGAAAAGCCATTTGTAATGCATACTTTTTGATAAATACATGATGATGATGATGACGCTGCCGATCACTTATTGGAATTGTACTATTGGCGTCGACAAATTTTTGCCGCAGTGTGGCTGGCAGGTGCTTGCGACAGTGTATTTGGAATTAGGCGACCACGTTTCTGCGGCCCTGCAGCATGTTATGTGGGCATTCAGAACGTCGCTTCCTACTGTCGCCACAGTACGGCCGTGTCAATGATGATATATAGGACAATGAGGATGCTAATGATGATGGCGGAGATGATGATTGTCTGTCTCTTGGTGACCAAGGTGCATGGGGACTGTGACCATACAATTTATAGCGTTCTTCAATTCACAGCTGCTGCGTTTTTCGAGGCGTTGTGATATTGGTTTCTACAGTACTGAATTGCTTGCTATGTCCCTTGTGTTAACACTATCGGTGAAACTCTACCTATTCTCCAGCCCTTTCAAAGGTATCACACGAACTCCAGCCCTGGTCTTGCACATCAGTCCTGTTGTGTTTAGTATCCTGAAGCAGAACTTTGAATACTTCCTGAAATAATTAGTCTTCTTTCATCATGGTTGTCGTTGATATATGTAGCATGCCTGACTTCATCCCCATTATACCACTCGCCCTGATCTGATTAACAATGACTATCGTGATCTTCTTCATCCATGCTGTTGTATGCCTCATAGTCGCTGATTTCAGAAGCGTTGTATTAATCTACAGCCTTTCATATTGTATTCATCGTCATTCAGCTCATCCTCATCCTCACTTGGCAATCGCTGACGGACATTCTGTTCTGCTTATCGTATCTGGCAACCAACCCTTCTTCCACGTTCCAATCGGTCTTATCTCTACTGGTTTCACAGGTGTTGCAATACGTCTCTATGCTCTCCTCGTCGTGTACAACTACTGGCTGCGTGTAGTTGATCTCATAGTCACTTGAAATTATGGGTAGGTGATGATATTGCTGTTTTTGTTCTCGTCTTTCACGTTAATTATGATTATTCTGTGTGCCAAATATTTACCGCATACAGTGGAGAATCTGGATTGTATTTTATAGTTGATTGTGTTCTCATCGGTGTTTTCTTCGTTACTTCGTTCGTTAGCCGGTAACCGAAGAGTCAACCGCATTGTTCTCGGTAGATTTTGGAGTCTGAACCAGCTTGTCATCAGTTTTCATGATCCGTGATCTGTTTTGTGATCTGTTATTACAGAACCAGTCAAGGTCTCCGTGTTCTTAACCTCAGTTTGTCAGAGGTTTTAATCGTTACTTGCTCCGAGGTCAGCTAAATGAACGATATGAATTTGTTTAGCTCGTATTGCAAAGCATAGAGTTGTCAGAGTTTCTTGATGGTGCTCTTCTATTGGGATTGTCATAGCCATCATTTCGGTAACATTGTTTCCTCCCATGGAGTCCTGCAAGAGCTATGTCAGACTGCAGTCCCTGTGGTGTACATGATCACAAACACGTACTAGCGCCGATGTCACTTCCAAGCACATTCAGAGTACGATTGATGGTGATGTCATCTAACTTGTTTCTTTGGCATCCTAGGTCTTTCACACTATTTTTGAGCCCGTTTGGTCGACCAGATTCAGCCTGCCGATTCTTAGTTTTGTCATTCGACCGATTGCTTCAGTGTTCGGCTGTTGCAGTTTGACGACGAAGAAGGGATATTTATGCTGTCTCATTTTGGTCGGACATAATGAAGATATTGAAAAATTATATATTACAATTTGTTTCCAGATATCTGCTGATAAAATATAGCTAAGTCAAACTTTTAAACGCACTGTTACATATGAATAGTCCAATGGAATACAACTGTAAACTCACCTTTACAAGGCAGGATCATATTACATGACGCATTTTGCGGGCAGATAATTCGTGATGGCCCAGTTATATGAGCTGGGCGAACCAGCACATGTACAGTCTAAATGAGGAGAAGTTATTCGGCGCGGCATTACTGTAGGTTTTTTCAACCGTCACTGCTTTGTTTTGTGATGGTCGGCCTCTGACGTATCCACCAACCGGAACACGGCGCTGATATGGTAGTGTTTTTGGTTTTCGGTTCCGGTGTAACCAATAACTCCAAAAAACATAATAAGTGAATTGATGAGCTGGAATAACCACGAGTTCGCCATAGATGGCCAAACACTGCCACACACCGCCACACACTCCGTCAAAACACACATGTTTTCCAGCGTGTGTGTGTGGACTGCCTGGTAGAGTAGAGTGTATGTGAGACACGAGTTGAGGCGGAGAGTCAATGAAACGCACATGGCAGGCGCCATCATCTAGCACAGAACGAAGGCGAGTCAGTAGCTGGCCATCACGATGCTGGCGAACAATGACAGTGTGTCTGCGCTGCTGTAGCACTGGCGTCAGGTGACCATCGTCTGGTGCTACCAGCATGAAAACAATGGCGCTCTGTTCTGGAAGCGCTGTATGAAAGTTCTGCCTGATGAACTCAGTTTCTTACTTTTCTCTCTTTCCTTTCGGGTTTGATCCGGCACAATGACAGCCCTCTTTAGGTGTGTTGTTGTTATTGTTGTTGCTGTTTGTTATGACTATGAATTCAGGCTGCGCGGGACAATTGGACTTGTTCGGCAGGTGCTTTGCTGCCACCATGCTCGTGATGTGCATCATGATTATGCATATTTTCCGCGAATACATACCTGGCTTTGCAAAACCAACGTTGAAGTCACCAAACACTCTGTACGGTTTTGAGCTTGTTGTAACTCTTCCTGCAGTTACAACAAACTAAAAACCGCAAGCTGCAAGCTCCTTCTTGCAGGTGCCACAGGAGCAAGACTTCCCTTCGTCAGGAACACAGTCGCTGAAAAGCCCTTGTGCGTTGAGTATTCCTCCCTCAAAGTTGCAGTTCTGGCAGATCCGCTTCTTTGGTCCTCCTTGGTCGGTCCTATTGTCCATTCTAGGTGTATTTCTCAGGTTTCCTGCCCGATAATTAGAGCTCCGACCGGTAGATGCACTCGCCATCTTGAACGTCAGTCGAAAACTCCACTGCCTTCTTGCAGGTGCCACAGGAGCAAGGCTTCCCTTCGTCAGGAGGACAGTCGCGTGTGAAAGTACACTGTCCAGTTAAAATTCCAAATTGTCGTATATAAAACGCTCTGGAAACAAAATAGGCGGGACACAAAACCTACAAAACTTGTTGGGCTTTAATGTATTGTTTACGATTCCTCAAATTGTATTTAAATATCTGAAGACAAACACCTCTGATACCTGTGCTTCAACTTTTCCAGTAAAATATCGTGATTAAGGCGATCAAACGCCTTTGAAATATCAAGGGATATGCCAACTGAGTATCGTTTTCTCTAGGTGTTTGTAAACTTGGCTAGTAAAACTCTGGCTAGTATTGAATGCTCAGTAGATCTATTTGCACGAAAGCCAATTGCGCGATAATAACATGTTTTTTTTAAGATATGTACATAGTCGGTTATTAATGACTTGTTCGTAAACTTTGCTAAAACAAGGTAGAATTGATATGACACGGTAATTCTTGATCATTCGCTTGTCTCCAGACTTAATAATCGGTTAGGTTGGGTCAGGCAGAACTTTGGCAACTTTCAATTCATCAGGAAAATACCCCTCCCTGATGGATGACTTATAACTGACATTACTGTTGGATTTTTCAGCCTTCACTGCTTTGTTTCGTGATGGTCGGCCTCTGACGTATCCACCAACCGGAACACGGCGCTGATATGGTAGTGTTATTGGTTTTCGGCTCCGGTGTAACCAATAACTCTACCAAACATAATGAGTGAATTGATGAGCTGGAATAACCACGAGTTCGCCATAGATTGCCAAACACTGCCACACACCGCCACACACTCCGTCAAAACACACAAGTTTTCCAGCGTGTGCGTGTGGACTGCCTGGTAGAGTAGAGTATATGTGAGACACGAGTTGAGGCGGAGGGTCAATAAAACGCACATGTCAGGTGCCATCATCTAGCACAGAACGAGGGCGAGTCAGTAGCTGGCTATCACGATGCTGGCGAACAATGACAGTGTGTCTGCGCTGCTGTAGCACTGGCGTCAGGTGACCATCGTCTGGTGCTACCAGCATGAAAACAATGGCGCTCTGTTCTGGAAGCGCTGTATGAAAGTTCCGCCTGATGAACTGAGTTTCTTAATTTTCTCTCTTTCCTTTCGGGTTTGATCCGGCACAATGGCAGCCCTCTTTAGGTGTGTTGTTGTTATTGTTGTTGCTGTTAGTTATGACTATGAATTCAGGCTGCGCGGGACAATTGGACTTGTTCGGCAGGTGCTTTGCTGCCACCATGCTCGTGATGTGCATCATGATTATGCATATTTTCCGCGAATACATACCTGGCTTTGCAAAACCAACGTTGAAGTCACCAAGCACTCTGTACGGTTTTGAGCTTGTTGTAACTCTTCCTGCAGTTACAACAAACTAAAAACCGCAAGCTGCAAGCTCCTTCTTGCAGGTGCCACAGGAGCAAGACTTCCCTTCGTCAGGAACACAGTCGCTGAAAAGCCCTTGTGCGTTGAGTATTCCTCCCTCAAAGTTGCAGTTCTGGCAGATCCGCTTCTTTGGTCCTCCTTGGTCGGTCCTATTGTCCATTCTAGGTGTATTTCTCAGGTTTCCTGCCCGATAATTAGAGCTCCGACCGGTAGATGCACTCGCCATCTTGAACGTCAGTCGAAAACTCCACTGCCTTCTTGCAGGTGCCACAGGAGCAAGGCTTCCCTTCGTCAGGAGGACAGTCGCGTGTGAAAGTACACTGTCCAGTTAAAATTCCAAATTGTCGTATATAAAACGCTCTGGAAACAAAATAGGCGGGACACAAAACCTACAAAACTTGTTGGGCTTTAATGTATTGTTTACGATTCCTCAAATTGTATTTAAATATCTGAAGACAAACACCTCTGATACCTGTGCTTCAACTTTTCCAGTAAAATATCGTGATTAAGGCGATCAAACGCCTTTGAAATATCAAGGGATATGCCAACTGAGTATCGTTTTCTCTAGGTGTTTGTAAACTTGGCTAGTAAAACTCTGGCTAGTATTGAATGCTCAGTAGATCTATTTGCACGAAAGCCAAATTGCGCGATAATAACATGTTTTTTTAAGATATGTACATAGTCGGTTATTAATGACTTGTTCGTAAACTTTGCTAAAACAAGGTAGAATTGATATGACACGGTAATTCTTGATCATTCGCTTGTCTCCAGACTTAATAATCGGTTAGGTTGGGTCAGGCAGAACTTTGGCAACTTTCAATTCATCAGGAAAATACCCCTCCCTGATGGATGACTTATAACTGACATTACTGTTGGATTTTTCAGCCTTCACTGCTTTGTTTCGTGATGGTCGGCCTCTGACGTATCCACCAACCGGAACACGGCGCTGATATGGTAGTGTTATTGGTTTTCGGCTCCGGTGTAACCAATAACTCTACCAAACATAATGAGTGAATTGATGAGCTGGAATAACCACGAGTTCGCCATAGATTGCCAAACACTGCCACTCACCGCCACACACTCCGTCAAAACACACAAGTTTTCCAGCGTGTGCGTGTGGACTGCCTGGTAGAGTAGAGTATATGTGAGACACGAGTTGAGGCGGAGGGTCAATAAAACGCACATGTCAGGTGCCATCATCTAGCACAGAACGAGGGCGAGTCAGTAGCTGGCTATCACGATGCTGGCGAACAATGACAGTGTGTCTGCGCTGCTGTAGCACTGGCGTCAGGTGACCATCGTCTGGTGCTACCAGCATGAAAACAATGGCGCTCTGTTCTGGAAGCGCTGTATGAAAGTTCCTCCTGATGAACTGAGTTTCTTAATTTTCTCTCTTTCCTTTCGGGTTTGATCCGGCACAATGACAGCCCTCTTTAGGTGTGTTGTTGTTATTGTTGTTGCTGTTAGTTATGACTATGAATTCGGGCTGCGCGGGACAATTGGACTTGTTCGGCAGGTGCTTTGCTGCCACGAAACTCGTGATGTGCAGCAGGAGCATCAGGATTATGCATATTCTCCGCGAATCCATACCTGACTTTGCAAAACCAACGTTGAAGTCACCAAGCACTCTGTACGGTTTTGAGCTTGTTGTAACTCTTCCTGCAGTTACAACAAACTCAAAACCGCAAGCTGCAAGCTCCTTCTTGCAGGTGCCGCAGGAGCAAGACTTCCCTTCGTCAGGAGCACAGTCGCTGAAAAGCCCTTGTGCGTTGAGTATTCCTCCCTCAAAGTTGCAGTTCTGGCAGATCCGCTTCTTTGGTCCTCCTTGGTCGGTCCTATTGTCCCTTCTAGGTGTATTTCTCAGGTTTCCTGCCCGATAATTAGAGCTCCGACCGGTAGATGCACAGTATACAGCACAGCACATGCATATATATTTTTTTACATCTGTCACTGTATAAAAGTCAAGAGAGCTTAGCTGATGATCTGCGGCAACACGTGATGGAATGTATGTATCTAAGTTAATCTCTTTCAAACTATGATTCTTCAAATGTCAATCCTGGTCTGGAGCGTAGGCCAACCACATCGATCAAAATCCCAGGTCCTCTACCAGACCCTTGGGGACATCTGGTTGAGTCTTTTGTTGTACTGGCGGACCCTTGACGATGGATCTGTCAATCTCCGGAATGTTGCTGCTTTTCATGGTTAAGCCTGTGTCGCAGACGACCCTTACCATCTCATTAGTTGTGCTGCCCTGGTGCAGCACCTTCTGCATGCATTCCAGGACCATCTCAAGCTGGCCGCTTATCCTCTGTATCGACTGTTGGAGCTCAGCACAGCGTGTATCAAACCTCGCCTGGAGGTTGTTGAATTGAAGCTGGAGTTCCTCCATTAATTGATGAGTTTGGTTGGTTGCCAGACTGTGTGGCTTGTTCGGCTCGAATGGAGTTGCATGGATGCTTAGTCTGGCCTTTGACGGTGTGTCCGATTGATCTTTGTCCGGGCATGGTGTAGATTTCTTCGGAGAATGCTTCTTTGAGCCTGAGGCTGAGATGCTTTCCAGCTCAGTGTGGACAAGACGCCGAACGCCTGCATTTTCGACGAGTGCTGCTGCTTCTGATGGTTCGGAGGTATCCATGAATAGTTGAAGGACCTCACTTGCCTTTTTTGTGGCCCAGCAAGCTGGTGATATGGGTGAATGAGTCGTCCATTTTGAATTCAACATTTCGAATTCGAATTTCGATTAAACGACAAAGAGCTGAAAAGCCATTTGTAATGGATGCTTTTTGATAAATACATGCGTGTAGTTGCTGTCATAGTAACTTGAAATTATGGGTCGCATCACTTCATTGATGATATTGCTGTCGTTGTTCTCGTCTGCGTCTAAATAGACGCAAACAAAATTGTTTGCATCCTGCATATAAAAGATATTGCCAAACGCCGGATCAATGACAGCAAACACTTGGCTTCTGATCTCTTCCACTTGCTGCTAGGCTGCGTGTCACTGCGTTCTGTTTCGCAGCTGCATCACTCTCGCCAGATATCGGCGGCTGCTACCTGGTTGCTTCGCATGGTGACCCCGGTGTCACAGATAACCCTGACCATCTCGTTGGTGGCATTGCTCTGATGTAGAATCTTTTGCATGCAATCGAGGACCATCTCTAGCTGGCCCCCGATCCGTTGGACAGACTGTTGTAACTCCTCGCATCGTGTGTCAAATCGAGCTTGCAGATTGTTAAATTGGAGCTGAAGCTCTTCCATAAACTGATGAGTCTGTTTGGCAGCTATGGACCCCGGCGTGAAGGGAGCTGCATGAACATTTAGCTCGAGTCTTGATGGAGTGGCGGATGAGGGTTAGGAGGGGCCTTCCTTTGGCTTCCGAGGAGTCTCTTTTTTTGGAGGTGATGTTTTGCAGCTTGATGCCGAGATGCTCTCGAGCTCCGTGTGTACAAGGTGTCTCACACTTGAAGATTCAACAATGGCCGCCGCTTCTGAGGGGTCTGAGGTTTCCATAAACAACTGCAAGACCTCGCTTGCTTTTTTGTGTCCCAGGAGGGTGGTTATGTGAGTGAACGAGTCGTCCATTTTGAATTCGCCATTCACCTGGCAGGTACCGCCAGGTGGCGCGAGACGCAGTTACACGTGGCGCACCACAACAGCAAACACTTGGCTTCTGATCTCTTCCACTTGCGGCTAGGCTGCGTGTCACTGCGTTCTGTTTCGCAGCTGCATCACTCTCGCCAGATATCACACTGCTAATCACGTGTCCGGCAGTCGCTCAACCGTCGCCACACATTCGGCGACAAACGGCGGCACTCCTAACAACATCTGAAGAACGGCGTTCTGATAGCAGAGCATACCGTCGTTAGGTAGGCCAATGTAAAACGGATCACTGTCGTGCTCTTCGGCGTGCTCGTCGGAGCCAGAGGCAGTTGTGTGATTGTTACTTAGCTGTAAGTGTACTTAGTTGTGTGATTGGTGGCATATCTCAAGCTAACACTGGCTGCTTTGCAATTTGTCAGTGTCAAGGTGATATCAATAACATCATCCTAGTCACTAGACAACGATGGCGGCGACAATGTCACCGCAAGCAGAAACGCTGCCGATCGCGTATTGGAATTGTACAATTGGCATCGACAACTTTCTGCTGCAGTGTGTGGCAGTTTGGCGTATATTCCTGTATCTCCATGTATTATACGCTCGCACTGAATTTCATGTGCGATGGAGCGTTAGTCACCTTGTTGAATATGTCAGCCAGGGAATAGTGTAGAATTCCCCGAATAGTTTCTTGCGGCAATCACCTATCATCTTGCAGACTTAGGAAGTAAATAGTGTTACGGCATAATTACGATCTGGACATTATCTATGTACTATGAACTATGAACTATGTACTTAAACGACAAAGAGCTGAAAAGCCATTTGTAATGCATACTTTTTGATAAATACATGATGATGATGATGACGCTGCCGATCACTTATTGGAATTGTACTATTGGCGTCGACAAATTTTTGCCGCAGTGTGGCTGGCAGGTGCTTGCGACAGTGTATTTGGAATTAGGCGACCACGTTTCTGCGGCCCTGCAGCATGTTATGTGGGCATTCAGAACGTCGCTTCCTACTGTCGCCACAGTACGGCCGTGTCAATGATGATATATAGGACAATGAGGATGCTAATGATGATGGCGGAGATGATGATTGTCTGTCTCTTGGTGACCAAGGTGCATGGGGACTGTGACCATACAATTTATAGCGTTCTTCAATTCACAGCTGCTGCGTTTTTCGAGGCGTTGTGATATTGGTTTCTACAGTACTGAATTGCTTGCTATGTCCCTTGTGTTAACACTATCGGTGAAACTCTACCTATTCTCCAGCCCTTTCAAAGGTATCACACGAACTCCAGCCCTGGTCTTGCACATCAGTCCTGTTGTGTTTAGTATCCTGAAGCAGAACTTTGAATACTTCCTGAAATAATTAGTCTTCTTTCATCATGGTTGTCGTTGATATATGTAGCATGCTCAATTTCATACCCATTATACCACTCGCCCTGATCTGATTAACAATGACTATCGTGATCTTCTTCATCCATGTTGTTGTATGCCTCATAGTCGCTGATTTCAGAAGCGTTGTATTAATCGACAGCCTTTCATATTGTATTCATCGTCATTCAGCTCATCCTCATCCTCACTTGGCAACCGCTGACGGACATTCTGTTCTGCTTATCGTATCTGGCAACCAACCCTTCTTCCACGTTCCAATCGGTCTTATCTCTACTGGTTTCACAGGTGTTGCAATACGTCTCTATGCTCTCCTCGTCGTGTACAACTACTGGCTGCGTGTAGTTGATCTCATAGTCACTTGAAATTATGGGTAGGTGATGATATTGCTGTTTTTGTTCTCGTCTTTCACGTTAATTATGATTATTCTGTGTGCCAAATATTTACCGCATACAGTGGAGAATCTGGATTGTATTTTATAGTTGATTGTGTTCTCATCGGTGTTTTCTTCGTTACTTCGTTCGTTAGCCGGTAACCGAAGAGTCAACCGCATTGTTCTCGGTAGATTTTGGAGTCTGAACCAGCTTGTCATCAGTTTTCATGATCCGTGATCTGTTTTGTGATCTGTTATTACAGAACCAGTCAAGGTCTCCGTGTTCTTAACCTCAGTTTGTCAGAGGTTTTAATCGTTACTTGCTCCGAGGTCAGCTAAATGAACGATATGAATTTGTTTAGCTCGTATTGCAAAGCATAGAGTTGTCAGAGTTTCTTGATGGTGCTCTTCTATTGGGATTGTCATAGCCATCATTTCGGTAACATTGTTTCCTCCCATGGAGTCCTGCAAGAGCTATGTCAGACTGCAGTCCCTGTGGTGTACATGATCACAAACACGTACTAGCGCCGATTTGACTTCCAAGCAAATTCAGAGTACGATTGATGGTGATGTCATCTAACTTCTTTTTTTGGCATCCTAGGTCTTTCACACTATTTTTGAGCCCGTTTGGTCGACCAGATTCAGCCTGCCGATTCTTAGTTTTGTCATCCGACCGATTGCTTCAGTGTTCTGCTGTTGCAGTTTGACGACGAAGATGGGATATGTATGCTGTTTCATTTTGGTCGGACATAATGAAGATATTGAAAAATTATATATTACAATATTTTTCCAGATATCTGCTGATAAAATATAGTCAAGTCAAACTTTTAAACGCACTGTTACATATGAATAGTCCAATGGAATACAACTGTAAACTCACCTTTACGAGGCAGGATCATATTACATGACACATTTTGCGGGCAGAGAATTCGTGATAGCCCAGTAATATGAGCTGGGCGAACCAGCACAAGTACAGTCCAAATGAGGAGAAGTTATTCTGCGCGGCATTACTGTAGGTTTTTTAACCGTCACTGCTTTGTTTCGTGATGGTCGGCCTCTGACGTATCCACCAACCGGAACACGGCGCTGATATAGTAGCTGACTGGCGTGATTCTCATGAAGTCCAGTTATATCAGATGCAGAGCCGTAGCAACCGCCCCCCGTATCCCCCGGCCGGGGAGGGCCGCGAATGTTGAGGGGCCCCGTTGCTTCACGTATTATGTGATTATGTCTAATAAATCCATTAATTATTTGGTGATTTATTTATTATGGGGGCCCCAAGTGTTGTCTTCGGGAGGCCCCATCATTCCTTGCAACGGCTCTGATCAGATGCTTCCGCGGGAGGTCAATCAAATATTGCGCTCATTGTACGCTGTTCTCACAATTAGGAATCAGCCATTTCAGGCACTACTGAACTTGGCGAGTCCTGTGTAATAGTAGTGCTTGATATATAAATCATATGGTTCAATGAAATTATAAAACAAACTGAATTGTAAGAATTTAGTAAGGCATTCATGTGTCAGAGAGTACAATTTAACATGAAATGAATTGACGTAGTAATGTCGTACGTTTGCATGACGTAAATCATTGTAGTTGTATGCATCTGACTTGTGTTATTGCTGAGTAGTGATATAGGAAATGTTGGCACACCTTGTTGAGAAGACGAACACAAATGGCAATCAGATGAATGTCAGGCGGTGACTGAAGCTCTGAAAAACAAGTGCAAACGTGCGCATACTAAATAGACACTCACAAATATATTGGTATGTATGTAAATAAATAGCATGTGTTGAATAAAATATTAACCAAAATTATTTTTGCTACAGAATAGAAGTATAAGTTAAGTTATGCAGAGTAATTGTAAAGCATTGCATAAGAACATTGTAAATCATAGCATATATATAGGCAGAAATGAGTTTAACCAATAAAGCAAAATAACGCAATAATTGAAAATGATATAATAATATAGTACTCACCGTGTGAGGTTTCACTTCCACTTGGCAATCGCTGACGGACATTCTGTTCTGCTTATCGTATCTGGCAACCTACCCTTCTTCCACGTTCCAATCGATCATATCTCTACTGGTTTCGCAGGCGTTGCAATACGTCTCTATGCTCTCCTCGTCGTGTACAACTACTGGCTGCGTGTCGTTGCTGTCATAGTAACTTGAAATTATGGATCGCATCACTTCATTGATGATATTGCTGTCGTTGTTCTCGTCTGCGTCTAAATAGACGCAAACAAAATTGTTTGCATCCTGCATATCAAAGAGATTGCCAAACGCCGGATCAATGACAGCAAACACTTGGCTTCTGATCTCTTCCACTTGCGGCTAGGCTGCGTGTCACTGCGTTCTGTTTCGCAGCTGCATCACTCGCCAGATATCGCACTGCTAATCACGTGTCCGGCAGTCGCTCAACCGTCGCCACACATTCGGCGACAAACGGCGGCACTCCTAACAACATCTGAAGAACGGCGTTCTGATAGCAGAGCATACCGTCGTTAGGTAGGCCAATGTAAAACGGATCACTGTCGTGCTCTTCGGCGTGCTCATGGGAGCCAGAGGCAGTTGTGTGATTGTTACTTAGCTGTAAGTGTACTTAGTTGTGTGATTGGTGGCATATCTCAAGCTAACACTGGCTGCTTTGCAATTTGTCAGTGTCAAGGTGATATCAATAACATCATTCTAGTCACTACAGACAACGATGGCGGCGACAATGTCACCGCAAGCAGAAACGCTGCCGATCGCGTATTGGAATTGTACAATTGGCATCGACAACTTTCTGCTGCAGTGTGTGGCAGTTTGGCGTATATTCCTGTATCTCCATGTATTATACGCTCGCACTGAATTTCATGTGCGATGGAGCGTTAGTCACCTTGTTGAATATGTCAGCCAGGGAATAGTGTAGAATTCCCCGAATAGTTTCTTGCGGCAATCACCTATCATCTTGCAGACTTAGGAAGTGAATAGTGTTACGGCATAATTACGATCTGGACATTATCTATGTACTATGAACTATGAACTATGTACTTAAACGACAAAGAGCTGAAAAGCCATTTGTAATGCATACTTTTTGATAAATACATGATGATGATGATGACGCTGCCGATCACTTATTGGAGTTGTACTATTGGCGTCGACAAATTTTTGCCGCAGTGTGGCTGGCAGGTGCTTGCGACAGTGTATTTGGAATTAGGCGACCACGTTTCTGCGGCCCTGCAGCATGTTATGTGGGAATTCAGAACGTCGCTTCCTACTGTCGCCACAGTACGGCCGTGTCAATGATGATATATAGGACAATGAGGATGCTAATGATGATGGCGGAGATGATGATTGTCTGTCTCTTGGTGACCAAGGTGCATGGGGACTGTGACCATACAATTTATAGCGTTCTTCAATTCACAGCTGCTGCGTTTTTCGAGGCGTTGTGATATTGGTTTCTACAGTACTGAATTGCTTGCTATGTCCGTTGTGTTAACACTATCGGTGAAACTCTTCCTATTCTCCAGCCCTTTCAAAGGTATCACACGAACTCCAGCCCTGGTCTTGCACATCAGTCCTGTTGTGTTTAGTATCCTGAAGCAGAACTTTGAATACTTCCTGAAATAATTAGTCTTCTTTCATCATGGTTGTCGTTGATATATGTAGCATGCCTGACTTCATCCCCATTATACCACTCGCCCTGATCTGATTAACAATGACTATCGTGATCTTCTTCATCCATGTTGTTGTATGCCTCATAGTCGCTGATTTCAGAGGCGTTGTATTAATCGACAGCCTTTCATATTGTATTCATCGTCATTCAGCTCATCCTCATCCTCACTTGGCAATCGCTGACGGACATTCTGTTCTGCTTATCGTATCTGGCAACCTACCCTTCTTCCACGTTCCAATCGGTCTTATCTCTACTGGTTTCACAGGTGTTGCAATACGTCTCTATGCTCTCCTTGTCGTGTACAACTACTGGCTGCGTGTAGTTGATCTCATAGTAACTTGAAATTATGGGTAGGTGATGATATTGCTGTTTTTGTTCTCGTCTTTCACGTAAATTATGATTATTCTGTGTGCCAAATATTTACCGCATACAGTGGAGAATTTGGATTGTATTTTATAGTTGATTGTGTTCTCATCGGTGTTTTCTTCGTTACTTAAACCGGTAACCGAAGGGTCAACCGCATTGTTCTCGGTAGATTTTGGAGTCTGAACCAGCTTGTCATCAGTTTTCATGATCCGTGATCTGTTTTGTGATCTGTTATTACAGAACCAGTCAAGGTCTCCGTGTTCTAAACCTCAGTTTGTCAGAGGTTTTAATCGTTACTTGCTCCGAGGTCAGCTAAATGAACGATATGAATTTGTTTAGCTCGTATTGAAAAGCATAGAGTTGTCAGAGTTTCTTGATGGTGCTCTTCTATTGGGATTGTCATAGCCATCATTTCGGTAACATTGTTTCCTCCCATGGAGTCCTGCAAGAGCTATGTCAGACTGCAGTCCCTGTGGTGTACATGATCACAAACACGTACTAGCGCCGATGTCACTTCCAAGCACATTCAGAGTACGATTGATGGTGATGTCATCTAACTTGTTTCTTTGGCATCCTAGGTCTTTCACACTATTTTTGAGCCCGTTTGGTCGACCAGATTCAGCCTGCCGATTCTTAGTTTTGTCATTCGACCGATTTTTTCAGTGTTCGGCTGTTGCAGTTTGACGACGAAGAAGGGATATTTATGCTGTCTCATTTTGGTCGGACATAATGAAGATATTGAAAAATTATATATTACAATTTGTTTCCAGATATCTGCTGATAAAATATAGCTAAGTCAAACTTTAAAACGCACTGTTACATATGAATAGTCCAATGGAATACAACTGTAAACTCACCTTTACAAGGCAGGATCATATTACATGACGCATTTTGCGGGCAGAGAATTCGTGATAGCCCAGTAATATGAGCTGGGCGAACCAGCACATGTACAGTCCAAATGAGGAGAAGTTATTCGGCGCGGCATTACTGTAGGTTTTTTCAACCGTCACTGCTTTGTTTCGTGATGGTCGGCCTCTGACGTATCCACCAACCGGAACACGGCGCTGATATGGTAGTGTTTTTGGTTTTCGGCTCCGGTGTAACCAATAACTCCAAAAAACATAATAAGTGAATTGATGAGCTGGAATAACCAAGAGTTCGCCATAGATGGCCAAACACTGCCACACACCGCCACACACTCCGCCAAAACACACAAGTTTTCCAGCGTG
Source organism: Sacculina carcini (assembly GCA_916048095.2). Lineage (NCBI taxonomy): Eukaryota > Metazoa > Arthropoda > Thecostraca > Sacculinidae > Sacculina > Sacculina carcini. The sequence goes on from OU696571.1 coordinate 11,930,193, forward strand.
TGTGTGTGGACTGCCTGGTAGAGTAGAGTGTATGTGAGACACGAGTTGAGGCGGAGAGTTAATGAAACGCACATGGCAGGCGCCATCATCTAGCACCGAACGAAGGCGAGTCAGTAGCTGGCCATCACGATGCTGGCGAACAATGACAGTGTGTCTGCGCTGCTGTAGCACTGGCGTCAGGTGACCATCGTCTGGTGCTACCAGCATGAAAACATTGGCGCTCTGTTCTGGAGGCGCTGTATGAAAGTTCCGCCTGATGAACTGAGCTTCTTAATTTTCTCTCTTTCCTTTCGGGTTTAATCCGGCACAATGACAGCCCTCTTTAGGTGTGTTGTTGTAATTGTTGTTGCTGTTAGTTATGACTATGAATTCGGGCTGCGCGGGACAATTGGACTTGTTCGGCAGGTGCTTTGCTGCCACGAAACTCGTGATGTGCAGCAGGAGCATCAGGATTATGCATATTCTCCGCGAATCCATACCTGACTTTGCAAAACCAACGTTGAAGTCACCAAGCACTCTGTACGGTTTTGAGCTTGTTGTAACTCTTCCTGCAGTTACAACAAACTCAAAACCGCAAGCTGCAAGCTCCTTCTTGCAGGTGCCGCAGGAGCAAGACTTCCCTTCGTCAGGAGCACAGTCGCTGAAAAGCCCTTGTGCGTTGAGTATTCCTCCATCAAAATCGCAGTTCTGGCAGATCCGCTTCTTTGGTCCTCCTTGGTCGGTCCTATTGTCCCTTCTAGGTGTATTTCTCAGGTTTCCTGCCCGATAATTAGAGCTCCGACCGGTAGATGCACAGTATACAGCACAGCACATGCATATATATTTTTTTACATCTGTCACTGTATAAAAGTCAAGAGAGCTTAGCTGATGATCTGCGGCAACACGTGATGGAATGTATGTATCTATGTTAATCTCTTTCAAACTATGATTTTTAAAATGTCAATCCTGGTCTGGAGCGGAGGCCAACCACATCGATCAAAATCCCAGGCCCTCTACCAGACCCTTGGGGACATCTGGTTGAGTCTTTTGTTGTACTGGCGGACCCTTGACGATGGATCTGTCAATCTCCGGAATGTTGCTGCTTTTCATGGTTAAACCTGTGTCGCAGACGACCCTTACCATCTCATTGGTTGTGTTGCCCTGGTGCAGCACCTTCTGCATGCATTCCAGGACCATCTCAAGCTGGCCGCTTATCCTCTGTATCGATTGTTGGAGCTCAGCACAGCGTGTATCAAACCTCGCCTGGAGGTTGTTGAATTGAAGTTGGAGTTCCTCCATAAATTGATGAGTTTGGTTGGTTGCCAGACTGTGTGGCTTGTTCGGCTCGAATGGAGTTGCATGGATGCTTAGTCTGGCCTTTGACGGTGTGTCCGATTGATCTTTGTCCGGGCATGGTGTAGATTTCTTCGGAGAATGCTTCTTTGAGCATGAGGCTGAGATGCTTTCCAGCTCAGTGTGGACAAGACGCCGAAGGCCTGCATTTTCGACGAGTGCTGCTGCTTCTGATGGTTCGGAGGTATCCATGAATAGTTGAAGGACCCCACTTGCCTTTTTGTGGCCCAGCAAGCTGGTGATATGGGTGAATGAATCGTCCATTTTGAATTCAACATTTCGAATTCGAATTTCGATTAAACGACAAAGAGCTGAAAAGCCATTTGTAATGGATGCTTTTTGATAAATACATTCGTGTAGTTGCTGTCATAGTAACTTGAAATTATGGGTCGCATCACTTCATTGATGATATTGCTGTCGTTGTTCTCGTCTGCGTCTAAATAGACGCAAACAAAATTGTTTGCATCCTGCATATATAAGATATTGCCAAACGCCGGATCAATGACAGCAAACACTTGGCTTCTGATCTCTTCCACTTGCTGCTACGCTGCGTGTCACTGCGTTCTGTTTCGCAGCTGCATCACTCTCGCTAGATGTCGCACTGCTAATCACGTGTACGGCAGTCGCTCAACCGTCGCCACACATTCGGCGACAAACGGCGGCACTCCTAACAACATCTGAAGAACGGCGTTCTGATAGCAGAGCATACCGTCGTTAGGTAGGCCAATGTAAAACGGATCACTGTCGTGCTCTTCGGCGTGCTCGTGGGAGCCAGAGGCAGTTGTGTGATTGTTACTTAGTTGTAAGTGTACTTAGTTGTGTGATTGGTGGCATATCTCAAGCTAACACTGGCTGCTTTGCAAATTGTCAGTGTCAAGGTGATATCAATAACATCATTCTAGTCACTACAGACAACGATGGCGGCGACAATGTCACCGCAAGCAGAAACGCTGCCGATCGCGTATTGGAATTGTACAATTGGCATCGACAACTTTCTGCTGCAGTGTGTGGCAGTTTGGCGTATATTCCTGTATCTACATGTATTATACGCTCGCACTGAATTTCATGTGCGATGGAGCGTTAGTCACCTTGTTGAATATGTCAGCCAGGGAATAGTGTAGAATTCCCCGAATAGTTTCTTGCGGCAATCACCTATCATCTTGCAGACTTAGGAAGTGAATAGTGTTACGGCATAATTACGATCTGGACATTATCTATGTACTATGAACTATGTACTTAAACGACAAAGAGCTGAAAAGCCATTTGTAATGCATACTTTTTGATAAATACATGATGATGATGATGACGCTGCCGATCACTTATTGGAGTTGTACTATTGGCGTCGACAAATTTTTGCCGCAGTGTGGCTGGCAGGTGCTTGCGACAGTGTGTCTGGAACTAGGCGGCTACGTTTCTGTGACACTGCAGCATGTTATGTGGGCATTCAGAACGTCGCTTCCTACTGACGTCACAGTACGGCCGTGTCAATGATGATGTACTTGTATAGGGCAATTCTAATGCTAATGATGATGGCGGAGATGATGATTGTCTGTCTCTTGGTGACCAAGGTGCATGGGGACTGTGACCATACAATTTATAGCGTTCTTCAATTCACAGCTGCTGCGTTTTTCGAGGCGTTGTGATATTGGTTTCTACAGTACTGAATTGCTTGCTATGTCCGTTGTGTTAACACTATCGGTGAAACTCTTCCTATTCTCCAGCCCTTTCAAAGGTTTCACACGAACTCCAGCCCTGGTCTTGCACATCAGTCCTGTTGTGTTTAGTATCCTGAAGCAGAACTTTGAATACTTCCTGAAATAATTAGTCTTCTTTCATCATGGTTGTCGTTGATATATGTAGCATGCCTGACTTCATCCCCATTATACCACTCGCCCTGATCTGATTAACAATGACTATCGTGATCTTCTTCATCCATGTTGTTGTATGCCTCATAGTCGCTGATTTCAGAAGCGTTGTATTAATCGACAGCCTTTCATATTGTATTCATCGTCATTCAGCTCATCCTCATCCTCACTTGGCAATCGCTGACGGACATTCTGTTCTGTTTATCGTATCTGGCAACCAACCCTTCTTCCACGTTCCAATCGGTCTTATCTCTACTGGTTTCACAGGTGTTGCAATACGTCTCTATGCTCTCCTCGTCGTGTACAACTACTGGCTGCGTGTAGTTGATCTCATAGTAACTTGAAATTATGGGTAGGTGATGATATTGCTGTTTTTGTTCTCGTCTTTCACGTAAATTATGATTATTCTGTGTGCCAAATATTTACCGCATACAGTGGAGAATTTGGATTGTATTTTATAGTTGATTGTGTTCTCATCGGTGTTTTCTTCGTTACTTAAACCGGTAACCGAAGGGTCAACCGCATTGTTCTCGGTAGATTTTGGAGTCTGAACCAGCTTGTCATCAGTTTTCATGATCCGTGATCTGTTTTGTGATCTGTTATTACAGAACCAGTCAAGGTCTCCGTGTTCTAAGCCTCAGTTTGTCAGAGGTTTTAATCGTTACTTGCTCCGAGGTCAGCTAAATGAACGATATGAATTTGTTTAGCTCGTATTGAAAAGCATAGAGTTGTCAGAGTTTCTTGATGGTGCTCTTCTATTGGGATTGTCATAGCCATCATTTCGGTAACATTGTTTCCTCCCATGGAGTCCTGCAAGAGCTATGTCAGACTGCAGTCCCTGTGGTGTACATGATCACAGCCACGTACTAGCGCCGATGTCACTTCCAAGCACATTCAGAGTACGATTGATGGTGATGTCATCTAACTTGTTTCTTTGGCATCCTAGGTCTTTCACACTATTTTTGAGCCCGTTTGGTCGACCAGATTCAGCCTGCCGATTCTTAGTCTTGTCATTCGACCGATTTCTTCAGTGTTCCGCTGTTGCAGTTTGACGACGAAGAAGGGATATTTATGCTGTCTCATTTTGGTCGGACATAACGAAGATATTGAAAAATTATATATTACAATTTGTTTCCAGATATCTGCTGATAAAATATAGCTAAGTCAAACTTTAAAACGCACTGTTACATATGAATAGTCCAATGGAATACAACTGTAAACTCACCTTTACAAGGCAGGATCATATTACATGACGCATTTTGCGGGCAGATAATTCGTGATGGCCCAGTTATATGAGCTGGGCGAACCAGCACATGTACAGTCTAAATGAGGAGAAGTTATTCGGCGCGGCATTACTGTAGGTTTTTTCAACCGTCAATGCTTTGTTTCGTGATGGTCGGCCTCTGACGTATCCACCAACCGGAACACGGCGCTGATATGGTAGTGTTATTGGTTTTCGGCTCCGGTGTAACCAATAACTCTACCAAACATAATGAGTGAATTGATGAGCTGGGATAACCACGAGTTCGCCATAGATTGCCAAACACTGCCACACACCGCCACACATTCCGTCAAAACACAAGTTTTCCAGCGTGTGTGTGTGGACTGCCTGGTAGAGTAGAGTATATGTGAGACACGAGTTGAGGCGGAGGGTCAATGAAACGCACATGGCAGGCGCCATCATCTAGCACAGAACGAGGGCGAGTCAGTAGCTGGCTATCACGATGCTGGCGAACAATGACAGTGTGTCTGCGCTGCTGTAGCACTGGCGTCAGGTGACCATCGTCTGGTGCTACCAGCATGAAAACAATGGCGCTCTGTTCTGGAAGCGCTGTATGAAAGTTCTGCCTGATGAACTCAGTTTCTTACTTTTCTCTCTTTCCTTTCGGGTTTGATCCGGCACAATGACAGCCCTCTTTAGGTGTGTTGTTGTTGTTGCTGTTATGACTAGTTATGACTATGAATTCGGGCTGCGCGGGACAATTGGACTTGTTCGGCAGGTGCTTTGCTGCCACCAAACTCGTGATGTGCATCATGATTATGCATATTTTCCGCGAATACATACCTGGCTTTGCAAAACCAACGTTGAAGTCACCAAACACTCTGTACGGTTTTGAGCTTGTTGTAACTCTTCCTGCAGTTACAACAAACTAAAAACCGCAAGCTGCAAGCTCCTTCTTGCAGGTGCCACAGGAGCAAGACTTCCCTTCGTCAGGAACACAGTCGCTGAAAAGCCCTTGTGCGTTGAGTATTCCTCCCTCAAAGTTGCAGTTCTGGCAGATCCGCTTCTTTGGTCCTCCTTGGTCGGTCCTATTGTCCCTTCTAGGTGTATTTCTCAGGTTTCCTGCCCGATAATTAGAGCTCCGACCGGTAGATGCACAGTATACAGCACAGCACATGCATATATATTTTTTTACATCTGTCACTGTATAAAAGTCAAGAGAGCTTAGCTGATGATCTGCGGCAACACGTGATGGAATGTATGTATCTATGTTAATCTCTTTCAAACTATGATTTTTAAAATGTCAATCCTGGTCTGGAGCGGAGGCCAACCACATCGATCAAAATCCCAGGCCCTCTACCAGACCCTTGGGGACATCTGGTTGAGTCTTTTGTTGTACTGGCGGACCCTTGACGATGGATCTGTCAATCTCCGGAATGTTGCTGCTTTTCATGGTTAAACCTGTGTCGCAGACGACCCTTACCATCTCATTGGTTGTGTTGCCCTGGTGCAGCACCTTCTGCATGCATTCCAGGACCATCTCAAGCTGGCCGCTTATCCTCTGTATCGATTGTTGGAGCTCAGCACAGCGTGTATCAAACCTCGCCTGGAGGTTGTTGAATTGAAGTTGGAGTTCCTCCATAAATTGATGAGTTTGGTTGGTTGCCAGACTGTGTGGCTTGTTCGGCTCGAATGGAGTTGCATGGATGCTTAGTCTGGCCTTTGACGGTGTGTCCGATTGATCTTTGTCCGGGCATGGTGTAGATTTCTTCGGAGAATGCTTCTTTGAGCATGAGGCTGAGATGCTTTCCAGCTCAGTGTGGACAAGACGCCGAAGGCCTGCATTTTCGACGAGTGCTGCTGCTTCTGATGGTTCGGAGGTATCCATGAATAGTTGAAGGACCCCACTTGCCTTTTTGTGGCCCAGCAAGCTGGTGATATGGGTGAATGAATCGTCCATTTTGAATTCAACATTTCGAATTCGAATTTCGATTAAACGACAAAGAGCTGAAAAGCCATTTGTAATGGATGCTTTTTGATAAATACATTCGTGTAGTTGCTGTCATAGTAACTTGAAATTATGGGTCGCATCACTTCATTGATGATATTGCTGTCGTTGTTCTCGTCTGCGTCTAAATAGACGCAAACAAAATTGTTTGCATCCTGCATATATAAGATATTGCCAAACGCCGGATCAATGACAGCAAACACTTGGCTTCTGATCTCTTCCACTTGCTGCTACGCTGCGTGTCACTGCGTTCTGTTTCGCAGCTGCATCACTCTCGCTAGATGTCGCACTGCTAATCACGTGTACGGCAGTCGCTCAACCGTCGCCACACATTCGGCGACAAACGGCGGCACTCCTAACAACATCTGAAGAACGGCGTTCTGATAGCAGAGCATACCGTCGTTAGGTAGGCCAATGTAAAACGGATCACTGTCGTGCTCTTCGGCGTGCTCGTGGGAGCCAGAGGCAGTTGTGTGATTGTTACTTAGTTGTAAGTGTACTTAGTTGTGTGATTGGTGGCATATCTCAAGCTAACACTGGCTGCTTTGCAAATTGTCAGTGTCAAGGTGATATCAATAACATCATTCTAGTCACTACAGACAACGATGGCGGCGACAATGTCACCGCAAGCAGAAACGCTGCCGATCGCGTATTGGAATTGTACAATTGGCATCGACAACTTTCTGCTGCAGTGTGTGGCAGTTTGGCGTATATTCCTGTATCTACATGTATTATACGCTCGCACTGAATTTAATGTGCGATGGAGCGTTAGTCACCTTGTTGAATATGTCAGCCAGGGAATAGTGTAGAATTCCCCGAATAGTTTCTTGCGGCAATCACCTATCATCTTGCAGACTTAGGAAGTGAATAGTGTTACGGCATAATTACGATCTGGACATTATCTATGTACTATGAACTATGTACTTAAACGACAAAGAGCTGAAAAGCCATTTGTAATGCATACTTTTTGATAAATACATGATGATGATGATGACGCTGCCGATCACTTATTGGAGTTGTACTATTGGCGTCGACAAATTTTTGCCGCAGTGTGGCTGGCAGGTGCTTGCGACAGTGTGTCTGGAACTAGGCGGCTACGTTTCTGTGACACTGCAGCATGTTATGTGGGCATTCAGAACGTCGCTTCCTACTGACGTCACAGTACGGCCGTGTCAATGATGATGTACTTGTATAGGGCAATTCTAATGCTAATGATGATGGCGGAGATGATGATTGTCTGTCTCTTGGTGACCAAGGTGCATGGGGACTGTGACCATACAATTTATAGCGTTCTTCAATTCACAGCTGCTGCGTTTTTCGAGGCGTTGTGATATTGGTTTCTACAGTACTGAATTGCTTGCTATGTCCGTTGTGTTAACACTATCGGTGAAACTCTTCCTATTCTCCAGCCCTTTCAAAGGTTTCACACGAACTCCAGCCCTGGTCTTGCACATCAGTCCTGTTGTGTTTAGTATCCTGAAGCAGAACTTTGAATACTTCCTGAAATAATTAGTCTTCTTTCATCATGGTTGTCGTTGATATATGTAGCATGCCTGACTTCATCCCCATTATACCACTCGCCCTGATCTGATTAACAATGACTATCGTGATCTTCTTCATCCATGTTGTTGTATGCCTCATAGTCGCTGATTTCAGAAGCGTTGTATTAATCGACAGCCTTTCATATTGTATTCATCGTCATTCAGCTCATCCTCATCCTCACTTGGCAATCGCTGACGGACATTCTGTTCTGTTTATCGTATCTGGCAACCAACCCTTCTTCCACGTTCCAATCGGTCTTATCTCTACTGGTTTCACAGGTGTTGCAATACGTCTCTATGCTCTCCTCGTCGTGTACAACTACTGGCTGCGTGTAGTTGATCTCATAGTAACTTGAAATTATGGGTAGGTGATGATATTGCTGTTTTTGTTCTCGTCTTTCACGTAAATTATGATTATTCTGTGTGCCAAATATTTACCGCATACAGTGGAGAATTTGGATTGTATTTTATAGTTGATTGTGTTCTCATCGGTGTTTTCTTCGTTACTTAAACCGGTAACCGAAGGGTCAACCGCATTGTTCTCGGTAGATTTTGGAGTCTGAACCAGCTTGTCATCAGTTTTCATGATCCGTGATCTGTTTTGTGATCTGTTATTACAGAACCAGTCAAGGTCTCCGTGTTCTAAGCCTCAGTTTGTCAGAGGTTTTAATCGTTACTTGCTCCGAGGTCAGCTAAATGAACGATATGAATTTGTTTAGCTCGTATTGAAAAGCATAGAGTTGTCAGAGTTTCTTGATGGTGCTCTTCTATTGGGATTGTCATAGCCATCATTTCGGTAACATTGTTTCCTCCCATGGAGTCCTGCAAGAGCTATGTCAGACTGCAGTCCCTGTGGTGTACATGATCACAGCCACGTACTAGCGCCGATGTCACTTCCAAGCACATTCAGAGTACGATTGATGGTGATGTCATCTAACTTGTTTCTTTGGCATCCTAGGTCTTTCACACTATTTTTGAGCCCGTTTGGTCGACCAGATTCAGCCTGCCGATTCTTAGTCTTGTCATTCGACCGATTTCTTCAGTGTTCCGCTGTTGCAGTTTGACGACGAAGAAGGGATATTTATGCTGTCTCATTTTGGTCGGACATAACGAAGATATTGAAAAATTATATATTACAATTTGTTTCCAGATATCTGCTGATAAAATATAGCTAAGTCAAACTTTAAAACGCACTGTTACATATGAATAGTCCAATGGAATACAACTGTAAACTCACCTTTACAAGGCAGGATCATATTACATGACGCATTTTGCGGGCAGATAATTCGTGATGGCCCAGTTATATGAGCTGGGCGAACCAGCACATGTACAGTCTAAATGAGGAGAAGTTATTCGGCGCGGCATTACTGTAGGTTTTTTCAACCGTCAATGCTTTGTTTCGTGATGGTCGGCCTCTGACGTATCCACCAACCGGAACACGGCGCTGATATGGTAGTGTTATTGGTTTTCGGCTCCGGTGTAACCAATAACTCTACCAAACATAATGAGTGAATTGATGAGCTGGGATAACCACGAGTTCGCCATAGATTGCCAAACACTGCCACACACCGCCACACATTCCGTCAAAACACAAGTTTTCCAGCGTGTGTGTGTGGACTGCCTGGTAGAGTAGAGTATATGTGAGACACGAGTTGAGGCGGAGGGTCAATGAAACGCACATGGCAGGCGCCATCATCTAGCACAGAACGAGGGCGAGTCAGTAGCTGGCTATCACGATGCTGGCGAACAATGACAGTGTGTCTGCGCTGCTGTAGCACTGGCGTCAGGTGACCATCGTCTGGTGCTACCAGCATGAAAACAATGGCGCTCTGTTCTGGAAGCGCTGTATGAAAGTTCTGCCTGATGAACTCAGTTTCTTACTTTTCTCTCTTTCCTTTCGGGTTTGATCCGGCACAATGACAGCCCTCTTTAGGTGTGTTGTTGTTGTTGCTGTTATGACTAGTTATGACTATGAATTCGGGCTGCGCGGGGCAATTGGACTTGTTCGGCAGGTGCTTTGCTGCCACCAAACTCGTGATGTGCATCATGATTATGCATATTTTCCGCGAATACATACCTGGCTTTGCAAAACCAACGTTGAAGTCACCAAACACTCTGTACGGTTTTGAGCTTGTTGTAACTCTTCCTGCAGTTACAACAAACTAAAAACCGCAAGCTGCAAGCTCCTTCTTGCAGGTGCCACAGGAGCAAGACTTCCCTTCGTCAGGAACACAGTCGCTGAAAAGCCCTTGTGCGTTGAGTATTCCTCCCTCAAAGTTGCAGTTCTGGCAGATCCGCTTCTTTGGTCCTCCTTGGTCGGTCCTATTGTCCATTCTAGGTGTATTTCTCAGGTTTCCTGCCCGATAATTAGAGCTCCGACCGGTAGATGCACTCGCCATCTTGAACGTCAGTCGAAAACTCCACTGCCTTCTTGCAGGTGCCACAGGAGCAAGGCTTCCCTTCGTCAGGAGGACAGTCGCGTGTGAAAGTACACTGTCCAGTTAAAATTCCAAATTGTCGTATATAAAACGCTCTGGAAACAAAATAGGCGGGACACAAAACTTACAAAACTTGTTGGGCTTTAATGTATTGTTTACGATTCCTCAAATTGTATTTAAATATCTGAAGACAAACACCTCTGATACCTGTGCTTCAACTTTTCCAGTAAAATATCGTGATTAAGGCGATCAAACGCCTTTGAAATATCAAGGGATATGCCAACTGAGTATCGTTTTCTCTAGGTGTTTGTAAACTTGGCTAGTAAAACTCTGGCTAGTATTGAATGCTCAGTAGATCTATTTGCACGAAAGCCAAATTGCGCGATAATAACATGTTTTTTTAAGATATGTACATAGTCGGTTATTAATGACTTGTTCGTAAACTTTGCTAAAACAAGGTAGAATTGATATGACACGGTAATTCTTGATCATTCGCTTGTCTCCAGACTTAATAATCGGTTAGGTTGGGTCAGGCAGAACTTTGGCAACTTTCAATTCATCAGGAAAATACCCCTCCCTGATGGATGACTTATAACTGACATTACTGTTGGATTTTTCAGCCTTCACTGCTTTGTTTCGTGATGGTCGGCCTCTGACGTATCCACCAACCGGAACACGGCGCTGATATGGTAGTGTTATTGGTTTTCGGCTCCGGTGTAACCAATAACTCTACCAAACATAATGAGTGAATTGATGAGCTGGAATAACCACGAGTTCGCCATAGATTGCCAAACACTGCCACACACCGCCACACACTCCGTCAAAACACACAAGTTTTCCAGCGTGTGCGTGTGGACTGCCTGGTAGAGTAGAGTATATGTGAGACACGAGTTGAGGCGGAGGGTCAATAAAACGCACATGTCAGGCGCCATCATCTAGCACAGAACGAGGGCGAGTCAGTAGCTGGCTATCACGATGCTGGCGAACAATGACAGTGTTTCTGCGCTGCTGTAGCACTGGCGTCAGGTGACCATCGTCTGGTGCTACCAGTATGAAAACAATGGCGCTCTGTTCTGGAAGCGCTGTATGAAAGTTCCGCCTGATGAACTCAGTTTCTTACTTTTCTGTCTTTCCTTTCGGGTTTGATCCGGCACAATGACAGCCCTCTTTAGGTGTGTTGTTGTTGTTGTTGTTGCTGTTAGTTATGACTATGAATTCGGGCTGCGCGGGACAATTGGACTTTTTCGGCAGGTGCTTTGCTGCCACGAAACTCGTGATGTGCAGCAGGAGCATCATGATTATGCATATTCTCCGCGAATCCATACCTGACTTTGCAAAACCAACGTTGAAGTCACCAAGCACTCTGTACGGTTTTGAGCTTGTTGTAACTCTTCCTGCAGTTACAACAAACTCAAAACCGCAAGCTGCAAGCTCCTTCTTGCAGGTGCCGCAGGAGCAAGACTTCCCTTCGTCAGGAGCACAGTCGCTGAAAAGCCCTTGTGCGTTGAGTATTCCTCCATCAAAATCGCAGTTCTGGCAGATCCGCTTCTTTGGTCCTCCTTGGTCGGTCCTATTGTCCCTTCTAGGTGTATTTCTCAGGTTTCCTGCCCGATAATTAGAGCTCCGACCGGTAGATGCACAGTATACAGCACAGCACATGCATATATATTTTTTTACATCTGTCACTGTATAAAAGTCAAGAGAGCTTAGCTGATGATCTGCGGCAACACGTGATGGAATGTATGTATCTAAGTTAATCTCTTTCAAACTATGATTCTTCAAATGTCAATCCTGGTCTGGAGCGGAGGCCAACCACATCGATCAAAATCCCAGGTCCTCTACCAGACCCTTGGGGACATCTGGTTGAGTCTTTTGTTGTACTGGTGGACCCTTGACGATGGATCTGTCAATCTCCGGAATGTTGCTGCTTTTCATGGTTAAGCCTGTGTCGCAGACGACCCTTACCATCTCATTAGTTGTGCTGCCCTGGTGCAGCACCTTCTGCATGCATTCCAGGACCATCTCAAGCTGGCCGCTTATCCTCTGTATCGACTGTTGGAGCTCAGCACAGCGTGTATCAAACCTCGCCTGGAGGTTGTTGAATTGAAGTTGGAGTTCCTACATAAATTGATGAGTTTGGTTGGTTGCCAGACTGTGTGGCTTGTTCGGCTCGAATGGAGTTGCATGGATGCTTAGTCTGGCCTTAGACGGTGTGTCCGATTGATCTTTGTCCGGGCATGGTGTAGATTTCTTCGGAGAATGCTTCTTTGAGCCTGAGGCTGAGATGCCTTCCAGCTCAGTATTGACAAGACGCCGAACGCCTGCATTTTCGACGAGTGCTGCTGCTTCTGATGGTTCGGAGGTATCCATGAATAGTTGAAGGACCTTACTTGCCTTTTTGTGGCCCAGCAAGCTGGTGATATGGGTGAATGAGTCGTCCATTTTGAATTCGACATTTCGAATTCGAATTTCGATTAAACGACAAAGAGCTGAAAAGCCATTTGTAACTGAAATGACTATGGACTATGGACAGCCATAGTCTGAATACCATCGTCTTCAGACTATGGACAGCCATAGTCTGAATACCAGTGTCAGTGGCTCTAGACCTGATAACCCGTTGATCCACGATCAAGTATTTTTCCGCATCTAACCCGTACATGGGCACCTTTATGTCGATCTCGTACGTTTGATGCTGGCAAGCTGCAAATAAGTATGTAGTCAGGTCTGTCTCCTCAGTTAGTGGCAGTTTTGTGATTCCAGACCGGATCACTGCAAGAGGATCTTGCTGGTCAACAATCACCTCGGCGATTGGAAAGATTGCAGTGGGAATTTGTTGGCCTGCCGCCAGCCAACAAATTCCCACTGCAATCTTTGGATGTTTTAGTTTTGTGTGGCTTCTTATTAGAGCGGATATTGCCATGACGTTTCAAAAATACATGCTGCCAATGTAGGATGGTCTCGCTTCCGTTGCAATGTTCCATGATGATTGGTGGTACAATTGTAGTTGAAACACCAGCTTGTAGTAGGCGTGTCGATGCACTATAGAGCGTGATATCCACGCCGTAGAACGAACGCTTCAAAACTGACGACAATCACAATGTGACAATCACACCGGACTTGCTGTAGATAGCATGGATGATCAATGACTGCCCCATGTGCTCGTCGATCTGTGCGACTCAACAGAACGATTACACTTGGATGCAGCACATCGCTCGTACAGGTTGATGTCACTACTACCATCACCGTATTAGGTCTCAATTTTTGTCACTAGTTGTGAAACGCCTATTTGGTCTTATAGAAGAGCTGGCATCATGCTAGTGTGTTCTGTGGTCACGCATCACGCAGTGTGCTCTGTGATCTGTTGAGCATGCTTTCTACAGAGGAGCACATGGATCTTCATCTATTTGCACTGCATTTTGATTGTATCTAGCTCGTACTGCATGAGGTAGAGATGTCATGGTTTCTTGATAGTGGTCCTATCTTTGGCTTATCGTAGCCAGCATTCCCTGGTCACTGTTTTCTTCCAATGAGTTTTGTAAGAACCGTGTCAGACTGCAGTCTCTGTAATGTTACAAGCCCAGACTAACGCCAATATGACGTTTCAAGCACGTTCAGGGTACGATTGATGGCGATGGCATCTCGCTAGTTTTTGCAAGTATGAACATGATAACAGTCATCCAGACCGACCAGCTGCATGGGATGGTGACAATTAATAGGTGGAAAGCACTTATAAATGATAGCAGATCGCCAAAAAAGCTACCCTCCCATACACTGGCGTACATGCTGATTACCAAAGACAGATAAAAACCTGACAAGCCACTGCACATAAATTCCAGACCTACCAGATATTTGGACGTTATACGCTTTCCGAAACATTTCAGCTTAGTCCGTCTGCATAGTCCGCATAGTCCGTATAACAGTCAAAGAGAGGACCAGTACCCACACAATGGAGAGATCGGGGAAACTGATGTTGCTTTCAGCTGTGATTGGTCACCTGCTTGGCTCATGATTATCCTCATTGTAGTTGGACCTGTCGTCAACGGGAGACTCACCTGCATTGATTGTATCAAGAGCATTATGGAAAGCGTCTTCACTATCCGTTGCTGATATGCCATCATATTTACATCCTCTCAAACCTTCTTCATACTTTTTGCTGATATATGTAGCATGCCCCACTTAATCCCCATTATACTACTCGCCCTGATCTGACTAACAGTGACTGTCGTGATCTTCTTCATCCATGTTCTTCATGCATGCATCCATGTTGTTGTATGCTTCTTATTTGCTGATGTACTCACTGCCGTAGCCAAGAAAGATGAAAGGTGTGGTCACTGCCGTAGCCATACATTGGGCACGATGATTCTTGATGCATGTGGTCTTGGCTCACAGACTGACGCGGTTGCGGTGTTTCTGCGTCATTATCGTCGTTCATTGTAATGACAGACTTTCCAGTTCCATTGTCAGTAATCTCACTGATCGAAACTTCAATGGCGGCGTCACAGACAGTTTAACTCGTCGCTCTGTCGTCAGTGCAATCGACTGTTTGTCATCTCCTCGATGCCGGCTTCAGTAACCTCGAAAATGGCCCTTCAATGACCTCCTGTGTGGGTAAATTACACAGTGGACGATTGGGCGGCCGTGTCACCGGCTGCTGTATGATCCGACTCGGTATCATAGCTCGTGCAGTCTCTTCCCGTGGTGATCTGCAACAGCAGCACTCTCACTTGCGTTGGATGGAAAATTGTTCGCTTAGTGATTGTTCAGAAGCTTACCAAAGTGTTCCCGGTAGAAGAACAGCAGATCTCGCAGAAAAATCACACGGTACACAGCATTGACTGTGCGACTATTACAGAAGACACTTGCAAACACGTCAGCCACCATGCTTGCAGTATATGAACGATGGATGATGGTGAGGCCCCGCACTAGCACTCGACAAGTCTGTCCGTAGGAAGACACCGACTCATTTCGTCCAGCCACTACGCTAGTGATGATGGTACAGACCATGTGAGTGTAGACTTCGCTCTTTCCAGTCTGCAGATAGAACGCGATACTGAAGCTGAACGTTAGATCCATACAGCTGCTGCGTTTTTCGAGGCGTTGTGATATTGGTTTCGACAGCACTGCTTTGCTTGCTATGTCCGTTGTGATAACACTATAGCGGTAACTCTTCCTAGCTTCCATTTCTTTCCAAGGTCTCACAGGAACTCCAGCTCTGGCCTTGCACTTCTGTCCTGTTGTGTTTAGTATCTTGAAGCAGAATCTGAAATATTTGCTGGAATGATTAGTCCTCATCATGGTTGTCGTTGATATATGTAGCATGCTCCATTTCATCCCCATTATACCACTCGCCCTGATCTGATTAACAATGACTATCGTGATCTTCTTCATCCATGTTGTTGTATGCCTCATAGTCACTGATTTCAGAAACGTTGTATTAATCGACAGCCTTTCATATTGCCTTCATCGTCGTTCAGCTCATCCTCATCCTCACTTGGCAATCGCTGAGGGACATTCTGTTCCGCTCATCGTATCTGGCAACCTACCCTTCATCCACGTTCCAATCGGTCTTATCTCTACTGGTTTCACAGACGTTGCAATACGTCTCTATGCTCTCCTCGTCGTGTATAACTACTGGCTGCGTGTAGCCTACTGTCTGCGTGGCTACATGATAACCTGTTGCTGAACAGGTTGTTAGTAATTCGGCTTCCGTCGTAACGTGGCGTAATATCATCATGGACTATGGCTTTGTCGGTTTATTATAAAAACATTGTAACAAGAAACAATAAACAAGGTTGTGGCTTAATTGTAATGGCGTAACGATGTGTGCATGGGAGTGTAGGTGTGTGCGTATGGTTGAGCGATTGTAGAGTGTGAGAGGTGCGTACTTATGTGAATGGATTATTTGTGCATGTGCTGCATTGCAGCGAGGAGTGTGCAAGATTGCTAGTGTCGAGTGTCAGGTGTAGTGGTGGCGTTGGTTTGCTCTGCATGTGTATGTGAGTGTGTGTGCGCGTATGCAATGGTGTTCTTGTTTGTCCTCTGAGTTCTTTGAACGGAGTCGTGTTCAGGCGTGCTCGCTGTGTGGTGTGTTCTTGTAGGCGCGCGTGGGACATCGCTGTCCCACGCGCCTGTCTTTTAATACATTTTTTACAGTTCTGATGTATTAGAATTGTGTTCTACAAGGTTTAACAGTACAAATTACAACTCGACTTCACAGTCATTACGCTTCACCACAACAACTCATTCCGGTGTCTCAGATTGTTTGCTATTGCGTTGTCATGGCAACGCAATACTATTAACAATTACGCTAATAAGAAATATTGAATTTAAACACGCATAATACTAAATTCTAACACACACTCACATATATATATATATATATATATATATACAAGATAATAATTACATGACAAATATTAGTTGTTGCTGGCTAATTAATTGTTCACTCAGCCAACATCCCCCCAAGGCAGCAACAACAATAACGTTGCGGTGGTCTCAAGGTTGACCTATCTCATACTTGCATGAGATGCATTTCTCGAGATTCAGCTGCTGGCGAGTCTCCATCGTCATTATGTGCACTCTCTGATGTAGCTCTATCGCTGTCTGCAGTATCGGCATTGACAGCACTGCGTGTACTAGTAGCAGATCGTACATGTGATACATATCGAGTAATACCATCAGCCAACTGTACACTGCGCTGCGATTACTTCACAACACGGTGTGCACCGGTCCATTCAGACATACAGCGACCGTCACGTGGTCGCAAAAGCGCCGGATCACCCGGATTATAAACGACGTTCGTCTATTCTCGTGACTCACCCCATTCAGAACACAGCTTCGTAGGCACCTATTAAAGAATATAGAATACGAAGGATATAGAATACGACGACGCTACGTCCCGACACAACACAACCGCACGAACACCGTTCTCGCTCGCCAACTGCCCCGAAACATGAAACACTTCAGCGTTCGACCGTTGGGTGCATCACTCATTCAAACGCAGCCAAATGGCGTGAAGCCTCTGCATGAAATGCAGCACACACACACTATGGTATCCTCCCATTAAGACACCCAAACATGTCCTATCCTCCATACATTACGCATGAAAACGACACTGAAACCACAATATTTATTCTGTCATCGGCAAGGACTTTTTCTGGATCTCCCAAATGTAAATGATCACATTTCCACGTCTTCTCTTGAGTTGATATTAAATGAAACTTGAATCAAATATCCAATTTTTATTGTATTAATGAACAATTGTACATTGAATTCTGCCTGGATCATGTCTTTCAGCTCGAGCAACGTGATCGACTCATTCTCCTGGATCGTGGACAAAATGTTCTCAATCATTTCTGCAGTTTTTATTGACTTTGAGCCACCTTTTGGTTTTAATTGAATTGTTCCTTTTCTCAACCACTTATACGCTGTGCTGCTGTTGACTGTTCCTTCTCCAGCCTGTTTATTTTCTTGGCATATTGTTTGAGGCTGCCTCTACATTTCTTGCAGATCCATGGTATTATCTTATTATCCTCTTCCATCAAAAACTCGTACATGCCTTGGAGATCTTTTCACAGCCAACGTGGAACCAGCCTTCACATACTTCGCATTCCAGCCCTCTGTCGTTCTCTCTAACAGCTTTCTTGCAGGTGCCGCAGGAGCATGGCTTCCCTTCGTCAGGAGCACAGTCGCTGAAAAGCCCTTGAGCGTTGAGTATTCCTCCCTCGAAGTTGTAGTTCTGGCAGATCCGCTTCTTTGGTCCTCCTTGGTCGGTCCTATTGTCCCTTCTAGTTGTATTTCTCAGGTTTCCTGCCGGATAATTAGAGCTCCGAACGGTAGATGCACTCGCCATCTTGAACGTCAGTCGAAAACTCCACTGCCTTCTTGCAGGTGCCACAGGAGCAAGGCTTTCCTTCGTCAGGAGGACAGTCGCGTGTGAAAGTACACTGTCCAGTTAAAATTCCAAATTGTCGTATATAAAACGCTCTGGAAACAAAATAGGCGGGACACAAAACCTACAAAACTTGTTGGGCTTTAATGTATTGCTTACGATTCCTCAAATTGTATTTAAATATCTGAAGACAAACACCTCTGATACCTGTGCTTCAACTTTTCCAGTAAAATATCGTGATTAAGGCGATCAAACGCCTTTGAAATATCAAGGGATATGCCAACTGAGAATCGTTTTCTCTAGGTGCTTGTAAACTTGGCTAGTAAAGCTCTGGCTAGTATTGAATGCTCAGTAGATCTATTTGCACGAAAGCCAAATTGTGCGATAATAACATGTTTTTTTAAGATATGTACATAGTCGGTTATTGATGTATTGATTGATTGATTGATTGTATTGATGTTCGTAATTTGAAGCGCACTTCTTTTGCTTCTTGTTCTGAACTTTGCTGAAAGCAGGAAGAATTGATATAACGGTAATTCTTGATCATTTGCTTGTCTCCAGAATTGATAATCGGTTATGTTGGGTTAGGCAGAACTTTGGCAACTTTCAATTCATCAGGAAAATACCCCTCTGATGGATAAATGGATAAGATTAGAAAGCGGCATTAAAGTATGTGTGAGTGTATGTGTGTGTGTGTGTGTGTGTGTGCGTGTGTGTGTGTGTGTGTGTGTGTGTGTGTGTGTGTGTTGGCGCTATAAGTACAAAGCTGCGCAGTTTGAAAAGTTGACGCCACTGAATCCCACAAGAAACAGTGAAAACACCACTGAAATATGTCCACTTCTTTTGCTAAGCAACTTTGAAAATGATCCAAGCCACCAATATTGTTCAATTTCAAATAACACTCGATAATTTTAGAAATAACTGCAATGGACATCGCATTGTAGTTACAATCTGTCTGCATTTTCTGAATTATAAAAAATTCCGCCGTATTTTTCAAGGCGTTCATCAATTTCTCTATGAAATGAACCGGTCAACATTGTGCTCATCTCGACAATGTAAATGTTTCTTTTTTTATTTTGACCGTAAATGCGGCAAGCACGAACACAAATAAATATTGAGATGAATGGCTCGGCAATTTTGCCGGGAAAGACAAGTATTACCGACAAAAGGCGGAGTAAGACAGAACGCGAAAGTCGAGTGACGGTGTATAAGATCGCTGGAAAATTGAAATAATAATAAAATACAACTCTGACTGTACACCATTAGTCCATCGGATGGATATAAAATGAACCACGGTGTTTCGGCTAGAGACCAGATGTGATGAGAACATCTCGTCGCTTCTCCTTGCCTCTTATGTGACCAGGTGCCCCGTCATCTCAACTGCAGTGCGACATTTAGTGTGCGTGCTGACTTCCATGTCCAGTGGCGTAGGACGGGTACTGAGCGTAGCCGTCGTAGCTGACCTGTGCATTGTAACCGTAATCATCGGCTGTGTACTTCACATGCTGGGTGCGACCGTCCGGAAGGTTGACCACGTAGTAGCCCTGCTTGGTGCCATAGGCGTCTCCGTGCTCCGTTTGAGCCATCATCGGTCCGTAGTGAGGATCGTCGATGGCGTACTCGAAGTGGTACGGACGTGGTTCGTAGGACTCGTGTTCTCCGTAGCTGCCTCCATGTCCGTGGCTGTGACCACTGTGACCTCCGTATCCGTAGCTGTCGTGTCCATGTCCGTATCCGCCTCCGTATCCATAGCCGCCTCCGTATCCGTAGCCGCCTCCGTATCCGTAGCCGCCTCCGTGTCCGTAGCCTCCTCCGTGTCCGTAGCTTCCTCCGTGTCCGTAGCTTTTAACGGCATGTCCGTAACCGCTGCCGTAGTTGGGAACGTAGACAGGGGTGGAGGACGAGGCGAAACTTGTCGCCACACAGCAGGCAACGACCACCAACAACGACAACATGACAGTGATTATGTACGACGGCTGAACTGGAGCCTGGCGAATGCGTTTAGTCAGTTGGACCAACTAGATGTCTGTCTAGCACTGGTATCGAAGCGCTTATATACCGAGACTGTTCATGACTCCCCATGCTGGTGTGTGTGTGTGTGTGCCGTGTGTGTGTGTGTGTGTGTGTCGTGGGTGTGGCGCGGCTGTAGATCAAACAGGCGCACCTCTTGTTTACCGGTTTCGATCATCGATACGGCGATCACAGCCAGAACAGTGGTGGCAGCGCCGCTGGAGTTGCTAGAGTTCGGGAGCGAGTTTTTGCTTGGCCGCGGGAAAAAGCCGGGCACCTGGACGCCGGGCGACCCTGGCGCTGGGTTACCTTGGCGACACACCGCCTGCACCTGACCCGGTTAGGTCACTGGCCGTTGGCGATCTCAGGTGGCCCGCCCCTCAGTCAGCCCCCACCAGTGCAGGCACAGTTGTTCATGTAGCAACGCGCGCCCGGGCGAAGTTTGAGGGCATGTGAAATTGACTTTGTTGTAGGGTTGGAGAGATAACCGAAAACAATCATTTCATTGACAATTGCGTGTTGTGAATAGAGTTTGGTCATGCTCCAAACCATAAACAACCACGAACAAGAATAAATCCAATGAACCCATGAATATTGCATAATTGCATGCAATATCACTGAAGTTCGCTCAAATTATACATATGAAATGAAATGAAATATATTTTGGCAACACTTCAATTAAACACGGAAACAGACAAAAACAAACACGCAAGGCCCATGCGGCTAACATCGGAATAAACAATACAATACCACAATGAACATATCATGGTGGTCGTGCAAAGGACAAAATTCAGCACACTTTGCCACTTACACATGTGACAATTTCGTTCACATCACACATATTGATCTAGCATTAAGAATGCTAGCAAACATACAAATAGGGTTAACCGTAACAATTTATTTTCACTTTGGAATATTGGTCGCAAATCATATGAAGACAAACGATTTCAATTACGTTAAATATATAACGTTCATTAATTCGTCCTCTACACACAATTACTGCGCGATTACAATTACTCACAATTACAATTACTGCACGATTACAATTACTCACAATTACAATTTATCACAAACACAGTCTGTCCCAGTGGCGTAGCCAGGATATCTGCCTAAAAAATTACCACCCCACCACGTATGCTTGTGGGTCACAATAGATAGTGCGTTTCAATGCCACTGTAAGAGGATTAGCTGATTACCGGATAAGTTGATATAGCTGAAAAGTCGAGCCCTTCATAATACATGTATTGCTTTCTTGCAGCCACCAAATTTGAAAATTAGAATAATTTAAATGAAATAAACACAAAATATATTGAAATCAAATATCAATATAAATATTTCCAATCAATTTTACATTCATTCAGTTAATTGAGATCATGACAGCAAAACTGAAATAGTACATTCAGAAACACAACTCAGATACAATACGATAATTCAACGTTTTCTGCAGCTCTTGTGCGGACCCCCATTCTCCGCATCCCCACGCTGCACACGATCAATTTCACTTGTCTCATCTCACAAACAGCAGAGGACATCTTTCCGTCATCGCTGCTCATCGTCATATGCACCAGCGGCCTACCCTGAGGGTTCATCCTTATCTTCCTACGGATGGTATTTGGCAGAGTCTGAGAGAGATACCGGTCCGTGTGATTCGCGTTGGAGAGCCGAATGGGAAAGATTATCTGCCGAATGGGGACCTGTCGGGAATTCTCGGCTGAACCGGAGTAACTCTGTTGAACTCTTTTTCAGTCTAGTACTAGTAGAATATTACGCTTACCAGGCAACCGACCGGACACATTTCACAAACATACCACATTTGTTTCTGTTCTCGCTTCTCTAAATGTATTACCATCCTAAATTGCGCATTAGGATTAAGATTTAAGGTTGCTAAAGCTAACGTTTACTACCCTTGTACTTATTGTATTTTGTTGTTCTTGGAGCTTATCGTAGTATTAGCCTTACAAACGACTGAAGAGCAAAACAAGAAGAAACCATCAAACCGTGAAAGTGAACAAACCCGTGAAGCTGTCACCACCACATGGGCATTGGACAAAATTGATGTGTGTAAGTCTCAACTCGGATGTTTATTCACATACACACACACATAAATATATTAAAGCATAAGAACACAGAGGCACACAACAAGAAACATATAAGCATACATGGTACCAAATACTAGTGGCGTAAATTTGAGTTCCGATTGTATAAGGACGGTCAGAAACAAAAGGACAGGACAAACACGATACACGTACAGAAGAGCATACACACAAACACACACACGCATACACACACATGGCCAAACTAAACACAAATCGGGACATGCAAGTGTGCGTGATGACTTCTGGAAGGTTGCGCGCGTTGAAGTAGGCTGGAATGGTGCCTTTTTGGACATCTTTCACCAAGCATGCTTGCAGGTCACTAAGCCGCAAAAGACTGTACCCAAGCATGTACACTTCAACACGACTGTAAGGGAATTGGCATGTCCCTTTATTGATTTAGCTCAAGAGACGAACTTCTTATAATAGTCTATACATCCAGTCACCTAATAGGAGATAATTATTTTCTAACAATCTTTCAGCTCATTTAACTCATATTCATTCGATTTTCAAACAACAAATACCAAATATATTCAGTAATGCGAATAATTTGATAATTGAACGCTTTCAGCATCTCTTGTTCCGCCTCTGAAATATGCCGCCCGGAACGGATCGCCCCTCCAGCACCCCCTCGCTACGCCACTGCCCGGATACAGATATACGCCAGCGATGGGCGACGGCGCAGCAACCGGGTTATAGATGTCCGGTAGGTCGTTGAGATAGCGACAGCACAAAGGCCGTGAGGATAGAGGCTGTTGATGTACTTCACAACCAGCTAACCACACTGCCACTGTGCACATCGCTAGATCGTTAGGTTCTCCTAGATCAGTGGAGAGCTTGCTTGGCTTGGAGAGGCTGAAGTCGCCCGAAAATGTACGAAGCCTCCCCCCTCCCTTGACCCCCCACAAAAATCCTCACTATCAACATTTCGAGACTAGTTCCATATTTCGAGAGTAGTTTCGTCAATCCCCCGAATCTTTTTCTTTATTATTATTATTATTATTATTAATTACAGGCAAATCCAGTAGCATGGGAAGAGTGCAAGCACTATTACCACCCTAAGGTGGCCCCATGTACCGGAAGCGCCCAAAAGATTCAGAGAGAAAGATAGTTCGAAGAGAAAGAAGTCTAGAAAGAGAGTTGGAAAGAAAATAATAAATAAATAACAATAAATAATAAACCATCATCCGATAACAATCCATAATGTCACTCCGCCCACGTTCCTCAATAAATAATAACAATCAACAATCAATATGTGATTCATTAAAAAACAGCCATCAATAAACAAGAATGCCCCTGCCCCTGATTTAGCCCCTGATCAACTCCACCACCGGCATATTCTGGCGACGCCACTGCCACATACTAATTTTTGCATCTTACCGAGGGCCAAACCACTGTTTTAGAAGGATTTGTCCGTTTTTCACTAGTTCACAAGTCTTCTAATCACAATCACAACATGCAACTGATGTTTTGAAAACTTGGCGAATGTTGTGACACTTGACGGGTCGGATTGAATCGTCTGGCTGGCGACATATAGCCCGCGGGCCATATAGTTTGCCCACTGCTGGGTTAAATAACACCCTGTCAGCTCACACATAAGAGTTTCAGCATGGTTTAGACCATACTCTTCCGAGAGTGAACAAATTGTCCTATTACACAGAGTATGAGGGTTCCATGAAGCGAGTGGAGAGTGTCTTCATAATACAAGAGTGATGCACAGACCATCTCAAAATCATCAAAATTGCCTAATAAAACCTTCTAGATCTTTCTAGCACTCTCGATGATTAGAGCCCACTATTCCTGAGGTATTCCTGAGCCAACTATTCCTATTCCAACCATTTTAACTATTTCGTAACCATTCGTTTCAACTATTGCGTAATGTTAGTTAGGTTAGGTTATGTTAGATTAGGTAGTTCCTCGAAATCTTCCTACCCTAACTGCCCTCGTCCCCGAAGAGAAACATTTATACTTCGCCGCTGTGAAATCAGCAATATGTCGATTAAGTTTTTGATTTTGTCGATTTACGATTTTGAAATTGCATGTATACATTGCATGCAGTGCGCGCGTGTGTTTGTGTGTGCGCGTGTGTGTTCAAGTGCGTATTGACACAGGCAGCGGTCGACTGCAGCACATTGGCTGACGCACTGAAGTTCAAGTTCAAGGTCGTCAATGTCCAGTGTCGCCATCTACATTTATACAAACACATACAACCTGACACACGCGCACACACACACGAATTAGTGATTACTAGGGCTGTCAAAAGTTAATAAAGTTACTTTTTCACCTAAAGGTCACTTTGTCATAAGCTACCTAAAACTGCATGAAAAATTTGTGTACGATAGTTATTAAAAAAGTTATTAGGTTACCAAAAGTTACTTTTTCATCGTTGGGTTACTTTTTTGCTTTTAAGGTTACTTTTTTATCGTCAGGTTACCTTTTGGTATTTTTCTTGTTATTAGGTAGGTTTACCACGAAATTTGGTGACTTTCTGCAGATAAGAGGTACAAAAACGGTATACATGAGGATAAAATAGGAAAAGAGATGGAATATTAGGTCTGAAGATCAATAAATATCAAAATTTCTGCTGTTAGGATTTAGCAATTGGTATTCTTCTTCATCTCGATATTTATACGTTTTTGGGTAAGCAGGATAGTGTAATTCCATTTTAGCAAATGTCCACGGAAATGTCCACGGAGGGTGTCGTGAGATGTTTGGAGCGTGGTATAATACGATGTGTGATCTCTCTATACCAGATACTGCACCGTAGCACTTGACAGTACGTATTTAATTGAACAGAAATTAGCACGTGATTTTCAGGGCGTGAGATAGCGCCATTTTCCCACATTTGACTTTTATAAGACTGTGAGCACAGGGTGCTACATATGGGAGGACGGGGACATTCACATATGCAGTGTTTACGCTCACACTAATATACAAGCTGTAGTACGTGCTATTTGATAAAAAGTCCCATTGAAACATTATTGCGACCATTACTAAAAATATTTACATTTGCAATTTGTGTATTTCTCATTTGTATTAGCTTTCCACTTTAAATTATATTTTGATGGTTTTTTTGACAACAACAACGACGTTATGCTCCTTTGTTCGATGTTAGCTAAATTATGTTAAGTCACTTATGGTTGTTTGTTGTAAAAATGGTACCAGGTCGGAGAGAGGATGGAAAAATAGTACCAGCTCGGAAAAAGGATAGAAAAGAAGGACTGGTGTATTTTCTTCCTTCAGAACTGCAAACAGAAATTTACCTTTTTTGAATGAGGATATTTTTAGGTTACTTTGTATAGGTTATTTGGTTAGTTTTTATGTTCGCAAACAAACAACAAACACACCGTGTATTTCATATAGCGCATTAATCAGCAAAGGCGTGATAAACATGTGATAAAGAGATACAAAAGTGATAATAACATTAAAACTCAGGTTATTTTTAGGTTACTTTTTTATGTTACTTTTTCTCGAAAATAAAGTTACTTTTTTCTGATTTTTAGGTTACTTTTTTGACAGCCCTAGTGATTACACATCAGCGACAGGATATGCACCGAAATTACAAAACCCCGCGTTGCAAAGCAATTCACAACACACCTACGCATACATACACATACATCGACAAATACACAAATAAATCTACGTACGTACGCACGCTTCACACACACACACACGCATCCACACACACACACACACACACACACATACATCCACACACACACACACACACACACACACACACATACATACAGGATTTCACAAAAACTTGAACCATAACACCCCGCGCATCAACTTGACATTGTTGCATAATTAATTGGCATTGTTGCACAAAGCCACATTCGCGCGCAAATTAAAACATGCCAGACAGTACATCAAAGAAAGCTTCTCTTGAAAGGTTGAAATTATTACAAAGTATAATTCCTATTTACAGAAGGAGCTGATTAAAAAAAAATAATACCAAATGAAATATGGATTCAGAAAGAAAATTAGCCATGTATTTTTCATGTTCAAATTTTAAAACATGACTAATGAGAGAAAAAGTTAACAGGCTAACTTCAAATGCTACCTGTTGATCACGTACACACACACACACACACACACACACACACACACACACACACACACACACACACACACACACACACACACACACACACACACACACACACAAAAGCACGATCTTTAAATCATACCTAGCTAATCTCTAATCACGAATACGATACAATTATTATAGGTATATTGTTTAGTATACAAAATACAAAGCCTGCATAATGCATGGGCGCATAATATTATACTTGAATGTTATCATCCTATTATCATATGTCCATCATGTCTGTGAGCTTAGACACACTACGCTCGCTTGTCTTAATACAGTAGCAAAACTACAACAGTATAGAAGATCGAATATTACTAACATAATATATTTATTATATTTGTATTAATTATTATTATATTATTATTTATTATTATTTATTATTAATAACATAACATAACAAAATATTGATAACATAATCTGAATTCCTCTAAATTCAGCAATTTTACTCGTCAATATCCATATACACATTCGCAGACAATGAAATTACCTTAAAAACCCTCTATATATATCATTTAAGCATATACCAAATTATAAATAGCTCAGAATATTAGTCCAGTAACCTGTTTGAAACGTTATGGAACTATCGATTTCATCAACAATGTTATGGCAGACCGATTGAAACCTTGAAATATACTTGAAAATGCATCCTACTTAAACTTATAATACAACCAATAAATATTTCATCAGGTAAATAACATATCATCTAGTTGAAATTCTCGAGACACCAGAAGTTTTCAGCCCAGCGTATCATGTCATTTAGAATTATCATACCATACCTCAGTGAAGACGAAAGGATAAATATGTATTCATATGAATATGTATTGAACTATTTCATGTACCATTACCTAATTGGACCTTATAGCGGTGACTCAACATTTAGCACAAATCAACCCAAACCTGCATAGATAAAGGCATTCCTTTTCTACGTAGTAATCATCTAATTTAGTTATTGTCTGATTGGATAAAGTCAGGACCATATACTTATGCATGCACACTTTACATCATACATTCTTATTAATATACTATACAATTACAATATATTTTAGATGCAAAACAATTATTTTCTACGAACAATTAGTGACTTTTGTGACTATCGTTCATACACCAGCTTTCCCATATACCTCATCTTCCCGTGTTCAAGAGACCCTTGTGTATATATAATCCCTTCAAATTTTAGGCAAGAATTTCAAGTTTTTTAAATAATCAATAACTTCATTCATAGTAGACATCACTAAATTCCTGGCCAATCCAATCAGATATATCAACTGGAGCCAGTCCTTTGGATTGAATGTATTTGTTCAAATCTTAAATCAACTTTAATCTAAAATGAAATGGTGCTAGAAGGCTTACATCAATGCATAAGAGATGGCCGATTTTTCAAGTGAAAACTTGTGTGTTCAAATGGACCAATATAGGGTCTCCTATTCACGGGAAAATACTGCACTTACCTATCAACAGCCCAGCAGTGGTCATCTCGGAACGTCTTCACCTGTCCTGCTGTCTGTAGGAACTGAACTCGGAGATCGTGCATGCAACGATACTGCTGCTTAACGAATGACCTCTGCAATTTGACACTGAACTAGACTAGCTGGCAAACACACACACACACACACACACACACACACACACACACACACACACACGCACACACACACACACACACACACACACGCATACGCACACACACACACACACGCACAGCCGAAATTGCGTGTCCTACGCATCCGTGTGACGTCATTCGTTGCACAACCATCGAGCGCACACCTGCACGTACACACACACGCATACACGTACACGCACGCATAGACACATACACGCATACACACGCAGACACACTCACATGCACGTTTATTGGGAGTACATTCAAGTTTATTGCACACAAGAGAACGAACACGGAGGATTCATACCACATACACACACACACACACGCATACATACGCACACACACATACACACATACATACAAACACGTGTGTACCCGTGTGTACACACGTGCGTAACTGCGGATTTTGTAGGTGGATAACTTTTTGGAAGTGTAGCGCTTCACTCATAAATATTGATAAATATTAGATAATGTATCCCAAATGATTATGTGTGTATTCATTGGGAAAATGCGATTTTTGCTTGGAGGAATTTTTACTAATCGATTGATTTTGTGTAATTCTGTATTGTAACTATAACTAGCAATACAAAAAGCCGTGTTGGGCCAAAAAACAAACAAAACCTACGCTTGGAGCTGTAGAATTATAACATGTAATGAACACACATTATACATGTATCCCCAGGTTCATGCCATTTTTTCATTTCTTCCATGTTTTACATTCGTTGGTCTTCGTAGTGTAGTGGTAGCACACCCGCCTCACAACCGTGAGGTCTGCGGTTCGAAACCCGTTGGAGAAGATTTTTTTGGGTGCGAATTCTATAATCCCACAGCCCCTGTCCACCCAGCAGTAAATGGTACCAGATATCAGTCATGTGTTGTGTCATGCATTCTGGGGAGGTGGCCCTCTCTATTACGTCTTGCGTCCTTGTGGCGCCATAGCGTGGAGAGGGTCGGTTCTGTGGTTGCAGCGAGCTGCACGGGGCACACCTGTGTGTGTTCATAAGCTTCGGCTTCTTCCCGTGTAGCAGCTGTCCCTTAAGACCTTTCAATTGAAAGCCAAATTTTTCACGCACGCACAAAAGTGTCGTCATTCTACAGATTCGTAATATGGTCACCGTATGTTTCGCCAAGTCCCCGCATTGTTTTGCTTAACCCCTTCTCATCCCCCCACCGGAAATCCTGGCGACGCCACTGCTGTATGGCTACCGGTAGTAGGCCTGGATCTGGGTAGCGGTTGTCTGTGCGTTTGCCTGGCCTTCTACGCTCAAACATGAACCGAAAAACTGTTTTCAGGAATTATATTTATGGGATTGTGGCTTTAGTCTATGTCAGAGGTTCTTAACCAGGGTTAAACGTGACGTCAAGCTCTGCTTGGTCATCATTGGTTGCAGCTAATAATCACGCCACATCGCTTGGCCTTGATATATGTGCTGCAAGCAACTCGGTCCACTCAGTAGTAGCCTACTTGTGTGACTGTCTTGATTGTACGTGATTTGTGATTTTTCTTATAATACTCCAAACACGAAGGGCTCGATTCGAAATTAGGTTGAAAACCCCTGGTCTATGTTTATCCGTTTGGACGTGCTGATGTTTTATATTTAATTATGTATTTTTATATTTTATCCTTTATTCGCTCGATTCTTGGGTAAAGAGAGATTTTTGAACGTATTACAACCGGCAGCTGTTGTCCAATTTTACTGTCGATTACACTACATGTCATTTACATGTGTATTCACTTTCTGTACAAGTCATGTGCAAGTCACACACATATCTATATAGACTTATATAAACACATAATTAACACACATATTATCATATACACACACACACACACACATATATATATATATATATATATTGTTCGCTTCCTAGAATGACATATGATGAAGATTTATCGGCTTTCCTAATTACAATGCTTGAATCATCTCTCAACTCCTTTGCTGCTTGTTGTAAATCCGCAGTGAAGATTGATGTTCTGGCGTGACCTCTTCGGATTTGGACCCCTCTCATAATCTCAGCCTGTAATGTTGGTGATGTTTCTAATTTCCCAATTTTTTCATGATGGTATATGTCGTCTAGCAGGATTTCAAGTTCAATTCGTTTGTTAAATTGCTTCTCTTTGGACATGTAGTGGCAGTTGAATCCAAGATTCATTAACTCTTTTTGTTTTTCTGTCAATACTTTGGTAATCAAGTTGACGTATTGATCAGCCTTATCTGCTTATTTAATTGACCCACCGTATAATGTTGACAGTTTATGTCCCGTCCGTTTTCTCTCTGCGAAATGATGGTCTTGTGATAACCTTTCAATGGCTCTGTTGATGAGAACTTTGGTCTCATTATCAGGCGCAGTCCTTGTCCACTCATCTTGTAGTCTTTCCAGTTCATACTCATGCTGTACAAGCTGTTCTTGTTTCCTGCTGAGTTCTTCTTTGAGGTATAAACATCTCTCATCCGGAGAATTTCTGCTGTTAGCCTTTCGACGAAGGGTATATCTTGGAAGTAGGTCATTTACAAGTAGGCCTTGGAAGTACGAACAAATAATGCATGTTCTGTTAAATTCTACAGCGTTTTCTGTCTTGCTTCTTTTGTATGTACATGTCTCAATTCGTCTCACCAGCTTCCTCTGGTTTTCAGAGAGCTTTCCCAGTAGTACCCAGTATATATATATATATATATATATAAGCAGATATTCACAGTAATATTGGCGAATAAAATGTGGATTGTGGGGCTTGAGTGGGGGTTGTGGGGATGGGGAGAAGCTGTGAATGGCAGCACGCAATCGACTAACTGAAAAAAGTCACCGATGACGGTCTTGTCAAAGGTCAAAGGTCAAATATCTAGTAGGTGGAGTATGAGAGAAGCTGACTTTCAAAGTTTGTTGACATTGAAAAGTCAAGCCAAATAGCTGCGCTCAACGATCGATGACTAGCCAACAACAAGCCAACCTGCCAGATGTGTTATACGGCAGTGCAATAGTGCAATAGTGCAATAGTCTCTAGCTGCTTCCATAATTGTAACAGCACGCATAAACTGAACACGCGCTGACACACCCAAACGCGATACGAAATGGTGAAGTCGATTGTGCAAAGCAGGAGTTCTCAAGCTCTGTCAGTATTAACATATTTTTCCAATCAACAGTCAGTTTTCGCACCGGCTGGCTTTTCGATAGCTATATAAAAAAGAAAAAATACAAAAGAGGTAATAACATAATTTGTATTCAATATTAATTCCTGCAGTTTGGGCTTATTTTAAATGGATTAAAATAATCCATGAAACTATAAAGCACATTAGAACATATATTCTTTGATTTTTAAATTCCTCATTTAATACAATTTCGTTTCCAAAAAAGATCCCCTGCAAATTTAGTAAAATCCTCTCAAGCTCACAATACATGAGTTTAAAAAACCGGGGTAAAACAAGGTCACTAAGTGATAGTGGATTGAAGATAGTTGATACGTCTTCTAACATGCCAGGTGATGTCCTGCGATGTTCCTAATCACCAGAGCTGATGTGAGGTATTGTGCCCCCCCCCCCCCGAAAGCAATACCTGGAACCTCCATAACAAAAACAACATTATAATAGAGGTCCGATTTAGGGAAAATGCAGTTACGAGCAGCCCCTCGGCCTCCAATAAGCCGGGGACTTTTATGCGTTATTTTATGATACCTTTTAGTATAAGGCGTGAGGCAGCGGGGCCCCTCAACACTCAGAGCCCCCACGACCGGGGGTTCGAGAGCAGTTGCTACAACTCCGGGATGACTGGATACCCCGCTAGACTAAAATCAGAACCTGTTCAAAAGTAGACTAGCCAGCTGCTAACCAAAAACAATCCACCAACATTATGCATATTTCGTTTTACCTTGTAGTGTATCGGATGGATTGTCTGTTATTTATTTTGTTTTTGAATTTTCTTTCTCTCTAGAATTTCTTACTCTTTGAACTCTCTTTCTCTCTAAATTTTTGGGCACTTCTGGTACATGGGGCCACCACATGGTGGTAATAGTGCTGGCACTCTTCCCATGCTACTAGATCCGCCTGTAATTAATAAAGATAATAATAATAATTATAATTGTTTGACTGTGATCGATATTCAGCGTATGTGATATTCATATGTGATATTCATCCTCATGTTCCACCTGTTCATTCAGTTTTTCTCCTACGAGTCATTTGAGCGATGTAACAAATATATGTTGTGAATGTGTTTGAGGGACGATTAAGTTGATATATGATGTAAATTTAGGGAAATTTAGACCTTCAAACGGCAAACACCAACTTTTGCAGTGAATAAAAAAAATTCACTTAACGAAATTAAACGATTCAGCTGAGCTTAGGAATATCTGGGAGATGCTTAAGAACAAAACATCCCACTGAATGATTTATGTGTTGATGGTGGCGTATGGATTCAAGAGGAAGGCGGACACATAAATAACTGTGGCAATTCATGCAAAAAAATTATCAGATTTGAAAATAGATTATTATTATTATTATTATTAATTACAGGCAAATCCAGTAGCATTGGAAGAGTGCAAGCACTATTACCACCCTAAGGTGGCCCCATGTACCGCAAGCGCCCAAAAGATTCAGAGAGAAAGAGAGTTCGAAAAGAAAAAAGTATAGAAAGAGAGTTGGATAGAAAATAATAAATAAATAACAATAAATAATAAACCATCAACCGATAACAATCCATAATGTCACTCCGCCCACGTTCCTCAATAAGTAATAACAATCAACAATAAATATGTGATTCAGTAAATAACAGCCATCAATAAATAAGAATAAATATTAACAAATATGTAATAAATAACAATCAAGAACAATAAATATGATTCAATAAGAAACATCCAACAATAAATATAAATATGATTCAATAAGTAACAACAACACAAATAAATATGATTCAATAAACAACAACACCAGTAAATATGATTCAATAAACAACAACAACAATAAATATGATTCAATAAACAACAACAACAATAAATATGATTCAATAAACAGCAACAACAATAAATATGATTCAATAAACAACAACAACAATAAATATGATTCAATAAACAGCAACAGCAATATATATTAATAATGTATGTAGTACATTATTAATACATATTAATAATAATGTATTAATAATGTAAACAGAGTAATGTGATTTACTCTGTTTTAGCACACATTTCATTTCACATTTCATGTTAGTCAGGTAAAAAGTGAGGAATATAGAGACGAAGGCTGTCAACCATTGTCTTTTGACACATATGGTGACCAGTGGGATCAAACGTTTCAAATACGGAGGCGGCTAATATAGGTGCACGATACAAAGAAACGTATGAAAATATAGAAAGAAATACATGAAGATGCACCGTGCGTAGGAAAAGGTCGATTCTTTCTGTCATCGAGTTATCTGGCGTGCTGCTTGCCGATGATCGATGCAGATGTCAGTTCAAATGCTGTGTCTTGCCAATCTGCTCTGTCCAGTCCGCTCAACATTTCCATCATTCATGGGCCGATGATTTCGGTTCACCAATATTATATCTCCATTGGGATCCAAGCCCAGTTCTCCATCGTACTTGGAATCTTCGATGATCTCATTTACGGCAAAAATTACGTGGTCATCAGGACTGACCGTGTTGCGTTTGAAGAACGTTCTGTAGGCCTCCTGTAGATCTTTATGAAGAAATACAAGTATCCAGCCATTTATACAATGGTACATAATCAGTAGAGGAAGTGTGATTACGGTTATGTTGGTTGAGAAAGCTGGCTTTATAGCTTTAACCAATGTGATAACGTTGTACGGCACTACAAGGATGGAGTACAGAACAGTGAGTTTCATGATCGGTTTGTAGGCTCTCAGCACGTCAACAGACTCCGCAACTCCTTGCTGCCCTGTTGCGTTGTTGAATATCCTTTGCGTGACGCTTGGCTTCTTTGGCAACGCATAAGCTCAGAATTAATGCCACCACTATTTGGACCAAGCAAGTGAACGATGTGAATAGCTGCAGGCCTGCTGGAACAGCTTCGAAGTACATACACGGAAATTCCCTATCTTCCTCTATGGTACTCAATATCGTGATGACTGTGATGACAAAATAGATAAGCCACGTAATCCACGGGGACAGCTGGAGTATCCACAGTGTTATCCCTTGAAGGATGCCAAGACTTCTTAGTGCTTCATTCACGGAAATGTACCGCTCAATGACGATTAGCAACAGTGAGGTCCCCGAACTGACCGCACCAGCCGTGCAGGACCCCTGAAGCAACGCACATACACCTGGAGAAGTTTCTAGACCCAAAACTGTAGAGCCAGCGGTTATAAAGACTGCTGTTAAAATCACCATCTCATTGATAGAGTGATTGGCTGTTGTCTGGAATTTGGTCTGACTTCGTAACTTTTTCCTCTTCAAGATACATATTATCGGCAGCAAAGAGAAGCATGTACCCAGCAGACTGAGGATGACTCCTGTAGCAGCAATCCATCTCACTGCCATTGCGGACATATCGCCTATTTTGATTTTCCAACAAACACTTCAATAGTCCAGATGTCGTATGCTATTTAAATCACTGAGTATCGCAACGATACTTTGCTAGGCATTGGTCAGAAATACAATGAACAGACTCTGCAGATACTAGGTGATACCATGCCGTTGTATCTTTGGAAACATCGAGAGCAGTTGCCATAGAAACGCGCCCTAATATCCAACAAGGAGCAATCTATTCTGTCAGTAGTGTGTCAATGGGAATGGAGGCGATGTAGTGAAAAGTATTTGGAGCCTTATACTGTATTATCTCGTTTGTTATCCACCGATGAATGAAGCTTTCTTATTGGCGGCATTCCCAGAGTAGTTGGACATATATTACAAATAAGCAAAATACTCTGCGAGCCAAACTAGTAACATATTCTAGTCTTTTTCCAGGTTGCACTTTTCCTAAACACACACACACACACACACACACACACACACACACACACACACACACACACACACACACACACACACACACACACACACACACACACACACACTCACGAACAAGTAAACTAGAAGCCTGGATTGATGCTGTTCTTCCGAGAAGTCCACTCCGAGAAGCAGAAGAACACAGTGAATTTCCCGCACGATCACTGGTCGCTCTTGCATCACAATGGTGAATGCGTCATAAGTTTGCTTTAATTGTATGTGTATTTGAAATTGTATATTTGTGCAAATCATGTTAACCTTGCGGTAGGGAAAATAAGCACTACCACCGTATCCACTGCATCCCGTAAGGCACGACTATAAGCGGAACTCCTTTATCTCCCTTTGATTTTCTCTCATTGTTGGGTGTTGTGTGATGGTGATGTTCAATGCAGACAGATTTGATTATTTCATTTCGTAAAATTACTCATCAACGACATCAGGTAGATTGCGGCATACTGGGTCTTGAAAAACACCACTTGGGACTGGTCGATACTCAAGGATATGGTTATGTAAATGAACAACAAATGTGTATCCGTACTGCCAACTCAACTATCAATTCATACCTTAGTCAGAGCTCTCTTATCGACCCAGTGTCCCACATGTCCACTGCTTTTGCATCATTCTAACTTGATCCGCTTTTCTCTTGAATCTAGACTGCGGCAACATTTCTTTTATTTGCATGATCGCATTGTTTTACGTTGTGCATATATTGTGCCGAGTTACTTTTTGTTGATATTTTCCCGACGAATTTGGTACTATAACATACTCCATCATGCCGTCTCTAAAATACCCTCGCAATCATGCCACGACATCGTCAAAGTAAATTGCATAGATCAATTGATAATTTACATAGGTTTTTGAAGTTTCTAATTGCAGCTTACAAGCTGCAATTAAATATTCATCTCAATTCATTTCTTTCAGTTGATAAGCCATTAATTTTAGTTGCGTAACATGTTAATATTTTCACAGGAAATGAAAGAAGATATCACCAACATAGATATATGTGATTACATTGTGTGTATCATTTAAAGAGCAATCTTGACATGAAATACCTACATATAAGAGCATGTTTGTGTGTGTGTGTGTGTGTATGTGCGTGTGTGTCTGTATCTTAGTGGGAGATACACGTGTTCACGTGCACCCCCACTGAGAAATGCGAGCTGATGCCTGGATGCGTGGACTTGTTGCTAGACACCAGTATAGCAGTGAACGCGTCTGCTGAGGTTCTTCGTCATGACGACTTCAGGCTGTCATTCTCTCAGTTAAGTGTCACGTACAGAAGGCCACACTCGCGCTAGCAAACAACGATATCAGTGCTGGAATGAGCTCAATTAGTGTTATTATTTATTGCAGACAAGTCCAGTGATATGGGAAGAGTGCAAGCACTATTATCACCATGATATTCGCTAGATATGTGAGGTTGTTTCCGATTTATTTGCGGTATATATATATATATATATATATATATATATATATATATATATATATATATATATATATATATATATATATATATATATATATATATCAGTGGTCCTTAATATGTGCGGAATTTCGCACCGGAGGGGAATAGAGAGGTTATTACAGCCTAAAATATTATTTAGCTGAATACAATTGTATATACACAATATTATTTAGATTTTTGGTTTGGTGATTATATTTGATCCAGCGTTTATTTATTTTTTCATCTTTTTTCATTAGCGTTCATCTTCCTGACTGAAACCTTTACTATTCAAACTCTCTTTCTCTCTAAATCTTTTGAGCGCTTCCGGTACATGGGGCCACCGCACAGGGTGGTAATAGAGCTTACACTCTTCCCATGCTACTGGAATTTGCCTGTAATTAATAATAATGATAGTAATAATTAAATGATGTCTCAAGATCCAGCTCATTTTCTACGCAGTGCGAACAAAACGACCCACCAATAATATAACATCGAAATCTTCCAGTATATTGAATTTCAAATATTTTTGGCCCATTCGTCGGGATTTTGTATTGAATTAACCTATTTTAATTAATGTTTCTTATTTCAAAATAACTGTTATGCTATTTGATTGGATGTGAATTATGTAGTTATTTTAACAATGTCATTTATGGCTAGTATTTTTCACGTCAATTAAGTGAAACATACTCAGTAATTAAATTTACTTCAACTTAATTTAATTAAGTTAAATTAACTTAAATCTTATCTAGAAGTTGAATTGAAATTGAAGAATTTGCTGGGTTCTTCAATGCTTTGAAATCACCTTTCCTTGAGTCCGTTCATATACTCCTGACAATTACAAATTGACCTTCTATAAAAGTCCATGGATACAACAACAACAAATATTTAGTATAGCGCATTTCAATGACAAAGGCACAATTTGCCACGTATTGCATGTGTTACAAATACACAACACGTAGAAAATTGCACATGCAACAAATCAGGAACCAATCAATGCATAAGCCAACATTATATTAACATTTCCAAAACGTGAAATAACATTTTGCTATGGAAACATGGGCATAACAAAATCAAATATACAAATTCAACAAATGTAATGAAAAATAAATAGATATCAGACAAGAAAGAATTTCGTTTGAAGTGGAAACAATGCGAACGAGATAGAGAGAGATTTACAAGAGGTCGCAGCAAAGATCGGATCAATGCTTTCTGCCTTGTTCCAACGATAACACAGTCGTAGATGATTGGAATGGTTTCAAGAAAGTTAATTAACCAGCATGAAATCGTTGTGAAAATTGCCAGTCGGCCACAGGTGGCGTACCAATTATGCATTCACGCTATTCGACACGTAAATGCATTCACTGGTATGCGATTGGTGGTCGATCTGATCTTCGAGATGACAAGTTCCGAGATATCTTTTTTGAAGATTGTTTCGAGAAGTTCCGTCAGCAGACTACAATTTGTCATTTGCAGTTTAACAGTTACTATTTTCAAGTCCCATTCTCTTCATACAGTTACGAGTAATTCCTAATTGTATCTACAAAGACGGTTGGACTGATTTGATAGGAATTATTTTCTTTTGGAGATTGCATCTCTCCATCTAGTCTCGTACAAAGATGTCGATTTTGTGGTTGCGTTCGTTATGGGGTTGTATTGACGTTCCATGCCCACCCTTTGTGCTCTTTACATATTCTATCTAATAATTAATAGGTGCACAAATGAAAATACTGGAGTATCTGGTAGGATGGCGACATCTTCTTGTTTGTACCTGCTTCCAACTAGTCACTTTTCTATCCTGTCGGTTCAACAATCCTTGTCACACCCGGCGCTATATCAACAACAACAACAACAACAACAAAAACATATATTTAATATAGCGCACATATTCATACACAGGCGCGAAAAATACACAACCGACAGAAACATCACAGCGAGCAGGGAGTAGGCACAAATAGAAAACAGAAAACACGTTTGCAAACTGGAGCATGCTAGATGGCCGTTGACTATCAGATAGCTCATCCGCCCTTGAAATGGGCGGATATGAATATCCATGCGTCTTGGCAAATAGACACTATTATTGTTGCTATTGAGTATGAAGCTGAGACTGAGGGTGGTGAGATGTTTCCAGGTGATTTTACCAGGAGGATGTTATCAGAATAACGTTACCAGGAGGATTTTATCAGTGGAATATTACCAAGAGAACATCAACAGGAGGAAGTCACTAAAATGATGTAACCAGGGGGATGTTATCAGGAGAGTGTTTCCAGGAAGACATCACCAGGAGGACGTTACCATGACGATGTTACCAAGAGGATCTTACTAGGAGGATATTACCAGGAGGATATCACTATTTACAGGAGGATATCACTATTTACAGGAGGATATCACCAGGAGAGTGTTACCAGGAGGATATTACCAGGAGGATATCACTAGTAGGATACTACAAGGTAGGTTTTACCAGGAGTAAAGTAAGTAAAGTAAAGTAAATTGCTTTATTGTACTCCAATAAGTTGGCTTTTCAGTACAAACAACATAAACACAAACATAAGCACATACTAGGATGAAAATACACCATACACGAATCTAGCAGCATCATAATTTAGCCGCTTTCTTCCAGCTTCAGTTCTGATTGAAGGATAAATTATACCTCCTTTGCGTGTGTTGATTGTTTTTTCACTTCTTTGAACAGTTTCAAATATTATGGATGGCTCTTGTGTAAGTAATATGGAGTTCACTAGTCGTTTTCGATTCTTGGTGACAATGTCATTGATAGTTGGCAGGCCCAGTTGTTGGTACAATTCTGATATGTGTTCTGATTTTTTGCGATTGGACAATATTCTGGCACAGAAATTCAAAATTTTTTGTATCTTATTTAATTGTGTTTTTCCAGCAATGCCGTATATCGAAACACAATAGGATAAGAAAGACAGGATGAATGCGTTGATAATTGGTCTACGTGTTATTCAGGCAATGATGATTTTGCTCTGTTTATTGCCAATAATATCTCCGTAGATTTTCTCACAACTTGCTCGACATGGTCACTATAATGAAGATGTTTATCCAAAGTCACTCCTAGTAACTCGATTGTCGGCTGTTCGATCAAACTGGTTCCCATGAATTGTATTGTTATTTCTGTGAAATCTTTCAATAAATACTTTGTGCCGAAAACAGTGAGCTGTGTTTTGTTTGGGTTTATTTTCACTCTGTTTGATGAGAAATAGCTGTACAATTGCTGCAGTGCAGTTTCTATCCTTCTCATTGTGATACCAACTTCTTGCTTTTTGGTTGTTATCATAAGCGTCGTGTCATCTGCATATTGTACTACGCGCACTCCTTCATCACTTATGTGAGCTGACAAATCATTTGCTTTGCAAATCATTGCAAATCATCAGGAGGATGTTACTATGAAAATATCACAAGGAGGATGTTAGCAGTGGGCTGTTACCAGGAGGATGTTACTATGAAAATATCACAAGGAGGATGTTACCAGGGGGCTGTTACCAGGAGGATGTTACTATGAAAATATCACAAGGAGGATGTTAGCAGTGGGTTGTTACCAGGAGGATGTTACTATGAAAATATCACAAGGAGGATGTTAGCAGTGGGTTGTTACCAGGAGGATGTTACTATGAAAATATCACAAGGAGGATGTTACCAGGGGGCTGTTAGCAGGAGGATGTTACTATGAAAATATCACAAGGAGGATGTTAGCAGTGGGTTGTTACCAGGAGGATGTTACTATGAAAATATCACAAGGAGGATGTTAGCAGTGGGTTGTAAACAGGAGGATGTTACTATGAAAATATCACAAGGAGGATGTTAGCAGTGGGTTGTAAACAGGAGGATGTTACTATGAAAATATCACAAGGAGGATGTTACCAGGGGGCTGTTAGCAGGAGGATGCGAATGTGTTCGGACAGGTGCTGAGAAACCACCGGCTGTGTTCACAAACTCAATTACGTTGTCAACACAGGGTGGCTCCCTCACCCACCCGACTCTCATCCCCTACCTGCCTCTCTGCCATCTCATAAAGCTCTGCCTATCTGACCTTATAGATTTCTCAACGACGGCCTTTTTATATGTCAACCTTAATAAATTATTTAATTAATTCATTAATTCAAAAACTTGGGTATTTAAATAGCAATATTCTGCCATATATATAATCAATCAAGTTAATATTTTCTTAAAAAATATAATGAATTTATATTAATTAAGGTGAATTTTTATTTGTCAACGAATATAAAAATAAGTAAATATATACAGAGTGGGCCATAAAAAGTGTCCACATTTTATTGTGCAATAACTGAGATAGGAATTAATAGTTTACATGTTTTATTCCACGTAGACAACAATGTTAAAGGTTTTGTTTCAACCAATGTGTGTATGTGTATTTGTGTGTATGTATATAGGTGTGTGTGTGCTCTTCGGGATCCTATTCTGTCTGAGTTTTCTCCTCAACTCTCCAATAGAGATTTCTACAGCTCGAGCTTGCTCCCCTCAGCGTTTGCTAAACAGGTCCAAGTGGTGCGTAGCCTTTTTTCTCTAATTTCCCACTTCTTAAAGAGCCAACACTCAACGCTCTCAGTTCGGGAGAATTCCGTGGGATA
Source organism: Sacculina carcini (assembly GCA_916048095.2). Taxonomy (NCBI): domain Eukaryota; kingdom Metazoa; phylum Arthropoda; class Thecostraca; family Sacculinidae; genus Sacculina; species Sacculina carcini. Next base: position 11,971,292 of record OU696571.1, read on the forward strand.
ATTTCTGTTAATTTCATGTTATGTTAGTAGATTAATTTATGTTAGCTTGTTTATGTTAATTTGTTATAATTTGTAAATGTTAATGTCTTATGTTGATTAATGTTTGAGTTAAATGCGTATTGATATCGACAAATGGTCAATGAAGCCGTAACTAAGCACAAATCTACGAACAATTTGGTCGACTCCGTGGTGTAGTGGTTAGCTCACCCGCCTCACAAGCGGGAGGAGTGGAGGAGAAAGAAGTGGAAGGGAAGCAGACCAAGACGAATGCAAGATGCTGTCCCAAGGACACGCTCAAGAGATGATTGAGTGCCACCTTCACAACTCGAACAAACATTATTCAACATAAGCTGACGGAGTGACGAAAGTGCCCCCTCCGCCTCCTCTGTGGTTCGAAACCCGGCGGAGGAGAGGTTCTTGGGTGAATTCTACAATCCAACAGTCCCTGTCCACCCAGTAGTAGATGATGGTACCAGATATCAGTCATGTGTTGTGTCATGCATTCTGGTGAGGTGGCCCTCTCTAATACGTCTTCCGTCCTTGTGGCGTCATAGCGTGGAGAGGGTTGGTTCTGTGAAATGATAGTCTGTCTATCCGTGCAGCGAGCTGCACGGGACATACCTGTGTGTTCATAAGCTTCGACTTCTTCCCGTGTAGCAGCTGTCACTTGAGTCCTTTACCTTCAACCTTTACCAGCAATTAAATCATATTATCTTAGTAAAACCTCCCTCAGTTATAACCCCTTGTATTCTTCGAAAAATATATCCTCCCTTCCTATTCACACAGTGTGGTATCAATTTTACCCCAATTTCACCCCACCTGCGGTTGACCTTGTGTATAATCCCCACAAAACATTCAAAACTAGTATGCTAATTTCCAATGGGGTTTTCAAGTTTGGCGTTTTGAGTCGCATTCCCCCTTGCTACTGTTTTGGATACCGTCACAAACACACACACACACACACACACACACACACACACACACACACACACACACACACACACACGCATACTCACATATTTATGCATAAGAAATGTGTTGTTAGTTACTGTCAAATATTGATTCCTTGTGTGTGTGTGTGTGTGTGTGTACGTATGTACGTCTGCATGAGTGTCTGCGTGTATACGTGTGTACCGTTATACATGTGTAGCTACGTGTATGTATGCGGGTGTGTGCATGTGTGTATGTCAGCTTGTTTGTGCCGACTATGAGAGAGAGAGAGAGAGAACGTATGGAAAAAAATGACAAAACAAATTAATATAATCTTATTTGTTGCTGTCGTGTTTTTGCGTTGCTCTTCGACGCCCCTCTGCCTTTGCACGTCCTCCGCTCCTCTGCCCTGTACTGGCAATGAACTCTGGAGTGCTCTGCAATGACGCGAGGACAAGGTGAAGGTCGGACACTCGCGCTCTCACACACTCTTTCTTTGGCCTCTGTTGTAGTTGCTGCCGTTTGGGGTCAATGACCCACGATGCTCCGACGATCTGGGGCTAGAAGGGGGCTGGGGGTCAAAGGGGGGCTGAAGGTCAGTCAAGCCGTTCTCTCTATCGATCACGACACGGCAATTCTGTCAGGTAAAGTCACACAGACACACACACACACACACACACACACACACACACACACACACATACACACACACACACACACACACACACACACACACAACCTTCAATTTGACATTGCAAAAAGTCATCGAAATTGATGTTTTTGTGATGTGTTCAAAGTCCACTGCCTACACACGTACAGGCGTAAGTGTCGTAAGGATGGTAAGTGTGGTAAGTGTGGTAAGTGCGGTAAGGATGGTAAGTGTGGTAAGTGTGGTAAGGATGGTAGAGATTATGCTGAGTATTTGCAGTGGCGGATCCAGAGTGCAATTTTTTGGGGGTAAAGGGGGCTGAATTATGTATGAGTGACTAGGTAGCGTGTGAAGGTCATGACTTGGGGCATTTTTCAATGATACATACACACATTTACACACACACACACACACACACACACACACAATAGTGTGCGAATATGCTTTGCGATAATGCTTATATCAACAAATTCTACTGAACTATATTTTGTATTGACCTCTTTTAGTCAACTTCTTGGTTATGAGGAGTTGATGGAAACATTTTGGCGAGGCTGTAGCCCCCTGAGCCCCCATCTGGGTCCGCCAGTGAGTGTATGGCAACACTTGATTCCCAACAATGTTACGACTGCGAGAAGTATAATTGTTGCGAATTCTGAGCTTATTGCAAACTGATTTTGAGTATTCATATTCTACTGGGTTCGATTCTATTTTTGATATTGGCTCTACTAGTGGGGGCTTCCTTAATCTAATTACAAAAGAATGCGAGGATTCATGAGAACAAATAAACCAAATATATCTTCTACCTATGTCTTCTATTTTTCTGAAGAAAAACAGAAGAAGAAAAACATATTTTCTCAAAGTATATTCAAGCTGTATGAATAAATATTGTAAAAAAAATTCTCCTTTATTATGTCGTTTGTATTTTCAACTTTTTCATATGGCTGTCAAGAATGCAGGCAGTACGCGAGGGCTGACTGCTGATTTGAGAAAAAGGGCTGGCAACGCTGACAAACTTTGAGAACCACTGAACTAGTGGTTTGTGTAGCTATATTAATGCATTTTCGGATAGCCGAAAAACTCAACACATACTCTACACTACAATCGCTGCAATCAGAAATAGACCCACATATATGCAATAATCACGCTCTTGCACTGCTGCTCACCAAATTGCAAGGGATTTGGCCGCTACGACAATGTTGCAAAAACCGGTGCAACGAAAATATAGCCGTTCGAAGCGTTGCCATTGTGTGTATGCTATTGTGTGTGTATGCTATTGTGTGTGCGTGTGTGTGTGTGTGTGTGCATGTTAATGAAACGAGAAAGTGCAGGCTTATTTTTTATCAGCGCTTAGAGAGTGTTTGCAATTGCAATGCGATTCTGTCTCGTGCGGTTGTCAGCGTTTGCAATGTCTTTGACAGCAAAACCTGTCAATCTGCGCGAGGATTTGCTCAGCTCGTATTATTGCAACACACACATGCACATGCACATACACACATACATTCAGGACAAAACCAGCTCGTCGATGCATTGCGCAAGCAGGACACACACACACACACACACACACTTGCATACACACACACACACCCGCATACATACATACACATACACACATGCACACACACACATACACACACAGACACGCACAATCGCACGTGTTCTTTCGTAAAAACACGCACACAGACACACACACACGCACGTACACGTATACATACAGCCATACATGCAGACAGACACACACACACACACACATGTAGGCTAGTTGTTATTGGTGATGTTTTAGCGTATTTTTTCAACTGACTTGTTTGCGCATGTGGAGTGAATTTTTATATATCTGTTGTTTTGTTTTGACGGCATGAAAATCGGTGTAATTGATAAATTTGAATACAAATATGGTATGTTATTCTCAGGGTAAAAATATTCAGTCCTTGGAGTTTTCAACGAAGCTGCATAATTGTACACAAAATAAGAGGTGAGAAATATATCAAACAATGTGTGTGTAAAAGGTCGAGTTTTTCATTCAAGCATTAAATTCAATTTATAATTTCATTCACAATGCCTAAAACCTAGTGGAATGTTACGTATTGCATAAAAAACGGCAAAGCTAATAAAAGGGTCTTGAAAATATCAGCATCTTTTGTGAAAATACCCTTTCTTTCCTATCTAATTCATCCTTTATCCAATTCATTCATCATTCCCGTTTGTTTTTCCCTTTTCGATATGTCTATAGTATGGTATGGGATAAATGATTGTACAGTTCAGCGAAAACTATGGGATTGAAAATATTCATCAAATCAAATCAAATTGACGCCTGAAATATTTTCCAAACTGCAAAATGAAAAATATATATGTAAGCATTTCGTTAGTTCCTCTATCATTTTGTGTGTGTCTCTATTCCTTTTTTTTCTCTGTATTCGCATTTTCGATTTTCTTTCTATTACAGTTCGTGTTTGTTTATATCAGGGGCGACGCGGAAATTTTTCCAGTGGGGGGTCTTAGTGTGGATAGGGAATAAGTTGCAGCGTACGGCGAAACATGAGCAACTGCAATCGAAATTCTTACGGTGAAGATTTTTCGGGGTTGGGCTCAGGGGGGTTTGGCACATTTTCGGGGGGTTTCAGTACTTCCTTGTCCATCCTTGCCGTCGCCACTGCATTCTATCCCCCTATTTCTATCAAACATTTGTATAAAACAGCTCTGCCGTCTATGTATCAGCTCATTTCAGAGTTTAACATTGTTATCCACGAATATGGACAGTACAACATCGGTGTGACTGGTAAGTTAGTTGGTGTGAAGTCGAAATGGAAGAACGACATCTTAAAAAACATTGTGGCAAATTTTGTCTCCAAATCGACCAGGGACTTCATGGTGAAATTATTTTGAAAGCAGCTTGTGCTAGCAGTATATCTGATAGTGACATTGCGTCCTCTATAGATAACTGAACTAACCGAGTTCACGCACTTCAGAAGTGAGAATTTCCTCAGTGCCTGAATCGAACAATTTCAGAAGCGCGGCATTGATTATTGTTCAAACACAATACACATGCATCTCACAAGAATCAGAATTTGAGTGTTTTCACTGTTCGTGCATTCTTCCTTACAAGACAGTTATTCAGGAAAACGGGAGAGTTATTTAGATTGTGATTTATCTCGAAATTCCCAAATATAAACAACTTGAATGTTACAATGTCATTGAAATATAAAAAAAATCTGCTTTTCTATTAGCTAATAATTGCGTATACTTTCGAATTAGATAGTTATTGAGCGTTCATAAGACGTTTGTTCTATTTTCATCTCCTAATATATTCTATCTGAACCAGATTACCACACCACATTACCACACCACGTTACCACACCCTATTAACACACTACATTACCACACCACGTTACCACATAACATTACCACACCATATTACCACAGTACATTACCATATGACATTTTCAACCAACAATCCAGAAACAAGAGACCTTGGATCTATTCAAATATACTTTTCTCATTGTGAAAAACCATCTTCCAGCATGGATGCCAAAAGATGGGACAAATGTTCAGGGTACAGACAAGTCATAATCATGCACTCCTATACTCCCTCCTCTCATTACCCGTCAACCAGTGGCGGTGCCAAGGGGAGATGGAGCTGGAGTCCCCAAACATGTACCCCCTAAGTCCCCTCAAAGATTCCCAAAGTCCGCTCAAATCGTGACCATGAACATTGAGAGTGTAGTTCCTCATAACCAAGCCCTCGAATCTTTTTCTTTGTCCCCCTACTCAGTCCCCCACCGGAAAGAATCCTGGCGCCGCCACTGTCATCAACTGGTCTGTGTCAAATGACTTGCCTCAGGGCGATGAATCCCTTCTAGGAGTTAGGAACTTTGTATAACGATCTGAAGGAGGTGAATCCTGGAAGAAGATACCGATCTCCTGAAGCCGTCGTTCATGTGTGTATGTGTGTGTGTGTGTGTGTCTGCATGTGAACATTGCATTGGTGTGCGTGTCTGTGTGCTGAGATTGCATGGGAACATACACGTGTGCAGCGAGCGTTTGCAAAGCTCAGCGACTTGTGCAATTGCACAGTGGCGTGCAGAGTGCGTAACAAAACGAATCGTTTAATTAAGTACATCATCGTGTATGTGCGTGTTCCTGAAGCGCTTTTAGAGTATGTATGTGTAGTTTACCAATATTTAAATTGTAATTCACATTGACTTTCCTATCAGTGTTTGTTTATCACATTGATTCTATACACCGTGTCATTTAGTTGAACTATTGCTCTAAACTTACCGTATCATTTCTGCCAACTGTATTTGCTTGTTGTAGGTTACGAGGAAGTGAGGCATGAAACAATGTTATCGGTGGAATTTCCTGACATCTTAATGCTTTCACAGTTTGAGCTGAAATGTACCCAGACCAAATAACATGTTATTATCTGCACTATGTGATAATGTGTGAATATGTGCACGTTTATATAGCCATTTGATTTGATGTTCTTATTTCATTCATCTTTTATTTATTTATGATTATTTCTTCATTAGCTTTCATCTTCCTGACTAAAACTTTCACTTTTCGAACTATCGTCTTCTCTACATTTTTTGTTTAGCTTCCGGTACATGGGGCCACCACACAGGGTGATAATAGTGCACTTGCACTCTTCCCACATGCTACTGGATTTGCCTGTAATTAATAATGAGGAGGGTCACTAGACACCTTACAAGACTAGAAAACGAAAAATGTTCAATAGCGAATTAACTACCTGATAATCAATCAATGACCATCCATCAATGTAACACTCTGTTTGATCATTGAGTGTATGGGTAATTATCGGTGCAGGGGCGTAGCCTGAGGGGTGCGGAGAAGGGGTGGTCAGCCCCCGGGGTGGCATATTTCAAGGGACAGCACAATAACTGCTGAAAACGTTGAATTATCCTAGTATATCTGAGTGGCATTTGTGAATATACTATCCCATATTTGCTGATAACCTAGCTACGCCTCTGCTTCAATTTTAACTCACCTGTATGGAGGACCCGGTCTCTCATAAGCTTCGAAGTATCTGAAGAATCATCGAGGATGCATCTCTACAAACACACAGAAGAACCTGTAAGCGAGTGAGTGTCTGTGCCAGTGTGTGCTTGCGTGTGTGTGTGTGTGTTACCCGTTCGGGAGTTTTGTCATGAATGCGCGCATTACGCCAGCCAATGCACCAACATCGACTTTCTGTGCTTGTGTGTCTGCATGTACGTATGTGTATGTGCCTGAGTATGTGTGTGTGTGAGTGTGTGTTTGTGTGTGGGTGTCTTTGTTAAACAACGCACACACGTGCCATGTCTACATGCGTGTGTGTATGTGTGTGTGCGTGTGTGTGCGTGTGTGTGTTGGCCTAGACGTAGGACTAATATCAGTCGGCTTTTTATCGCAGTCTTTTTTGCATGTCTAGTCGGTGGTTGTCATGAAGGCTATAAGGTCACACATACACAAACACACACACACACACACACATACACACACACATACACGTACACACACACACACACACACACACACACGATTACGACGAATGTTGGAGTGATGGTGTTTTTTCGAGGGCGCGCTCTTTTTTGGCGCGCGTTTTTTTGGCGCGCTCTTGTGTGTGTGTGTGTGTATGTGTCTCATTGCGACGATTGTGACGCACAGAGGTCAACGCCCTCATGGTGGCGCGCTGCGAGGTGACCTTGACCTTTGTTTGGCGCTGGCACATCGATCTGTTTGTCATTGACCATGGCGCCACACGCCATGTCCTCTTCATACTCTCAGCTTCTCTATCTGTCGCAAGAGAGAGGGCTACTGGGCAAACAAGACAGAGGAAGGAGGCCAATGACGTCATGACGGTCTTATATCGCCGCATGCATTGGCGAATGTCACCTTAATGACCATATGACCTCTGCAATGGATATCTATTGGTGTTGATATTAGATTTGCAAGGTCCATGTAGGTGAGTGTACGTCTGTGTGGGTGAATATTGATAAGGTAAATGTATATACTTTCTATGTATTTGACGAATATATCATCGGCTTTTCCGTGTTTTTATAGCAAAAAATACATCACACGAATAAATACGAAATTCAGCTTACGTTTGTGCGGCCTTTTTGGATTTATTAGATTTTATATCACGATTTCTTTCAATACATTGCCAGTAATCTCAATTTTCCGTTCTGGAAAATTTGTCTCCTCATCCCGTAACGAATATCATATACTTTTTAGCGAATTTGCACTACAGAAATTTGTAATGGCCCATTATCTGTGCGAAAAGTACGAACAGTGGCGGTGCCAGGATTTCCTCGGAGGGGGCTAAAGGAAAAGATTCGGGGGTTTGGCAAAACATAATGATACACATTCGAAACGTCATGGTCCGAAATTTAGGGGTGGTTCAGGTGAGTTTGACACATTTTTTTGGGGGAGGCTTCAGCCTTTCCAAGTCCCCCTCTTGTCACCGCCACTGGGCTCGAGGTATGAAAAACATCAGGTAAACTGGGCTCAGTTAGCCATGTGCAGTGGTCCTCAACCATTTTGTGTCAATTTAATTACAATACACATATCCATATGAAAAGTACATCAAGTACATTATCACAGGGAACACACAGTAGATATACAAATTAATAAAAAATGTTGACCAATTAATCAGCAGGATTATCAGGGGTGTGGGGTATAATTGCATTATTAGGAGTGTGCGGTATAGTTGCATTATCAGGGGTGTGGGGTATAGTTGCATTATCAGGGGTGTGGGGTATAGTTGCATTATCAGGGGTGTGGGGTATAGTTGCATTATCAGTAGTGTGGGGTATAGTTGCATTATCAGGGGTGTGGGGTATAGTTGCATTATCAGGGGTGTGGGGTATAGTTGCATTATCAGGGGTGTGGGGTATAGTTGCATTGTCGTGTCTCAGTGAATGATTTGCGGGTATATATATCTCCATCTCCTCAGGATATATGTCCATGACTCTACATGCTTATTGACTCATAGATGCATATTGTCTTGTGATATGCGTAATTTCTTGTGTCTCTGAAAATTGCTTGAGTTGACGGCGGCTATTCTGTGTTTATAACGTATCGAACAATATCTGGAAGGTGTCAGCGATTATAGGGCGCGTCAAATATATCAGATGCCAATGATATTTACACTTACAGATCGATAAGCATAACTGTTTATTCTGTGTGCTAGTCTGTCATTCAAGACTGTTTTTAGACTAACAATCTATTCATTTACTTCCGTTTTGGAAAGCAAGAAATATATTTGAAAATATTGACAAGGGTACAGAAAGAATATGGACTATTCTTGTGTTTTAAGAAATAACGGACAAATAGCAATTCTGAACAAATATTTGGTGTAGATTTACGCAATGAAATTAGTATAATGTAGTCATTTGTAATATCTCATGATCATATTGAAATGATTCCTTGTCACTATGCAAACAATTAAGTTTTGTTGGGGGTTTGAAGAATGATATTCGGTATCTGAAAATATTTTGCATTTAGAACTAATATGTATTATAAATATTTCATCCGACCCATAAAATATTACTAAAAATATATGCTATATATTTTTTTTCATAAAAAACCTGCAATTAAGATTGTTTTTTGAGATTACAATATTATATACGCTCAAATTAGGGAATGTAAATTAAACTCGAATCGCCACTAAATTGGCTCCAAAATTTGATTCTTAAAAATACTCAAGATGCATATATTGTGGCAAATAATTTAATTTTTTTGCTTTTTCGCATATATTCAATATTATATATTTTATTTAGTCGGTACCTTATACACTCAGAATATAACCACGAACCATTATCATTTCGTTATCATTTCAAAAACATGATTGAGCTCTTTGAGAGTTAACATTGTTTGTATTGAACATTGTCTGTTTGTTATTTTGTAAGGAAAAACCGACATACGCTAAATGGAACACATTGCGGACATTATTGACGCACATTTCCCATTCTCGCATCATTGAGCATTTTTGTGCTCAAATCTTAAATTGAATGCATGATGAGCAGCTTAGCTGGATAATAGAATATTATTTTGTTTCGGCAGCCAATTTCAGGGTTCATTTTCAGTTATTGCCTTTCATTTTTCACGTGATTTATTCAGAGTGTACAACGAGATAACAAAGAATGTTTGCGAGGAAAATGAATAAATCGATGCTTCAAATATTGCTTATCTAATAAAATCAGGTGTTATAATTTTTGTATTATGTCGCCTAAATGATAAAACCAACAAAAATGCATATTTTTGCTTAAATAGGAAGTATATAGATATAAATTTAGAACGTAATTTTGATTTAAAACAACATTTTTTCACATTGGATTAAATTCTTTAGTGCCATCGTAGTTCAAACTTTCCCTATTTTTTACAGCAAATAAACTTATTGGTTTTTGTACTAACTGAAATTTATTTTATATTTAGTCTTGTTCAGGAGCTTGAATGGCGCACTCATTCAAATATGTCTAGCTGTGCTCATGTGGATTATTTGATTAGTTCACTGTTGGATTAGTGCATTTTGTGCTTGTTGTATTTGCGTTGTTCCTATTAAGAGAACAAATTTTACGTAGAACAATGGAATCTTTAATGGATATGGGCTTCAGTAAGGCCAAATGGTAATGCACAGTTAGGATTTATTCGCTTTTTATCGAACTGTGTTTTTAGACTTGTCAACATTTTTCCTCGTTTATATGCGATGGTAATTGTTTGCTTTCGTGTTAAATTTGGTTTCTTATAAGAATCTTGTGGATAGTCTGTCTTTTATCTTATTAGAACGTTATTTGGCATTACGCCCGGATAATGACGGTATTTGCGGCATCACCGGTTCATTTTTATTTTCTTGTCCAACCTAGTTTTTAGTTTTTTAAGTTGTATTCTGAAGATTGATATAGGAAACAAACTCAATCGATAATTGTTCGCAGATGTATTGTATTGTTCACAAACATCTTAGGAGTGGGTCTGGTTTTTAGTTTTGGTTTGTGAATTACTCAATGAACTCAATCATTAATCCAGAAATGTGATATCTGACTTAGTTTAGTAAAGTTTCACTCTAAGACAATTCAGGAACGGAATAATCGATATATAAACTAACAAAAAACAATTGACACAATTTGAGAATGTTTGTGAAAATGTCTTCGGTTCTCAGGCGATTTTGTGTGTATGTAGGTGTGTGTGTTTATGTGTGTTTATGTGTGTGTGTGTGTGTGTGTGTGTGTGTGTTACAGCGAGCTGGCTTTGAAAGCCACTGGAAATCAAGGCACCGATACAGCTCTTGACTGGTATGTGTTCTACTCCCATCTCTACTGCTTGAAATTGAGTGTGTGTGTTTGTGTGTCTGTGTGTGTGTGTCTGTGTGTGTGTGTGAGTGAGTGTGTGTCTGTGTGTGTGTGTGTGAGTGAGTGTATTAACCGATTTGTTGATGCGGTAGAAGAGCTTCTAGGCTCGGAATGTCTCGTCTCCGTATGCACAATTGTCTTGAATGTCTTAAATGTGCTAATATTTTCACTATCCACTACATCTTCCCTTGATTCATCCCATTTATCCACACATCTACTTTATTATTATTATTATTAATTACAGGCAAATCCAGTAGCATGGGAAGAGTGCAAGCACTATTACCACCCTAAGGTGGCCCCATGTACCGGAAGCGCCCAAAAGATTAAGAGAGAAAGAGAGTTCGAAGAGAAATAAGTCTAGAAAGAGAGTTGGAAAGACAATAATAAATAAATAACAATAAATAATAAACCATCATCCGATAACAATCCATAATGTCACTCCGCCCACGTTCCTCAATAAATAATAACAATCAACAATAAATATGTGATTCATTAAAAAACAGCCATCAATAAATAAGAATAAATATTAATAAATAAGTAATAAATAACAATCAAGAACAATACATATGATTCAAAAAAGAAACATCCAACAATAAATATAAATATGATTCAATAAGTAACAACAACACAAATAAATATGATTCAATAAACAATAACACCAATAAATATGATTCAATAAACAACAACAACAATAAATATGATTCAATAAACAGCAACAACAATAAATATGATTCAATAAACAGCAACAACAATAAATATGACTCAATAAACAGCAACAACAATAAATATGATTCAATAAACAACAACAGCCAACACTGAGTAAAAGTATGATTTAATAAATAACAACAACCAATGATAAATAGTAATAAATAGAGAGTAAAATAGGAATAAATATAAATAAATAGAAAATAAATAACAATAAGCATGAATAAATAACAATAAATATGAATAAATATACAATTAATAAGACTCAACAGTCAATTCCGCTCTTTCAGTAGCATTTCATTTACTTTGGCCTTGAATTTCTTCAAATTGTTCTGCGAGAAAGCCTCCTCCTTCAACGTGTTCCAAGTAGACACAGTGGCCGGAAGAAAGCAACGTTGGAATTGTTTTGTACGACAACGAATTGGAGCCATGCACTGGGAATGCTGTTTGGATGTAAACCGTAAACATGTTTTCCATGTAGAACTGTAAATTCAAACTGTAATTCTTAAAATTACTGCGACACCTCGTGTGTTTTTTCAGTTTTCACTTTTGTGTCCTCTTCTTCTTCCACTGTTCCGTCTCGTCCATTGCCGACATCTACTTGAAAAACAATGAAATACTTGAAATACTTGTGTGTGTGTGTGTGTGTGTGTCCTTACCTATTTGTTTAGCACAGGAGATGAGCTGTGCTCGTACTGTCCTGTCTCCAACCCACCCTCTAACCTACAAGCCTCTAACCTAACCTATAACCTCTAATCTATAACCCTCTAACTCTCAACCTGTGTGTGTGTGTGTGTATGTCTAGTAGTCTGTTTCTGGGCAAGTTATACTGCTGAATATGTCATTTGCGTGTGTGTATATGTGTGTGTGTGTTTTTGTGTAGGTTGTTGTCGCATCCGGAGGTGTCTGAGGTGGATGACAATCAGCTACCGACACTTGATGATGTGCAGGTGGTCACTTCACCTCCAACCGGAGGTGCTACTGACAATGAAAGGTAACTTCCACCCTATACACACACACACAAACACACATACAGATACACACAGACTCAAACACACACACACACACACACACACAGATACACACAGACACAAACATACAAACACACACACACACACACAGACACACACACAAACACAGACACACACACACACACAAACACACACACACACACAAACACACACACACGCCAGTGGCTTTCAAACACAAACTTTCCTTCATTAGTTCTCATTTTCTTGCTTGCTAAATTCGTATTTGTCAAACTCTCTCTGTCTACATGTTTGGTGAGTTTGCGGTACATGAGGCCACCGCACGCTGGCATAATACTGCCTGCAAATGTGTATGTGTGTGTGTGTGTGTTTAGTTGTGTATGTGTGTGTCTGGGTGTGTTCGTGTGTAGGTGTGTGTCTGTGTGTCTAGGTATGTGTGTCTGTGTGTCTAGGTATGTGCATGTGTGTGTGTCTAGTTGTATGTGTGTGTGTGTGTGTGTATATAGTATATAGTAGTATTGACATGTATTGCAATTGCAATCACAACGTTGCACTTTTTGGTGCAATCAACGATAAATCAACAGGATATAAGAATGACAAAACAAGTACAATATAATATGATATGTAATCATGTATGTGTGTATGTCTGTATGTCTGTGTGTGTATATGTTTGTCAGTTTGAGTGAGGAGGAGTTGGCGAGACGCCGAGCGCTGGTCGAGGAGAAGATCAAACAGCGACGCTTACAGAGAGAGCAACAGGAGCAGAGCGAGGCTGTCGAGAAAGAGCGGCGCAGAATGAACGACGGAAAGAGTTTGGGCGAGGCTCGCAGAGTGTGAGTGTGTCAGAGTGTGAGAGTTTGAAGAGTGTGAGTGTAAGGAGTATGAGAGTGTGTAGAGAGTGTGAGAGTAAGGAGTATGAGAGTGTGTAGAGAGTGTTGGAGTTTAAAGAGTGTGAGAGTAAGGAGTATGAGAGTGTGTAGAGAGTGTTGGAGTTTAAAGAGTGTGTAGAGAGTGTTGGAGCTTTGAGAGTGTGAGAGTAAGGAGTATGAGAGTGTGAGAGTGTTAATAGTGTGACGGTGTAAAGAGTGTGAGAGTGTATAGAGTATGCGTGCAGAAATGTATATAGTGCGAGTGTGGGAGTATAAAGGGTGTGGGGTTGAGTATGGGAGTGTAGGGAGTGTAAATATATATTTTTGAGTATGCAGGTTCATTAAGTGCTAGCGTGTGCGTTTAATTAGTGTGTATGTGTGTGTGTGTGTCTGTATGTGTATGTACAACTGGCTGTATTCAATTACATATACAGAAGGTGCCCGCAATTCGCAATTAATTGGGCGAATCTTGAAGCTGTTTTCCCCATAGGAATAAATTATAATTAGGGGGGATATGGACCGACCTCCAGCCCAGACCTCCAGAAGATCACTTATTGTGACATTGTGGAGGTCTGCTCGCTTCCTGAATCGGTTGAACCAGTCCCTGTTCGTCGTGAATGTTTCTTGTGTCCTACTGTTGGAAGATGTTGTTGCCTGTAAACGTTATGTTGCCACAAATGTTGCCACAACTTTAATAAATGTTCCCACAGTGACAAGGCAGGCTCTCACACAAGTCCCACACTAATGGACATCTTGCGTTGTGTCCTGTCCTACATCCACTTGATCAGCATGTCCTTCATCCACTTGATCAACATGTCCTTCATCCACTTGATCAACATATTCTTCATTCACTTGATCATCATGTCCTTCATCCACTTGATCAACATGTCCTTCATCCACTTGATCAACATGTCCTTCATCCACTTGATCAACATATTCTTCATTCACTTGATCATCATGTCCTTCATCCACTTGATCAACATGTTCTTCATCCACTTGATCAACATGTTCTTCATCCACTTGATCAACATGTCCTTCATCCACTTGATCAACATGTCATACATCGTGTTGAGACGGAAGTCCCTGGCGACGCAAAGAACAAGAGTTGTTGTAGATGATGTTGAAGCAGCTGCCTGGCGATAATTGTCCCTGTTCTTCCTAATTGTTGACACTGTAGACGTTGTGACACCCATATTTCCGCTGCTAGGGCCGAGTGACTTATACCTGCCTCACATTTCCTTATAAGCTCTAGCTTATCTTTGAGAGGCAGACAATTGTGTTTGTTAAACATGGAGGCGCAAGACATGAATGTCGAATTCGCGAGTTTTCGCGTTTTTTAGGTTGAATATCGCGCACTCCCTCTATTTAAATATTTATCAAAAGTTCTCATTTGTTAAAATTTGCTGCCCCAGATGTACGTTTTTGATTTTGACTCCGATATATACCTATATTTTATATTTGTATATTTTCTATATGCGATTTGTTCCAGTTGTTGAAATACACCAGAATAAATGACAACCACAAACAAATCCCACCAAAATCGCGTTTACTAGTGAATTTGTGTGTGTGTGTGTGTGTGTGTGTGTGTGTGTAGGTTGGCAGAGAGAGAGATTATGGATTTGGCAGAGCAGAGGAGGCGAGAGAAAATGGAGGATAAATTGGCTCGACAACGAGTACGTGAACAAATTGAGGCCGACAAACAGGTGTTGTACATACACACATACACACATTCATAGAGACAGGCGTACATACACGCCTCCTTACACACAGACATACAAACATTTTTTTTGTGCTTTTACTTTAGTTTATCTTTTTATATACCTTAATCATATGTTTAATAAGCATGTATAAAAATATAGACATGCTTACACGCATATACATACACACACACACACACACACACACACACACACACACACACACACACACACACACACACACACACACACACACACACACATACACACATACACACTCATGTATATATAAACACACACACACACACACATACACACTCATGCATATAAACACACACACACACACACACACACACACACACACACACACACACACACACACACACACACACACACACACACACACACACACACACACATACACACATACACACACACACACACACACACACACACACACACACACACATACGCACTCATGTATATAAACACACACACACACACACACACACACACACACACACACACACACACACACACACACACACACACACACACATACGCACTCATGTATATAAACACACACACACACACACATACACACCACGACCTTTGAAAGTTACTTATGCAAATGCATCAAAAGTAGACACGGTGATGAATAATGCCAGGAAACTAAAGGAGAATGATGAACTAAAAAATGTGTGGGTGAGCAGATACATGATTAAAGAAGACCGAGAAAAGGTAAAAAGACTTGTTCAAGATGCGAAAGAGAAAAATGAGGAAAGAACCGAAGAAGAAAAGCGTCATTTTTTTACAGAGTTATGGGTCTACAAGTGAAAAAATGGTTTCTCACAAAGAGACTAATGTAAATGTGAATAAATTGTATAAGAAAAAGAGTCTAAAAATTGTCTACACAAACTTAGACGGAATGTTGTCGAAAAGGTTTGAACTGAAAGATTATTTGAAGGAAAAGCAGCCAGATGTATTATGTCTTGTTGAGACAAAACTGAATAGAGATATTTCAGACGCCGTAATAAACTTTCACAACTATAAGATATGGAGAAAAGATAGAGAAATGAAAAAAGGAGGAGGAGTTATAATAATGACCTCGGAACACTTGAACGTTGAAAGATGTAACATCACTGATGGAGCCGAATTGCTGGCGGTAGATATACTAGATGAGGAAGTTGTTACAGTGGCAGTTGTCTACATGCCACCGAAAACAAAAGCATGGACACAGAAAGAATACGAAGACCTTGAACAATCCACTGCGAGTGGAATAAGAGCAGTTCTAGAAAAATCTGAGCGCAGAAACAGAAATATCATTATTACAGGCGATCTAAACTGTAATATCAACTGGAACGAAGCCGACATTGTAAGCAGCTCAAAATCGCTGAAAAAGGATATTGTTGAAATGGTCCAAGATTTCTTTCTAACGCAACACATAAACGAAGACACTCGTCAGAGGGGAAATGATCAGCCGTCAAGCCTAGATGTTGTGTTCACAAAAAGAGACGAACAGGTTGAGAAGATAAGATACGAATCACCATTTGGAAAAAGTGACCACCTGGTAATATGCTTCGAGTATATATTAGCGAAGGATATTGTAATACATGCACCGGAATCAAAATCAGTGATGGATTACAAAAAAGGGAAATTTGTAGCTCTAAACGAATTCTTTAAAAATATAAATTGGGCCAAACTGCTGGAAAACAAACATGTTGACCTGCAGTATGAGGATTTTTGCAGGATATATCATGCAGGTGTGAGCCAGTATATCCCAATGAAAAAACATTGCAGAAAGGAAAAGCAATGGTTCAATAAAGAATGTATGGAGGCTAAGAGAAAAAGAGACGTACTGTGGACAAAATACAGAACAAAAAGAGACACCGAAAGCCGTGACAATTTCAAAAAAGCAAGGAATGAATACACAAGAATAAGAAGAGAAGTACAAAAAAGATTCGAAAAAAATGTCGTCGAAAGATGCAAAGACGATCCCAAATTATTTTATGGTTATATCAATAGCCGTATAAAAATAAAGAAAAAAATACAAAGCATAGTTGACAAAGGACAGAAATATACAAATGAAGATGACATCTGTGAAATTCTTAATGAAAGTTTTCACTCTGTATTCACAGAGGAATCGAATTTACCAGTAGAGGAAGAGAATGCACCAGTGAACGAAATGCCTGCAATAGTCGTAAGCAAACATGAGATCCAAAAGCAACTGGAATCTCTGGACAGATTCAAGTCGACTGGACCGGACAATGTTGCGAGCTATGTGCTGAAAGAGTGCGCAGAAACACTGAAAGTTCCACTTGAAATTATAATGAAACACTCATTGGAAACCGGACAAGTGCCCGAAATATGGAAAAAGGCAAATGTAACACCGTTATTCAAACAAGGGAATGATGAAAGTGCTAAAAACTACAGACCTATATCTCTGACCAGCATAGTGTGCAAGATAATGGAAAAAATTATAAAAAAGCAATGGATGAACTATTTAGAGAAAAATGAGATTATTACAGAAAAACAATTCGGATTCAGAAGCCGAAGATGTACTACATCAAATCTGATAAGTTTCTACAGTCGTGTTACAGAAAATGTTCAAGAGAGAGGTCAATGGACAGACGCAATTTATATAGACTTTGAAAAGGCGTTTGATAAAGTTCCCCACGAAAAGCTAATGAGCAAATTGACAAGAATAGGAGGAGTCAACAAAGAGCTCGCACTGTGGATGAAGAATTTCTTGAGCAATCGACAAATGAGGACTTGTCTGAGAGGCCACTGTTCATCATGGCGAGAAGTGAAAAGTGGAGTGCCCCAGGGCACCGTGTTGGCTCCGATCTTTTTCATTGTATATGTCAATGATATTGAAGACGCTATACCAGACAGCATATATATGAACATGTTTGCAGACGACCTAAAACTACAAAAAAATATATCATGCCGGGAGGATTGTGTTGTTTTACAAAACTGTCTCGACGGAATATCAAAATGGAGTTACAAGTGGCAAATGCCCTTCAACGTTGATAAATGTCATATACTTAGATTCGGAAAAGGAAAAAATAGACCTTTGGAGAAATATATTCTGAGCGGTACACAATTACAAGAAGTCGAAAAAGAAAAGGACCTAGGGATTATCGTCAACAAACGGCTATCGCCTGATAACCACGTGACACAGGTTGTTAAGAAAGCCAATAATACAATGGCAAACATCAAGGCGGCGTTCACGTACATTGATGAGGAAATGATGAAAAAACTGATCGTGTCTACAGTCCGCCCAGCGTTGGAGTATGCAGCCGCATTCTGGAGTCCGCACTTACAAAAACACATCGTTAAACTGGAAAGAGTACAAAGGTCGGCTACTAGAACAATAAAAACCCTTGAAAAATATAGTTACACAGATAGATTACAGAAACTGGCATTACCAACATTAGAAGACAGAAGAAAACGAGGCGATTTGATCACCATTTATAGATGCCTAACAAAAAAAGAACAAATTCAGAACGAAAACATATTTCGACACTCAAAATCAAACAGAAAGCATAATTTCGGCCTTCAAAAACAAAGAATCAAGAAAGACATACAAAAATACAGCTTTCCAAACAGGGCAATCGATTATTGGAACATATTACCCAAAGAAATTGTCAACCAGACCACAACACAAACGTTCAAACAGAAATATGATCTTTGGAAGGCAGGAGCCACGAGTCTTTGACTCATTTCTGCGGAGACAACTCGGTGAGAACAACTCGGTGAGAACACTCATGTATATAAACACACACACACACACACATACACACTCATGTATATAAACACACACACACACACACACATGTATATAAACACATACACACACACTCATGTATATAAACACACACACACACACACACTCATGTATATAAACACACTGTTAAATTGTTAACACATTGTTAAATGTTGTTTATGACAGGCGCGACGTGAGAAGTTAGCGGGCCAGTCGTCAGAGGGCGCTGGTGTCGTCTCTAGCACCTGCAACAACACTGGCACCACAGACACCATGAGCAGTACCAGTACCAGTACCGGTACCAATACCAACACCGCAGCGGCAGCAACCAAGAAAGAGTACAAAGAGGCGAGAATTCAGGTGCGATGCTAGCGCCATTTATACTAGACGTTAAACATAACCAACAACACATCATGTATTTTAACTCCCACCAATAATTGTCTTACAGGTTTGTTTGACTCGGTGGTGTAGTGGTAGCTCACCCGACTCACAAGCGGAAGGTCCCTGGTTCAAATCCCGGCGGAGGATAATTTCTTTGGGTGAATTCTATAATCCAACAGTCCCTGTCCACCCAGCAGTAAATGATGGTACCAGATATCAGTCATGTGTTGTGTCATGCATTCTGGGGAGGTGGCCCTCTCTAATACGTCTTCCGTCCTTGTGGTGTCATAGCGTGGAGAGGGTCGGTTCTGCGGTGACAGTGAGCTGCACGGGACACACCTGTGTGTGTTCATAAGCTTCGACTTCTTCCCGTGTAGCAGCTGTCACTTAGGCATTTAACCTTTAATCGCGTGAAACAACAGTGTGATTCATGGTTTAAACTTGAAAATGAACAATAAATATAAAGCAGATGATTGGAAACATAATAGAATACGTACTTATAACTTCCGGTGTTAATCAGGTTTTTAATTAAATTTGTAACATGCAAGTTTTCCAGCTTCATCAGTTCGAGTTTCTAGGTGCATACAATCGTTTACAGAAAAAAACAATATGTCCGTCAAAACCAACGAAGTAGTAGAAACAAGAAGTTTAAATTATATTACAATTCCTATAATAAAATATATCTATATTTCAACTATATTTTCTATTATTTGATTTAAAAAAGATAAAATTTAAAGAAAATATAATTATTTTTATTCTGATTTAAAAAAAAGCGAATGACAACAATTTTGTTTGACAAATGACTATTTGTTGACTTTATTGATGCTCTATATTAATGCTCAAACAATACTTCACCTGATAATTTCAAGTATTCTGGTAGAAATCTTGAGCATTGGGTTTCTATTTTGTTACGAAAAACCTTTATAAGAGTGCAGTAACTGTCATTCAACTTTACTTCACTTTATTTTGTTTTGCCTAATTTAATTTTTAATTTATCTAACTTTGCCTTTATTTTATTTTACTTTACTTCTCTTCTACTTTACCTTAATTGTACCTTTCATTATTTCTCTTCACTTTATACTTTATTTTACCTCACTTTACTTCATTTTCACTCGACACAATTTACATTCACGCCACTCTACGTTCTTGTGCAGTTCCGCCTGATGGACGGTTCTGTGTTGACACACACGTTCACTAGCGAATCGTTGCTGAGTCATGTTCGCGATTATGTCACCGCCAACGGTGCCGGCGGTGTAAACGGTGACTTTTGTCTTGGCACCACATTTCCTCGGCGTATCTTCTCCGACCAGCATTACGACCAGACACTGCACGATCTGGGTCAGTGTTTCCTAACCATGCCTCTCTCTGTGTCTGTGAGTGTGAGTGTCTGTCTGTGTGGTTGTTTCTGTGTGTGTATGTGTGTGTGTTTCTGTGTGTGTTTGTGTACGTTTCTGTGTGTGTGTGTGTTTGTGTGTGTTTCTGTTTCTCTGTGTGTGTGTTTCTGTGTGTCTGTGTGTGTGTCGGTGTGTGTGTGTGTGTATTTCTTGTGTACGTTTATGTGTGTGTGTGTGTGTTTCTGTGTGTGTGTTTCTGTGTGTGTGTGTCTGTGTGTGTGTGTGTGTATGTGTGTGTTTCTGTGTGTGTATGTGTGTGTGTGTGTGTGTCTGTGAGTGTGTGTGTCTGTCTGTGTGTGTGTTTGTTTCTGTGTCTGTGTTTGTGTCTGTGAGTGTGTGTGTGTTTCTTGTGTACGTTTCTGTGTGTGTTTTTTTGTGTACGTTTCTCTGTGTGGGTGTGTGTGTGTGTGTTTATGTGTGTATTTCTGTGTGTGTGTATTTCTGTGTGTGTGTAAGTTTATGTGTGTGTTTTTCTGTCTGTGTTTGTGTACGTTTCTGTGTGTGTGTGTGTGTGTGTGTGTGTGTGTGTGTGTGTGTGTGTGTGTGTGTGTGTGTGTTTTTCTTTGTGAATGAATCTTGGCTTTCTCTCTCTGAAATCTCTTCCTTTAATAGCTGTCTTCCTTCTAACTACTCCGCTTATCACCAGTCTCGCTCCATCAATAGTTCTAATTCCTCTAAGTCTGTTGGTGGTGGTGTTGCTATTATTTTTAATTCTGATTGTATTCGTCTTATTCAATGTAAGCTATATGTGTGTATAAATTCCTTCGAATATGTTTGCTGTAAGATCACTAGCCGTTACTCTCTCCCTGTCTGTATTATTTCAATCTATCGTGGTAACTATGTATCTAGTTCTGTTTTCTTAGATGAGTTTACTGTTCTCATTGATACGCTTATTTCTATGTTTTCTTCTAGGATTCTCTTTTGCGGCGATTTTAATCTTTGGCTAGATGCCCCTCATCTCAAATCGTGTTCTTCTTCGTTTCTTGAGTTAATATCTTCCTATGGTTTAGCGAATCATGTATGCGGTTCTACTCATGAACATGGTCACACCCTCGACATAGTGCTCTCATTCAGTGACTCCCCTATTTATATCAAGGATTTGACTGTCTTCCCTATTGATTCCTCTGTTTCAGATCACTCCTTAATTGAATTTTCCGCGCTTATTCCTCTCAGCTTAAGATCGCATAAAATTGTCACGTTTCTAGATTATCTGACTGTTGACTACGACTCTCTATGTAACCAGATATTTTCTTCTTTCAATTATGATTCATTTTGGTTCTTACCCTCTTATGATCTCTGTAAATATTTCAACTCCAGTCTTGAATTTCTTTTCATGTTCATGAGATCAGTTTGTTCCTGTTAAGAAGTTCCGTTCCTCTTCATCTCTTCATAGTCCCTGGTTCAATAGTGAAATTCGTAGCTCCAAAACTTCTCTTAGACGACTTGAGCGCCATTGGTTGCGTCTGAAAAATGATGCATCATGGCAATCTTATTGTGTTGCACGGCGTCACCACCATATCTTGTGTGAGGACGCCAAAAAATCCTATTATAATAATATAATTTCCTCCTGTCTCAACAGTAAATCCCTCTGGAATATTTTCAATAAACTCTTAGGTAAATCTAATACCCTTGTGTTTCCTGATAGTGACCCAACTCGCTTACCTTCCCTATTCTCTCATTTCTTTGAGAATAAAATTTCGAATATATGCTGTCGTTTCCCTCCTGCTACATTGTCTTATTCTCCCACCACCTCCGCCATTTTTCATTATTTCCTTCCGATTTCCATCTCTGATTGCAGGCTACTACTGAGGCGTGTGCACACCCGTTCTTCCTCCCTGGACCCTATTAACCTTGCCCGAATTCCCAACTGTATTGAGTTACTTCTTCCTTTCATCACCTATTTTATCAATTCGTCTTTCTCTCTCGGTGAATTCCTTGCGTCTAAAAGCGCAAGTATACTCCCTATCCTGAAAAAACCTAACCTTGATCCCAATTGTTTGTCTAACTATCGTCCCATCTCTAGAATTCCTTGGCTATCCAAATCGCTTGAAATGGCCGCTTATGTCCAGATTTCGGACTACCTTGAGCGCCATGATCTATTTCTCCCTGAACAATCAGGCTTTCGTAGTTTTCACTCAACAGAAACCTCGCTTCTCTTCCTCTATGACTCTATTCTTAAATCTACTCTTGCTTTTAAGGATGTTCTTCTCATTCAACTGGACTTCTCTGCGGCTTTTGACACTGTTGATCATCTAATTCTACTCAATACTCTATCCAACCTAGGTATTTGTGGCGCTGCACTATCATTCTTCCGCTCTTATCTTCTTTCACGATCTCAGCTTGTTTGTACCAGTGATTCTTGTAGTGAGTCTTTCCCACTCTCATACGGTGTCCCACAGGGGTCGGTCCTAGGCCCTCTCCTTTTTAATATTTACT
>OU696571.1:11996948-12001948 GCA_916048095.2 Sacculina carcini
AGATGTGTGGTTCAAAAGAAAGAGAATCATCTAGCAAGACACCTAAACTACGAACAGATTTAGAGATAGGAACAGATAGACAAGTTAAACTTCTAGAAGATTGAAAAAGGATAAATTTTGTCTTATCCGGATTGAGCTTGAGATGGTGGGACAAAGACCAGGTTTCAATGTCATCCGAGAGAAGAAACAGAAGATTGGGAAATAGTATCAGATGAGATAATAATTTGTATGTCATCCGCAAAGATTTGGAAAGTGACATCATGACGATGAAGTATTTCACCTATGGAGGTTAAATAAATATTAAAAAGGAGAGGGCCTAGGACGGACCCCTGTGGGACACCGTATGAGAGTGGGAAAGACCCACTACAAGAATCACTGGTACAAACAAGCTGAGATCGTGAAAGAAGATAAGAGCGGAATAATGATAGTGCAGTACCACTAATACCTAGGTTGGATAGAGTATTGAGTAGAATTAGATGATCAACAGTGTCAAAAGCCGCGGAGAAGTCCAGTTGAATGAAAAGAACATCCTTAAAAGCAAGAGTAGATTTAAGAATAGAGTCATAGAGGAAGAGAAGCGAGGTTTCTGTTGAGTGAAAACTACGGAAGCCTGATTGTTCAGGGAGAAATAGATCATGGCGCTCAAGGTAGTCCGAAATCTGGACATAAGCGGCCATTTCAAGCGATTTGGATAGCCAAGGAATTCTAGAGATGGGACGATAGTTAGACAAACAATTGGGATCAAGGTTAGGTTTTTTCAGGATAGGGAGTATACTTGCGCTTTTAGACGCAAGGAATTCACCAAGAGAGAAAGAGGAATTGATAAAATAGGTAATGAAAGGAAGAAGTAACTCAATACAGTTGGGGATTCGAGCAAGGTTAATAGGGTCCAGGGAGGAAGAACGAGTGTGCACACGCCTCAGTAGTAGCCTGCAATCAGAGATGGAAATCGGAAGGAAAGAATGAAAAATGGCGGAGGTGGTGGGAGAATAAGACAATGTAGCAGTAGGGAAACGACAGCATATATTCGAAATTTTATTCTCAAAGAAATGAGAGAATAGGGAAGGTAAGCGAGTTGGGTCACTATCAGGAAACACAAGGGTATTAGATTTACCTAAGAGTTTATTGAAAATATTCCAGAGGGATTTACTGTTGAGACAGGAGGAAATTTTATTATTATAATAGGATTTTTTGGCGTCCTCACACAAGATATGATGGTGACGCCGTGCAACACAAAAAGATTGCCATGATGCATCATTTTTCAGACGCAACCAATGGCGCTCAAGTCGTCTAAGAGAAGTTTTGGAGCTACGAATTTCACTATTGAACCAGGGACTATGAAGAGATGAAGAGGAACGGAACTTCTTAACAGGAACAAACTGATCTCTAAGAAATTCAAGACAAGAGTTGAAATATTTACAGAGATCATAAGGGGGTAAGAGACAAAACGAATTATAATTGAAAGAAGAAAATATCTGGTTACATTGAGAGTCGTAGTCAACAGTAAGATAATCAACAAGTAAGATAAGAAACGTGACAATTTTATGCGATCTTAAGCTGAGAGGAATAAGCGCGGAAAATTCAATTAAGGAGTGATCTGAAACAGAGGAATCAATAGGGAAGACAGTCAAATCCTTGATAGAAATAGGGGAGTCACTGAATGAGAGCACTATATCCACACACACACACACACACACACACACACGCACACACACACACACACACACACACACACACACACACACACACACACACACACACACACACACACACACACACACACACACACACACACACACACACACACATACACACACACACACATTACATTACATTATATTAAGACATTTACATCGCGCTTTTCACCCGAGGGTCTCAAAAGCGCTCTCTCACACACACATACACACACACATACACACACACACACACACATTACATTACATTATATTAAGACATTTACATCGCGCTTTTCACCCGAGGGTCTCAAAAGCGCTCACACACACACACACACACACACACACACACACACACACACACACACACACACACACACACACACTCAAGCACAAGAGTCATACACATACACAATCACGAACATACACAATCACCTACATACACACACACACACACACACACAAAACAAACAAGTACATATACGCACAAACACAAACATACAATCACGTTTACATACTCAGAAACACAAAAATACACACGCACACACACATACATATTGGATAAGATAGTACAGCAGACATAAAGCACATAAGACAACACAACATACAACACATTACGACAACACAGCAGGCATACAACGACATACACTCAGATTGACAAATCACAACACAAATGACACACAAATACAAACCAGAAAACACAACATAACAGACACAAAAAGACATACACTGAAACAAATAGACAGAGAACACAACACATCAGACACACAAACACAGATAACAGAGCTCAACACAACAACACACAGAGAGCATACAATAGAGAAACATACATACACAAGAACGGAAAACACACGCATGAAGCACATACACATAGAAGACAGAATTAGGAAACAATCAGACCTTATATTCAGTACTAATATATACAATATTATTAAGACAGTAGTAAGACTATAGACAGTAGAAAACATAGACATAGACAGTAGTGACAGTAGAAAGAAATTTTTAGTATGTTTTTTGAAAAGAGATAGAGATTTGATTGAGCGTATTGAGGTAGATAGCCTATTGTAGATACGAGGTCCTAAGATAGAGAAACAACGATTGTAGTGAGAATGCCTAGAAGGAAAGGAAGGTTCAACTAGTAGAAAAGGATCGTTAGAAGACCTAAGAGAAAGAGATGAGGTTTTATAAGAGAGGAGGTCAAACAGATACGCAGGCTTACAAAGATGAAGAGCTGAATGAATAATTAAACAAATACGATACTCAACGAGAGCCTTAATGGGAAGTAACTTAAGTTTTTGTAGAGAAGAAGAGACATGAGAGCCCGAAGGAAGGTTAAATATCATACGACAGGCCTTATTAATAATAGATTGAAGTTTCCTAAGCTGGCGGTGGTTGAGCGATAGTAGAAGAGAACAGCAATACTGAGTTTTACTAAAGATGAATGAATTAGCTAACTTAAAGGCAGCAGAGGTAGTTATATATCTACGAATGGAATAGATACGCCTAAGTTGATAGTTACAGCACCTGATAATGTCAGAGATGTGTGAATCAAAAGAAAGAGAGCTATCGAGAATGATACCAAGACTACGTACAGAGCAGGATAGAGGTATACTAAGAGAAGTAGTACCATCAGAAGATGGAAAGAGAATATACTTAGTCTTATCAGGATTAAGTTTGAGATGACGAGTGAACGCCCATCTTTCTATATCAGATATAATAGAACTTACCACAAACTGACTGAAGAGTGAGAAATAGACTCAGACGAG
Source organism: Sacculina carcini (assembly GCA_916048095.2). Lineage (NCBI taxonomy): Eukaryota > Metazoa > Arthropoda > Thecostraca > Sacculinidae > Sacculina > Sacculina carcini. The sequence goes on from OU696571.1 coordinate 12,000,388, forward strand.
AGAAGGATTTGAATGTCGTCAGCGAATATTTGGAAGGACACATCGTGACGACGAATTACTTTCCCTACAGAGGTAAGATACATATTGAAGAGGAGAGGACCTAGTAGGCAGCCATTTCAAGAACCTTAGACAGCCAAGGAATTCTAGAGATTGGTCGATAGTTAGAGAGCGTGTTAGTATCTAAATCAGATTTCTTAAGTATAGGGATAACACTGGCAGTTTTAGATGCAAGAAATTCCCCAAGAGTGAAAGAAGCATTGATGAAATTAGCTAAGAAAGGGAGAAGTAATTCAATGGAGTGAGGAATCCTGGAAAGATCAATGGGATCGAGAGATGAAGAATGAATATGAACACGTCTTAAAATAGTCCTACAATCAGAGAGGGCAACTGAAGTAAAAGAGTGAAAAACAGAGGAGGGTAAGGGCGGAGAGGATAATGGTAGAGCAGCAGGGAACAAGCAGCGAATCTTATCGATTTTAGACTGGAAGAAATTCATAAATAAAGAAGGCAGCCGATTAGAGGCAGAATCTGGGAAAACAAGACTACGGGAATTACCTAAAAGACTGTCAAAAAGCTTCCAAAGTTTCTTAGAGTTAAGACATGAAGAAATTTTAGAATTATAGTAAGATTTCTTGGCGGAGTCGCAAAGAAGATGATGATGACGGCGGGCAGAACAGAAAGATTGCCAGGAAGAGCCAGTCTTGAGACGACGCCATTGGCGCTCAAGCCGACGAAGGGAGGTTTTTGAATTTTTAATATCAGAGTTAAACCAAGGACAGCGAGTATTAGTGGAACGAAAGACTTTAATAGGAATAAAGGTTGATTTGAGAGAATCGAGGGATGAGTTAAAGTATCCTAAGAGAGAATTAGGTGGTATATGAACGAAACATTCAGTAGCAACAAATGCATATTGACATAAAGAGAGTCCAAATCAGCGTTACGATAATCCGAGAAACTAATAAGTTTGGGAGATTTGTAAGTGATAGGGAGGCGGGCAGAAAATTCAACTAATGAGTGATCAGAAATGAAGGAATCAATAGGAAAAACAGTGAGATCTCTAATAAGAATAGTAGAATCGGAGAAAGAAAGGAGGAGATCAAGTGTGTGGCCGTGAACATGAGTAGGGCAGCAGATATGATTACAAAGACCTAATGAATCGATTAATTGTAAAAACATAGAAGAACAAGACTTGAGATGAGGCGCATCAACCCAAAGGTTGAAGTCACCACAAATCACTATTCTAGAAGAAAAAATTGGAAGAAGTGTGTCTATAAGAGAAGAAAACTCATCAAGAAAAATTGAGGAAGAGAAAGAATTAAGACGGTAAATGTTGACAATACATACAGGCAGAGTAGTTTTACCTATTACTTTACAACAGATGTATTCAAATGACTTAATAGGAATTTCTACACTACATAGATAGGCATTAATGATGTTAGAATTATAGACAAAAGAAACACCACCGCCAGAGCATTTAGTAGGATTAGATACATTCAAAGGGCGACAATTATGAAAAGCTGAGTAGCCAGCAGGAAGAGAGCGGTCAAAGGAGGATATTTCA
>OU696571.1:12006948-12189448 GCA_916048095.2 Sacculina carcini
GTTTGTCGAATTGATTGCAGTTGGCACAATTTGCATTGTGACATTTATCACGTGAAAATAACATGCTGTTTGATATTGCAAGACAATTCTCCTTGACCTTTTGTATGTGGTTGATTGAAATTCATCAGGAGTGCAGGTAGTGTTGCACAGGGAAGAAAAGATCAGTGCAGCTATATGTCCTTCTCATCTGATTTTTATGTCTGAAATCGATATTTTACAAAATGTCTCTTGCGCAATCACTCTAGATGATGTTCTGTGTGCGGAGTTTGTATACCTATGCAATTTTTTAACAAACTCAACTGCTATTTGAGTACGTCCTTCTTCGTCCTTCTGCTTCAACGCCTATTATATTCGGCTCAATTCGAAAATAGATTACATTTGGATATACTATTAAAAATTTGATGAGGGTATAACAGCAAAACAATAGTCCAGTCATTATTTTTCCAATGTTTTTGTGTACACCACCATTTAATCGAGCCATGAACGCTTCGTCTACATAATATAGCTGAGCGAGTCGTAGTTGTCTGTCCTATTACGCTCGCCACTTGAGCCTGGTTTCATTCTTTCCAGCAGCTATAGTCAAGTAAGGAAGTATTGAACATGATTCGCTGCGTTGTTGCTATTTGGCTCGCAGCCGGGGAATGTTTTATTGCAGCAAATCTGCTGAATATTGGTAGCGTCCATGTTGATTGGAATCACCGTCTGACTTCCATTTGCCCAAAACAAATTTACACACCGTTTGTGGAACTTCTGCAGAACTACGACATGCTATTTGTGGCATACACAAAGATACCTTCCTTTTACCAGGATACACTGAACGATGCATCTAGGGTCAACAATTTCTCCTTGATTTCCACCCAAGAATCCAGGAAGACAATGAAACCAAGCGTGTTTTTCTACAAGCAAGATCTGATGCAACTTGTTGGATGTTTGCCTCACACTTTGTGCTCGGCTCTTGATCCTCATAAAGACTTAGTTTGTACGTTCAGTACCAACTCTGGCACGACCAGTCCTGTGGTGTTCACTGCTTTCGGAATCAATGCAAGAGTAACAAGAATTAAAGTACTTACTAATGAAATGTTTCAGGTTGTGAATTGTGTGAGAGAACAACAGGGTAAGAACCATCCCATCATTCTCATGGGAAGTATCAATCCCGGATTTCGTGGTTTGTATAGATTTCAGGAGTTTTTGTATGATGGATTTACGGAGTTTTCTCCCGTGCAATTAAATGTCAGATCAGTTGTTTTGCCTTCGGATATTGCAATTGTTTATGGCGATATGTATCACGCTTTAGTGAAAGGAAGTTCAACGTTCCTGGATATGCTGAAAACTCCTTCTGGAGAGGTGATTTCACATCGATATCCACTTAGAGTGCAAATTGAAACGAATGCATTGTCTGTTCCTACGGCACAATCTACAACGATGACAGGCGGTGATAGCTCCCGCAGGTTCATATTTTCCGACGCAGCAGCCCTACCCCGACTCATGGAGAGTGGTGGATATCAGGAATCTTTGTCTGATGAGCATGTAACTTTCGCTGATGGAAAGGCGTCAGCTACTTTCGAGCAGCCGTCATCTGGTGCAACACTGCCTCGAGACACCACACAAGACCCAACTATGCGTGCTTCATCATTCCACGAGCATTTTTTTGAAGGTCTGCTTGATGACGCGGAACCGGTCGAATATGATGACTTGATGAGCGACTTTCACTTATCTGACATGCACTCCTCGGAACAAGGTGTACAACAAATAGTCAACCAGCATCCTGAGCAACAACAGCTGCCACTGGTAGAGACGGTACATGTACCTGGTCAGTGGATGCCGCCAGTATCGCCTGTATATCATCTTCCATCACTATCCATCCCTCGACACGCCACATACGAGCAATACTGGCCACAATTTCATGATGCTTCACAACTTGATTTCAACCCGGCTGCATATTTTGCGCCTCATATCGGCAGCGTGTCGCATGTGATGGGATCCAACGAAGAAAGTCGGCTTGCTGAAAGTGGTTTGCATGCAAGCGCTGTTCCGGACTCGTATTCGGTGCAATCTCAACCACAACCAGACATCAATGCAATGACCAGATATTCTCCTTTCGGACAAGCAGAAGACATATGGTTTCCTTATCGCTGATTTTTTCTAGTTCGAATGTTAAGCCGCATTATATGAAGCGAGTGAATTATCAATGATGACTGTCATTAATGTCACTTGTGATTGTCTAATATTTTAATTCTTGTATTGCACTAATAATTGAAAACGCATACTTCTTTGTTTACGTCAAATTCTTGTTATAGTTTGCACTGTCTGTTTGACAAGGTGTCCTGCTTTTGAATTGGTTTATAATTCATTTATCGTGTTGCTTATTTTTTAATTTCGGACTTATCAGCAAAAAAATATGTACCTTGTACATATCACGCAGTGGCGTCGCCAAGGGGGCTTGGGGCATCTACTGAAGCTGTCAAAATTTTGCCAAGCCTCCCGAAAATCTTTACCGCCTACTTTGAGTGTAGTTCCTCATGGTTCGCTAAGCCCTCGCATCTTTTTCTTGAGCCTCTCTGAGCTCTCCTACTAGAAATGCTGGCGCCGCCACTGATATCACGTATAAACAGTCTGCACAACTTCTGGGTCTGGGTCGTAACAACATGGTTCCCGTACAAAACCGAACACCGTTTAAAAATTAGAGGTGAAGTGGAAAGGATTGTAGGTGAATGACCTAACCAGTGCTTTACTATCCCATTGGTCGAGTCGAATCCAGGAATATCTATGCTCATGTGGGCGTATTGTGCTGATTCATTCGCTTGCATCATACCTAGTACAGATGGACGGCCAGATGCATTGGATTGCGCAGTGGTTCCCAACTATTCTGTTGTATTGTGTGTTTAGCTTTGGATATTTTCGTATCGATGCGCTGCGGTATTTGTTGTATGTCTGTATGTATGTATGCCACAATTGCAGCGATGTGTATGTAAATGCTTGCTTGCATGCGAGCCGGTGTATATCTGTGAATGCGTTGTGAGAGGGTTCATGTGTGGTAGAGAGCGTGTGTGTGAGCTCTTGGGTCAAGGATCAAGGGTCCTTGGTAATTACACCGCTCGATGATGCAAGGTTTCATCTGTCAGCGTGTGCGGCTATATTTGCAGCAGTGTGGAGTGAGGATTGGACTTGGAAGTGTGAGCCTTGCGGGGAAGTGGTGAGAGTGATTGTGTTTGCGCGTGTGAGGTGCGAGAGTGATCGTATGCGGTGTTAATTGCGAGGGTTAATGCGTGCGAGTGCTTTTATCGTTTTCATTCTCTATATTTATCTTTACTTCAGAATAGACGTTTCACCTCTTTCTTGTGTTCGTTGAAATCACAAGCAATTTTGGCTATGGGGAATGTGAAGCTGACAGGCGTGGTTCGCCCGTTCGACGGCACGGGCGGCATCGTTGAATGGATCGAAAAGTTTGAGCTAGCTGTCCAACTGAGAAAGTTGGAAAATACTGAAATGCTGATGCCAATGTTTCTCGAGTGCAACGCTCTGGCAGTCTACACTGAGCTGGATGATGACAAGAAGGCGGACTCAGAAGCGATTAAAGACGCTCTTATCAACGCGTTCTCGATTAATCCATTTTCGGCATACGAAAAGTTTTGCAAGAGAGTGTGGAGGGATGAACCAGTAGATGTGTTCATGACAGATTTGCGAAAGTTGGCTCGATTGGCCGGCATAACGTCAGACAAGCTGTTATTAAGAGCGTTTGTTACTGGACTACCGTCAGTTGTCTCCCGTGAACTGAGGGCGACAGCTGGTGTCGACGCAATCGCCTTGTCCAGCGTCGTTGAACGTGCGAGATCCCTCATGTCGGAGTTGATGGACCAGCCTAGCGCTGCAGTGGCCTACAAAAGTCTTCGGACAGAGCTGATGGTAGTAGTGCTCGGACGACTAACAACAAGCGCTCTGGAAACCTTCCGGATACGAATGTAAGGCGCGATGAGAGGCCCTGTTTTGAATGTGGGGGACTTCATCTAATTCGATTTTGCCCGAGAATGCGTCGGATTCAGGCTGAGGTTGTCTGTTGGTCATGCGGAGAGAAAGGGAAACAAAAAACTGTATGTGTGTGTATGTACGTGTGTGTTTACATTCTTTATCTAGCTTTGTTTTTTCATTTTTTCATTTTCGGGAGATGTGAAATACATACATGGAGTTTGTTTAGTTAACGAATTATTTGCTGATAGATTAGTGCTCTCACCAATAACTAAGATTAATTACTAACAATAGCTATAACTAACTAAATCACTAAGATTTTGAAATCAGCAAATCTACTGCGTGTGTTGGCGTTGGGACTCTTATGTCTGTGCATGTCTATGCGTTATTTTTGCGTTATCATTAATATACTGGCTCTTATCATACGTGAGGTTAGGTTGTAGTCATAAATAACATAGGTGATGTGATGTTCATCATAGGTGATGTTTTAGTCGTAGCATTTTTTCCTCTGAGTCCTTACTTCTTAATGAGTGAAATCTTAATTTTCCACACAACAACAGCGCTGATAAATGCAATAAATTAAGTTGTTTCAGCTAATTAAATGTCATTAAGTCACACTAGACACTAAAATATACGAATTCTAATTGATAAAAACCCACACACACACACAGTTGTCCTGTTCTGTCCGACCTATAATTACCCACTTGACAACCTCTCCTTTACCCAACAGTGGGGAATTTCCCACAGATTAGCGACCACAGCTCTGATTAGAAGCATTATCCATGACAAACATCTCATTGACTTAGCCCAAATATTTTGTGTTGGAGGTTCGCGGTTCGAATCCTACACCGGCCGTTTAATTGACACCTTCGATTGAGTCTGTCGCTGTTGATTAGCACACGGTGGGGCGTGCCATATAGGCCAGAATTATAATAGACTATTATTGCAATAGACTAATACACGTAACTTTGGGCTAACACAATGGCTCTTAACATGGACTCGATCGAACCTCAGGGATTCGGCGAGTCAGTTTCAGAGGTTCGACAGTTTAGTTCACCCACTCGTGTATGATTCGTGATATCACGCTCTGCTTGGTCATCATTGGCTGCAGCTAATCACGCCACATCGCTTGGCCTTGATATCTGTGCTGCAAGCAACTTGGTCCACTCAGTAGTAGCCTACTTCTGTGACTGTCTTGATCGTACGTGATTTGTGATTTTATCATAATACTTCAAACAAAAAGGGTTCAATGAATGCATGTGTGGAAATTGTGGGGCTTAGTAGCTCCGAGAAGGTTGAGAACCACCGGGTTAACATTAATCGCTTTGTTGACCAGCATAAATACATTTAAACGAAGTGGTTCAAATCCATAAAAACATGACCTGTGTGATTTGTACGTTTGTCGAATTTTTTGCAGTTGGCACAATTTGCATTGTGACATTTATCACGTTAAAATTGCATGATGTTTGATATTGCACAATTTTGCTTGACTTTTTGTATGTCGTTGATTGAAATGCATCAGGTGTGCAGGTAGTGTTGCACAGGGACGAAAAGATCAGTGGATATATATATGTCCTTCTCATCTGGTTTTTTATATCTGAAATCGATATTTTACCAAATGTCCCTTGCGCAATCACTCTAGATGATGTTCTGTTTGCGGAGTTTGTATACTTATGAAGTTTCTTAACAAACTGAACTGCTATTTGAGTACGTCCTTCGCTTCAATGCCTATTATATTCGGCTCAATTCGAAAATAGATTACATTTGGATATACTATGAAAAATTTGATATGACGGTATAACAGCAAAACAATAGTCCAGTCATTATTTTTCCAATGTATGTGTGTAGACAACCATTTAAACCACGACCGCTTCGTCTACATAATATAGCTGAGCGAGTCGTAGTTGTCTGTCCTATTACGCTCCCCACTTGAACCTGGTTTAATTCTTTCCAGCCGCTATAGTCGAGTAAGGAAGTATTGAACATGATTCGCTGCGTTGTTGCTATTTGGCTCGCAGCCGGGGAATGTTTTATTGCAGCAAATCTGCTGAATATTGTTAGCGTCCATCTTGATTGGAATCACCGTCTGACTTCCATTTGCCCACAGCAAATTTACACACCGTTTGTGGAACTTCTGCAGATGTACGACATGCTGTTTGTGGCATACACAAGAATACCTTACGTTTACCAGGATACACTGAACGATGCATCTAGGGTCAACAATTTCTCCTTGATTTCCACCCAAGCATCCAGGTATGCCATGAAACGAGGCGTGTTTTTCTACAAGCAAGATCTGATGCAACTTGTTGGATGTTTGCCTCGCAATTTGTGCTCGGCTCTTGATCCTCATAAAGACTTAGTTTGTACGTTCAGTACCAACTCTGGCACGACCAGTCCTGTGGTGTTCACTGCTTTCGGAATCAATGCAAGAGTAACAGGTATTAAAGTACTTACTAATGAAATGTTTCAGGTTGTGAATTGTGTGAGAGAACAACAGGGTAAGAACCATCCCATCATTCTCATGGGAAGTATCAATCCCGGATTTCGTGGTTTGTATAGATTTCAGGAGTTTTTGTATGATGGATTTACGGAGTTTTCTCCCGTGAAATTAAATGTCAGATCAGTTGTTTTGCCTTCGGATATTGCAATTGTTTATGGCGATATGTATCACGCTTTAGTGAAAGGAAGTTCAACGTTCCTGGATATGCTGAAAACTCCTTCTGGAGAGGTGATTTCACATCGATATCCACTTAGAGTGCAAATTGAAACGAATGCATTGTCTGTTCCTACGGCACAATCTACAACGATTACAGGCGGTGATAGCTCCCGCAGGTTCATATTTTCCGACGCAGCAGCCCTACCCCGACTCATGGAGAGTGGTGGATATCAGGAATCTTTGTCTGATGAGCATGTAACTTTCGCTGGTGGAAAGGCGTCAGCTCCTTTCGAGCAGCCGTCATCTGGTGCAGCACTGCCTCAAGACACCACAGAAGACCCAACATGCGTGTTACATCATTTCACGAGCATTTTTTTGAAGGTCTTCTTGATGACGCGGAACCGGTCGAATATGAGGACTTGATGAGCAACCTTCACTTATCTGACATGCACTTCTCGGAACAAGGTGTACAACAAATAGTCAACCAGCCTCCTGAGCAACAACAGCTGCCACTGGTAGAGACGGTACATGTACCTGGTCAGTGGATGCCGCCAGTATCGCCTGTATATCATCTTCCATCACTATCCATCCGTCGGCACGCCACATACGAGCAATACTGGCCACAATATCATGGTGCTTCACAACTTGATTTCAACCCGGCTGCATATTTTGCGCCTCATATCGGCAGCGTCTCGCATGTGATGGGGTCCAACGAAGAAAGTCGGCTTGCTGAAGGTGGTTTGCATGCAAGCGCTGTTCCGGACTCGTATTCGGTGCAATCTCAACCACAACCAGACATCAATGCAATGACCAGATATTCTCCCTTCGGACAAGCATAAGACACATGGTTTTCTTAACGCTGATTCTTTCTACAGTTCGAATGTTAAGCCGCATTGTATGAAGCGAGTGAATTATCAATGATGACTGTCATTAATGTCAATTGTGATTGTTTAATATTATAATTATTTTATTGCACTAATAATTGACAATCACACTAATCTTTGTTTACGTCAAATTCTTGTTTCAGCTTGCACTGTCTGTTTGACAAGGTGCCCAGCTTTTGAATTCGTTTATAATTCATTTGTCGTGATGTTTCGTGATAATTTCAGGTTTATCAGCAAAATTGTCTGTATACCTTATACCAGAGTTGGGCAAACATTTAATACAAGGGGCCACAACTTTTTTTTGCACAACACCATACTACCGTTTTAAAAGAATTTGTCCGTTCTTGTCAAGTTGTTCCATAGCACAATGATTATTTACGCATAGCTAAGAGGTAGAACGTTAACCTAATACTCAGAATTTAAAGCCTTCTAATCACAATTTCATGTGCGGAGACTGACGTTTTGACAACTGGGCGAACTTTATGACTAGAGTTGTCAAAAAGTAACCTAAAAATGGATAAAAGTAACATATTTTCGAGACGAAGTAACATAAAATATAGCCTACAAATGAACCTTATGATCTCTCAAAAAGATAAATTTATCCGAGAAAGAAACCATTGACCCACATCATATTGCATTCTTTTCCACCTTGTATTCTGTTGTATATTACACAGAACACATTATATATTTCACAGTGAACATTACATGACGCAACCACATCACACTTTACAACGCTCATGCACACTCCGCTCACACAAGACTCTCAATGACGCTCACAAGATCTGCACAATTGTGCCTCTACTGAATCAACACATATGCATTTGCTTCCTGTGTAACACTACTTGTCCCGTACACACACACACACACACACACACACACACACATACATACAGACACACACACAGACAGACCAACACTATTAGCTGATTCAGCACTGGTCGGTGCAAGTTTACTCGCCTCGTGTGTATGCGTGCTCGTGTGTCTCGCCAGGCATCGCCATATCACCATCCCACCTAGCCTGAGGTTATCCGAAGGGCGTTATGTTGAGTAGGCGTAACGTTGTGGTGGCTTCCTCGCACGGGTGGATCGCCGTAATCCACGATGTTCAGCGTCCGGCTTACTACTCTTGTCCTTGGTTTCTTGAACAGCAGAATTGTGTTTATTAGTCGCCATGTCCACCTTCGGAGAGGTGACCGTCTTATCGCCATTTTGTGGCGGTGATTGTTGCTGGAGGTATTCTCCCGGCTCCTCGTCTTCTTTCGAGGCGTAGCGGGGTCGCAGCTGTTCCACATGTCGGCGCCAGGTCGGTCCTCGAGGAAAAACCTTAACGTTAAGGCTCCGAGTGCCCAGCCGTTAAGTGACGATCGCTGGCACCCATCGTGGCTCACGATTCCGCCTCGGTCCGTAGTATTTTGCATATACCGGATCTCCGACGGCGTAGGCGCTCACGAGCTTGGATATCTCTCGCGCTTGCGACTCAAACAGCCTCGTATTGAAACCCGCCCGTCGTGCGGAACTATTAATAAAATACCATGAATCAAAAAGCAAAAAGCTTATCCAATAGGAAAATATTAATGTGTCAACTCTTAATTTAATTATTGACGAAGTTTTTTCCCTTAACACTGCTCAAATTCACACCCGTCCTTCGTGTGTAGTAATTCAGAAGTGTAATTCTATCAAAACAATGAAATTTCTGTCATCTCTATAATTCCAGATTAATGCCTCCGCTAAAACAGCATATGCATATAGTAGCATTCTCTGCCTGTCTCCCCTGTGCGACGTGAGCTGGTGAGGGCAAAAGAGTGTCGGTCATGGTACGGATCTGTCTTCCGCTGAGAAGCTCATCTTGCCATAAGTCTGAAAACTCGTCGCACAATTTTCTACTTGCATCTTGGAGATGTATTTCCGGTGACACATTGTCGAACACAGCATTCACTTGTTTTTTCGCATGTTCAAGTGCTTCATCAAGCGAAGCTTGTCTGATGCTGTTCTTCCCAACAGACTCAATCCGTCCACTGTAGAGACAATTAACTTGATGAGTTTCTTCACGTTTGCTCCTGGTAGCAATGTGGCTCCAATGAACGTTCCGAGTACCGGCATATCGTGCTTTGTAGCCGACTCATATATCCACGTGGGTTTCTGAAGCTTGGGCTTGCCTATTTTCTACCAGAACGCTCTTGTCACTAAATTCCCATTGGTGCCTGTATCAACTTCCATGACGTGACTGTGACCATTTATCTCGATCTGCACCTCCATTTTTGGGAGTGCATCGTCGTCACTGTCCACTGTGTTGACCAATTCTTGCGATATAATCTTGACAGACTGATCCTTTGATCTCTTGGTCTTAGACATACAAGGCTTTTCGATGTGTCCAAGTTTTTTGCAGAAATTGCATGCTGCATTTTTGAAACGACAGTCTTTGGCTAAATGGTTGTCTCTTTCACAACGGTAGCACTTACTTTTCTGTGTTACTCGCGTTTCCTCAGCCTGGACTTTTGCAGCAGCCCGACTGTGCTCCTTCATTCTGTTCACTGGAGATAGTTTTGCTTTGTAGACTGTTTCTTTTGCCACTCTTGCAGCTTCTTCAGTCTCTATTGCAATATTGACTGCTTTGGTGAATGTGAGCTCGTCGTCGTTGATCTTGAATATACTTTTCAAGACTGCTTCATTGTTCACGGAACACATGAACCGCGTCCCAAGAACGTCGTCCTGGGCGTCCTTGATAGAAGGAAAATTGCACGACAAATCCCCTTAACCTTTTGCATGTTGTTGATCGATAATTATCAGAAGTGTAGGTAGTCTTGCACGTACGAATGCACAGGGACTAGAAGAACAATACGAACTGATTGGTCTGACCATATATATTGGGACGCTATGAAAACAGCATGTCATCCATATTAGCACTGTGCAGCATGAAATTTATCGGAAAAGTTTATATTTCTAAAACGAATCAAATGGGCTCTTAATATTACCCCATGTTCGGTATGCCTATGGTCGCAGTTCGATTGAAAAGTATATTACAAATAGGAGTTCAATTTCAACATTGGATATGACGGTATAACATCAAAACAATAGTCCAGTCATTATTTTTCAAATGTTTGTGTGTACACAACCATTTAATCGAGCCATGAACGCTTCGTCTACATAATATAGCTGAGCGGGTCGTAGTTGTCTGTCCTATTACGCTCGCCACTTGAGCCTGGTTTCATTCTTTCCAGCAGCTATAGTCGAGTAAGGAAGTATTGAACATGATTCGCTGCGTTGCTATTTGGCTCGCAGCCGGGGAATGTTTTATTGCAGCAAATCTGCTGAATATTGGTAGCGTCCATCTTGAGTGGAATCACCGTCTGACTTCCATTTGCCCACAGCAAATTTACACACCGTTTGTGGAACTTCTGCAGAAGTACGACATGCTGTTTGTGGCATACACAAGAATACCTTACGTTTACCAGGATACACTGAACGATGCATCTGGGGTCAAAAATTTCTCCTTGATTTCCACCCAAGCATCGAGGAAGACCATGAAACGAGGCGCGTTTTTCTACAAGCAAGATCTGATGCAGCTTGTTGGATGTTTGCCTCGCACTTTGTGCTCGGCTCTTGATCCTCATAAAGACTTAGTTTGTACGTTCAGTACCAACTCTGGCACGACCAGTCCTGTGGTGTTCACTAATTTCGGAATCAATGCAAGATTAACAAGTATTAAAGTACTTACTAATGAAATGTTTTAGGTTTTGAATTGTGTGAGAGAACAACAGGGTAAGAACCATCCCATTATTCTCATGGGAAGTATCAATCCCGGATTTCGTGGTTTATATATATTTCAGGAGTTTTTGTATGATGGATTTACGGAGTTTTCTCCCGTGGAATTAAATGTCAGATCAGTTGTTTTGCCTTCGGATATTGCAATTGTTTATGGCGATATGTATCACGCTTTAGTGAAAGGAAGTTCAACGTTCCTGGATATGCTGAAAACTCCTTCTGGAGAGGTGATTTCACATCGATATCCACTTAGAGTGCAAATTGAAACGAATGCATTGTCTGTTCCTACGGCACAATCTACAACGATTACAGGCGGGGATAGCTCCCGCAGGTTCATATTTTCCGACGCAGCAGCCCTACCCCGACTCATGGAGAGTGGTGGATATCAGGAATCTTTGTCTGATGAGCATGTAACTTTCGCTGATGGAAAGGCGTCAGCTCCTTTCGAGCAGCCGTCATCTGGTGCAACACTGCCTCGAGACACCACACAAGACCCAACTATGCGTGTTACATCAATTCAGGAGCATTTTTTGAAGGTCTTCTTGATAACGCGGAACCGGTCGAGTATGAGGACTTGATGAGCGACTTTCACTTATCTGACATGCACTCCTCGGAACAAGGTGTACAACAAATAGTCAACCAGCCTCCTGAGCAACAACAGCTGCCACTGGTAGAGACGGTACATGTACCTGGTCAGTGGATGCCGCCAGTATCGCCTGTATATCATCTTCCATCACAATCCATCCCTCGACACGCCACATACGAGCAATACTGGCCACAATTTCATGGTGCTTCACAACTTGATTTCAACCCGGCTGCATATTTTGCGCCTCATATCGGCAGCGTGTCGCATGTGATGGGATCCAACGAAGAAAATCGGCTTGCTGATGGTGGTTTGCATGCAAGCGCTGTTCCGGTCTCGTATTCGGTGCAATCTCAACAACAACCAGACATCAATGCAATGACCAGATATTCTCCCTTCGGACAAGCAGAAGACACATGGTCTCCTTAACGCTGATTCTTTCTACAGTTCAAATGTTAAGCCGCATTATATGAAGCGAGTGAATTATCAATGATGACTGTCATTAATGTAACTTGTGATTGTCTAATATTTTAATTCTTGTATTGCACTTATCATTGAGAAAACGCACACCTCTTTGTTTGCGTCAAATTCTTGTTATAGTTTGCACTGTCTGTTTGACAAGGTGTCCTGCTTTTGAATTGGTTTATAATTCATTTATCGTGTTGTTTCTTTTTTAATTTCAGACTTATCAGCAAAAAAAATCTGTATCTTGTACATATCACGCAGTGGCGTCGCCAAGGGGGTTTGGGGCATCTACTGAAGCTGTCAAAATTTTGCCAAGCCTCCCGAAAATCTTTACCGCCTACTTTGAGTGTAGTTCTTCATGGTTCGCCAGGCCCTCACATCTTTTTCTTGAGCCTCTCTGAGCTCTCCTACTATAAATGCTGGAGGCGCCACTGATATCACGTATAAACAGTCTGCACAACTTCATTGCTTTATCGGGCGACATGTTTTCATTTGGTCTCGGACAGTGGCAATCATAGCTGCGCCACCATGTCAAGCCAATATAATGCTGCTCTAGTAGTATAAAAGGAGGTAAGGACATCCCAGATACGCTTGGCCCCGCTTCTGTCCCGGCGTTCTTTCTCTTCTCTAACTAACCTAACCAACAGCTCACCTGAGCTAACGTAACATAGAAAGAGAGAGCTGGGACTGGAGCGAGACCAAACGTACCTGGGTCGTAACAGCATGGTTCCCGTAGAAAACTGAACACCGATTAAATAGTAGAGGTGAAGTGGAAACAGTAGGGCGCCAGGATTTTTCCGATGGGGGGGAGGGCTGAGAGGGGGCTAAACAAAAAGTTGAGGGGGCTTGGCGAAAGATGTACATGTACATGAAGAGAGTACAGAGAGTACATGAAGAGGCCCACTCGAACGCTGACTACATAATATTAATATGGGACTGGGCACACTGATTGAGTACTCGAAGTTGAACCAAAATTACAGGACTTCATTTACAGTGGTAATTAATTTTAATGTCCATGATTATGATTTTAGGGGGGGGGGCTTGGCGTATCTTTGGGGGCTCGACCCCCCCCCCCCCCCACCCTCGAGTCGCGTACCAACTGACTGCTGACAAGGAAACTTCATCACATATCTAATTTTAATATTTTATTTGTAGTAAGGATGTCACCTGGGAAGCATGGCGTACTCATAGTGCAGGGGTTCCCAAACCGTGATACGCGTACAACTATTGGTACGCGCGGATCTTCTTGGTGGTACGCTAATACTTTCAGGATCATGAACAGTAGTACCACATGAACAGTAGTCAGAGTAGCACCAGGGCATGATTTGCGATGTGCTGTGAGCAAAGTGGTGTACCTCATTGACCAGCTGGTGGAGAAGAAGCAGAAACAGTCCTCGCATTGAGTCGTTTTTTCAATTGACTTATGCGTTCTACTCGGGCAATTATGTATATCAAGTAATATCTGATGGAACTGAGCTTATCCGGAACCAGGAGGTACGCGGTGACTGTACGGGTATCCAAGTGGTACTCGGTCACAAAAATGTTGGGATCGTTCGTTTGCTATACTTCCCATCATAAGATTTCACATGCGGTTGCCGCTTGAAGCTGTATCGATCCAAGTGTACTATTGGCAAACGTTGACTGAACAGGCATTGCACTGACTCTGTAGGAATGAACCAATGAATTGACATAGTAGTATAAATATACATAAAATAAATGAAGCAGATGGCATCAGATCGCCACGGCACTCCCACTGTCATAGCGGAGCTGCCAAGTTGCAAAATGTATAGCAGTGGTTTCCAACCTTTTTGTGACCGAGTACCACTCTAAGGTCCCTTACAGTCCCTTTTCCTTCCCTTTCGTGGAGTCCGTGGTGTAGTGGTCAGCACTCCCGCCTCACAAGCGGGAGGACCGTGGTTCGAATCCCGGCGAAGAAGAATTTCATTGAGCGAATTATATAATCCATCAGCCCCTGTCCACCCAGCAGTAAATGATGGTACCAGATGTCAGTCATGTGTTGTGTCATGCATTCTGCGGAGGTGGCCCTCTCTAATAGGTCTTACGTCCTTGTGGCGCCATAGCGTGGAGAGGGTCTGTTCTGCGGTGGCAGCGAGCTGCACGGGTCACACCTGTGTGTTCATAAGCTTCGGCTTCTTACCGTGTAGCAGCTGTCACTTAGGCCTTTAACCTTAACCTTAAACAGTCGCCACGGACCACCTGATCTCATGGAAACTCAGCTCGGTCATATATCACTATATTTACGTAAGTGTACAAAGAGAACATACAAATCAACTGAAAAAATACCTCAATGTGATGGCTTTTTCTGCTTTTTCACCAGCTGGTCAATTCGGGCACGATTTAGCTCACAGCTCATCGGAAAGCATGCCTTGGTGTCATTGTTTATGACCCCGGAAGTGTTCGCGTACCACCTGGAAGACCATTGCTTACCACTAGTGGTACTCGTGTACCACAGGTTGGGAATCACGTCTTTATAGAGAAAGCGGCCAGTTAAAACAGCACATTAAATGTGGATACAGCATACAGTGGACACAGCCTAATGTTGGAGCATACAGTGCACGACGATTGATACGTATCAATCGAAGTGTGTGACACAAGCATTGGTATATACACACACACACCAAAATATATATTTGTATATATATATGTATATATATATATAGAGAAAGTTGTCTGCTTTTCAGCTGAGGACACTGCTTCAGTTGGCGTCACGATTTGCGGTGTTGCGATATGAATCTTTCCCTCACGGATTGAGCCAGGCTGAGTTTTTTCTGAAGGAGCTAGGGAGTTTGCTCCCCAGGTCCGCTTGATCCCTCTTCTTGTCACGACTCTCTTTCTCTTTCCTAACAAATCTAGTCTAACTAACATAACCTAACCTAACATAACCTTGCCTAACCAACGCCAACGCCACCTAGATACAGGCCCTTTCACGAAAGTATGACGTCATCGATTGCGGTGGCTTCACTCGTACGGGCGATATGCGTTGTTATTAGAAATTGTGCTTAGTGCGGGTGTTTGACTTGCATTCCGGCTCAATTAAGTTTGAAAATCATGTTACCAACATAAGAAGCTTCAAATACAATTGCAAATATAATAACTGAATATATTATAAGCCCACACAGGCATAAAACAGTAAAAAAACAAACATGCAACGACCATACACGATACAATGCGGAACGTTTTCGCTTCAATTTCTCTAATTAATCGTAGATAAATTTCTGTCACAACAGCTATTGTTCAGAAGAACATTTACAGAGGTGCACAAAATTTTTCAGCAATTAATTGTAAATTACGATGTTTAGAACAGTACAAGTAAACAAGCATAACACCGCAATCACTCAGTTTTTCTAGTGCAGGAAACCTATCATCGCTCTGGTTTTCAATAATACACACTTTATCATACTTAATACACTTCTGCACAGTTAAAATCAATTGTAAGCTTAACAATTGAATATATTATAAAACCACACAGGCAAATCACACACATACAACGATTACACACGCGACAACGTAGACAGTTTTCGTTTGAAATTTTTGGCACAAATACATGAATTTTGATCGGAACAATAATTATTAAGAAGTACATTCACACTCGCCCACACAATTTTTTCTACAACTGAATCTAGTTTATGGTTGTTAACACAATGCGAGGAATTAAACATGATTCCGTGGTCATTGAGCTGTTGCAAAACGTGAAAAAGAGCAATTTCCCTTCCATTTTATAGCGGTATCTGATTCCCTTCCATTTTATAGCGGATCTCCCAGGCATAGAAAGTGTATAAATTAGAATAAGAAGGAAAATTGGTTGATATATAAGCTCTGAAAATGAAAACATGCTATTTGTTTGGTTGTCAAAATTTTACATTTGCTTGCTTACACATGTATATTGCTTACTAATTCGATCTTCTCTCTCTTACAGGTCTTTTTCCACTTCTCTTTGTACATATCTTCTCGGTGTCTCCTCTGATGAATAATTATATTGTGTGAATAACTGTGATCTTTTGATCCGTAGTTATTTTCAGCTGTTCCTTCATAGTATATCGCTGCTTATATCTTTGTTTATGCGATACTGTTTTGTTAATTCCACATTGTATACATTTTATAACTAGCCGTTCCTCGCGCCTATGATAATTAGAGCGCTATATCAAATACATGTGTTGTTGTTTTTGTTGTTGTTACTAAGCTTACATTTGCTTGCTATTTATTGCCAATTTGTTTGCTATTACTATTATATTCTATTCTGTGGCACTGGCTAATGTATATGCTTTTGGATACGCTGGATTACTTCTCATCATATTGAGAAATTCACATGAGCCAGAGTACATGTTTGGAGCGTGGGATAATGTAACGTCTGAGCTCTATATACTCGATACTGCGCAGTAACACTTGTCAATACGCACGAGACAGGGAGTATCATGTGATGCTTGCAGCGTGAGACGGTGTCATTTTCCCACGCTTGAACTCATGAGACGAATCAGTGCCCCCTTATAATAATACAGTCAGCAAATTATTCTTACATGTAGACGTGGACACTCACATACATGTAATATGCTCACGCACACACATAATTTAGCCTTTGCGAAGGAGCACATGTATATTTTAGGTTATTATTTTCTGTTTTTAGGATACTTTTAATAGCCCTAGTTATTACTTAAATTATTTATGGGGATGTGAACACCAACATTCACTAAAATGCAGGACGCACACAGAAACAGATACACGTGTACTGAAAGAGAGATGCGCGTGGGGTTTCACTGTCTCACAAGAAAGCACCACTCACCCACACAACACTCGATATCGGATGACGCTAAATTTGTAAGGATTCAAGTATATTACATTGAGAAAAATTCATTTAAAGAATTTCTTCCAGTCCCTCGCCTCCTTCAAAGGCAGCACATTTCATTAGAACGCTAAAACTAACCTAACCTAAACTCTATGAAAAATATAGAAACGTTTTTGTGCGTTACTTAAGCGTTTTTTAAGAATTAGCGTTTTCAATGTTATCGAATCCTTACACATTTATCCTAGACCCTCGATATCCGCCACGTGATATCTACAATCCTCGTCAGCACCTTGCGAACACTAGGGATAATTCCAAGCCAGCAAATACAAGACGCTTAAGCCCACACATACTGAAACGAATCTCACTACAATGATATAACCGTACCGCAAGTGAATTAAGTGAAACCTATAATATAAGCATTACAAAAACGTCATCCAAATGTTATCCAGCTAGACGAAAATCGATACCCAAACACTAAACTGTGCAAACATCAGTTGACGTTAATATCAATATAGTGATACATTATTTAACATTAGCATTTAATTAATACAAAACTACTAACATACGAAGAGATGTACATATTTTACTGAATATATCCACTTAACCGAAAACTCTGACCGCAGCAAAATGTCCAGGATGATGATATGCAGAATCATCCGAGTGATGAACACAAAATGGATGCGCAAATCACACTTGACACGAAATCTGACAAATTCGCACTTCACTCTAAACCGCACTGAAGTGAAACTCACTAAATACGTCAATTATCGCCAAGAATAGCACGCGATAAAACACTAAACACACGAGAGCACTAACCACGTGCGCTCGCTACCATGCAACTGCCATGCTGACAGTTGAAAAACTCCTCCGCACAGTGTGACGTGACGATGACGTCATACTTTCGTGAAAGGGCCTGTATCTAGGTGGCGTTGCCAACGCCACCTAGATACAGGCCCTTTCACGAAAGTATGACGTCATCGATTGCGGTCGCTTCACTCGTACGGGCGATATGCGTTGTTATTAGAAATTGTGCTTAGTGCGGGTGTTTGACTTGCATTACGGCTCAATTAAGTTTGAAAATCATGTTACCGACATAAGAAGCTTCAAATACAATTGCAAATACAATAACTGAATATATTATAAGCCCACACAGGCATAAAACAGTAAAAAAACAAACATGCAACGACCATACACGATACAACGCGGAACGTTTTCGCTTCCATTGTTTCTAATTTATCGTAGATGAATTTGTCACAACAGCTATTGTTCAGAAGAACATTTACAGCGGTGCGCACAATTTTTCTGCAATTAATTGTAAATTACGATGTTGAGAACAGTACAAGTAAACAAGCATAACACCGCAATCACTCAGTTTTTCTAGTGCATGAAACCTATCATCGCGCTGGTTTCAAATAATACACAATTTATCATACTTGATATACTTCTGCACAGTAAAAATCAAAGCAAAACAATATTTTCAACATAAAAATAATACGCCAATCTTCGGCGACCAATTTCCATCGAATACGAAATTTTTTCGGATGACATGGTTTCACTTCGCGCAGCCAAAATGTTTTACATGAATGACAATCCTGTTTTTGAGAAAATACAACAATAACCCGCAATATATACGATCACTGGATGATGGGAATATGGAATACCAGCGTCACATTTACGAAAGATGAGACGTTCAGCAATATCTTTGAAATATCACGAAAATATTCCGCAGAACACGCAAAATGTTTCAAATCAATAGTGCATGATGTGATTAAATCAATATTGTCTGATGAAATCAATATAAATAAGTATTACTCGATTTGATAATGTGCAATCACAAATCATTCATACAATACTTCGTTATCTCACAGAGCACATATGTTCTGTGATACACAGCCAAAACTTCTATAGTCAATCCGATCATATTCTTGTCTGACATCCATCAATCCAACCATCTCATGAAATGCTCTAAAAACAAAGACCTGTCATCCATAGCTGAATCAGTCATCGAATAAACATTTCTCAACCTGGAGTCATTATATGGTGTCATTACATTACGAATAGTCCGCCAACGCAATATTATTTAAATAAAATGAGCAGTATCTTAAGATAAATCAGGATTATTTGTAGCACCCAATGATCTTAGAGCCAACAACGCGAAATCACTCCCAACATTCAGCACAAGCTTAATACGAACAGCTTTGAGCGACAAACCGTACAATGATCAATAAATTCGAACATGACTACACTGGATTTTGTGTCTTCTCTTTAAATCACAAACAATTTGAAGTAATACCTGATTTAAGCGAGGATTCACACAATCTCTATGATGTTAATATGATTGAAGGTGATCCGGTGTGTTTGCATATTTCCATGTCACGCTTTATAGTAGTTCTTGCTTTTCTGGGAATGAGAACAAGCTGAATTTAGACTATCAGTCGAAATTCCTTTTGCACCTTGGAACCAGCTCCAGGAATTTCCTAATAACATATAATGAACACAAACAAGAAAACATCAATAGCTATGTGATGAAATAAACCTTTCATATTAGCTGAAGTAACTGCTGATATTATTTATTTTGATTAATATTAATTGTTGTTTTAAGCGCGCACCGTATTTTGATTATAATACACGTCTCGCTATGAACCAATCTACAGCGCAGCCTCCCAGTAAACTCAAGCGGATAGTAAAATTCGCACGCGGGCCCAGATTCGAACCGCGAGGCTCTGACAAGATTTCAGCGCCTTAGCCACTACCCGAGAGCTGAAGTGATATGTGTGATATATTGTCGCTAATGAGTTTAAAACACCAATAATATAAATATCACAAAATCAGTAACCTCAATTTAAACAATCAATTTCGACTAAAAGCGAAACACTAGCAGTTACACAGCTAAACAGGGCCCATCTCTGTTGATTTATAACTATTGTGGTACGCAAATATATAACTACGTTGATAAGACATGTTTAACAAAGCAAAGACCTCATGAGAAACGAGCAGATGTACATATTTTACTGAGCCTATGAACGAAACCAAACCTCTGACCGCAGCAAAATGTCCAGGATGATGACATGCAGAATCATCCGAGTGAGGATCTCAAAATGGCTGCGCAAATCACACTTGACATGAAATCTGACAAATTCGCACTTCACTCTAAACCACACTGAAGTGAAACTCACTAAACACGCCAATTATCGCCAAGAATAGCACACGATAAAACACTAAACACACGAGAACACTAACCACGTGCGCTCGCTAACGTGCAACTGCATGGCTGACAGTTGAAACAATAGACTTGTCACTGTCACGTGGCGATGACGTCATACTTTCGTGGAAGGGCCTGTATCTAGGCAACGCCACCTAGATACAGGCCCTTTCACGAAAGTATGACGTCATCGATTGCGGTCGCTTCACTCTTACGGGCGATACGCGTTGTTATTAGAAATTGTGCTTAGTGCGGGTGTTTGACTTGCATTCCGGCTCAATTAAGATTGAAAATCATGTAACCAACATAAGAAGCTTAGAATACAATTGCAAATAGAATAACTGAATATATTATAAGCCCACACAGGCATAAAACAGTAAAAACACAAACATGCAACGACCATACACGATACAATGCGGAACGTTTTCGCTTCCATTGTTTCTAATTTATCGTAGATGAATTTGTCACAACAATTATTGCTCAGAAGGACATTTACAGCGGTGCGCACAATTTTTCTGCAATTAATTGTAAATTACGATGTTGAGAACAGTACAAGTAAACAAGCATAACACCGCAATCACTCAGTTTTTCTAGTGCATGAAACCTATCATCGCGCTGGTTTCAAATAATACACAATTTATCATACTTAATATACTTCTGCACAGTAAAAATCAAAGCAAAACAATATTATCAACATATAAATAATACGCCAATCTTCGGCGACGAATTTCTCTCGAATACGAAAATTTTTCGGATGACATCGTTTCACTTCGCGCAGCCAAAATGTTTTACATGAAAGACAATCCTGTTTTTGAGAAAATACAACAATAACCCGCAATATATACGATCACTGGATGATGGGAATATGAAATACCAGCGTCACATATACGAAAGATGAGACGTTCAGCAATATCTTTGAAATATCACGAAAATATTCCGCAGAACACGTAAAATGTTTCAAGTCAATAGTGCATGATGTGATTAAATCAATATTGCCTGATGAAATCAATATAAATATATATTATTCGATTTGATAATGTGCAATCACAAATCCTTCTCACAATACTTCGTGATCTCACAGAGCGCATATGATGTGTGATACATAGCCAAAACGTCTCTAGTCAAACTGAACATATTCTCGTCTGACGTCCATCAATCCAACCATCTCATGAAATGCTCTAAAAACAAAGGCCTGTCATCCATAGCTGAATCAGTCATCGAATAAACATTTCTCAACCTGGAGTCATTATACGGTGTCATTACATTACGAATAGTCCACCAACGAATAGTCCATTTTATTTAAATAAAATGAGCAGTATCTTAAGATAAATCAGGATTATTTGTAGCACTCAATGACCTTAGAGCCAACAACGCGAAATCACTCCCAACATTCAGCACAAGTTTAATTTGTTGTCCTTCAATACTCGACGGACGAACAGCTTTGAGCGACAAACCGTACGATGATCAATAAATTCGAGCATGATCACACTGGATTTTGTGTCTATTCTCCATAAAACACAAACAATTTGAAGTAATACCTGATTTAAGCGTGATTCACACAATCTCTATGATGTTAATATGATTGAAGATGCTCCGGTGTGTTTGGATATTTCCATGTCACGCTTTATAGTAATTCTTGCTTTTCTGGGAATGAGAACATGCTGAATTTAGACTATCAGTCGAAATTCCTTTAGCACCTTGAAACCAGCTCCAGGAATTTCCAAATAACATATAATGAACACAAACAAGAAAACATCAATAGCTCTGTGATGAAATATACCTTTCATATTAGCTGAAGTAACTGCTGAAATGATTTATTTTGATTAATATTAATTGTTGTTTTAAGCGCGCACCGTATTTTGATTATAAGACACGTCTCGCTATGAACCAATCTACAGCGCAGCCTCCCAGTAAACCCAAGCGGATAGTAAATTTCGCACGCGGGCCAGAATTCGAACCGCGAGCCTCTGACACAAGATTCCAGCGCCTTAGCCACTACCCGAGAGCTGAAGTGATATGTGTGATATATTGTCGCTAATGAGTTTAAAACACCAATAATATAAATATCTCAAAATCAGTAACCTCAATTTAAGCAATCAATTTCGACTAAAAGCGAAACACTAGCAGTTACACAGCTAAACAGGGCCCACCTCTGTTGATTTATAACTATTATGGTACGCAAATATATAACTACGTTGATAAGACATGTTAACGAAGCAAAGACCTCATGAGAAACGAGCAGATGTACGTATTTTACTGAACCTATGAACGAAACCCAACCTCTGACCGCAGCAAAATGTCCAGGATGATGACATGCAGAATCATCCGAGTGAGGATCACAAAATGGCTGTGCAAATCACACTTGACGCGAAATTTGACAAATTCGCATTTCACTCTAAACCGCACTGAAGTGAAAATCACTATACACGTCAATTATCGCCAAGAATAGCACGCGATAAAACACTAAACACACGAGAGCACTAACCACGTGCGCTCGCTACCATGCAACTGCCATGCTGACAGTTGAAAAACTTCGCCGCACAGTGTGACGTGACGATGACGTCATACTTTCGTGGAAGGGCCTGTATCTAGGTGGCGTTGGTCTAACCTAGAAGAGGAAAGAGAGCCGGGACTGAAGCGGGACCAAACGTACCTGCGGTTTAGCATAATCGTTCCCTTGCTGAACAGTGCTAGTGGTGATGGTTTGTTAAGCAGGTAGGCCGCCTTTACGCAGTTTATAGACACGGTATCGCCAGCTGGTGTTTCTATTGTAACGTTTTCTTCATACGTTTGACTACCCTGAAGTGGCCGTGATACGGTAGTTCGAAGGATTTCCTTACATGATCTAGACGTACACATACATAGTCACACGCGGTGATTTGTTTTCGCAGGTTTGGCTGTTGTACTGGTTGTTGTACTCGCACTGCATGTCTAGTGCCCAGGGAGAGAGTATGTGGATCATGTGATTACCGTTACACGAAATTATAATGACAGTTTTGTGAATATTTGTTGATCACGAGGCAAGAAAAGAGAACGGATGAGCCAGTCATGGTCATGAATGGTAAATAGCCAATTCAAAAGCAGGACACCTTGTCAAACAGACAGTGTAAACTACAACAATCATTTGACGTAAACAAAGAAGTATGCGTTTTCCCATGATATGTGCAATAAATGAATTAAAATATTAAACAATCACAAGTGACATTAATGACAGTCATCATTGATAATTCACTCGCTTCATATAATGCGGCTCAACATTTGAACTGTAGAAATAATGAGCGTTAAGAAAACCATGTGTCTTCTGCTTGTCCGAAGGGAGAATATCTGGTCATTGCATTGATGTCTGGTTGTGGTTGAGATTGCACCGAATACGAGTCCGGAACAGCGCTTGCATGCAAACCACCTTCAGCAAGCCGCCTTTCTTCGTTGGATCCCATCACATGCGACACTCTGCCGATATGAGGCGCAATATATGCAGCCGGGTTGAAATCAAGTTGTGAAGCATCATGAAATTGTTGCCAGTATTGCTCGAGTGTGGTGTGTCGAGGGATGGATAGTGATGGAAGATGATATACAGGCGATACTGGCGGCATCCACTGACCAGGTACATGTACCGTCTCTACCAGTGGCAGCTGTTGTTGTTCAGGAGGCTGGTTGACTATTTG
This sequence comes from Sacculina carcini, assembly GCA_916048095.2. Taxonomy (NCBI): domain Eukaryota; kingdom Metazoa; phylum Arthropoda; class Thecostraca; family Sacculinidae; genus Sacculina; species Sacculina carcini. The sequence continues at coordinate 12,030,930 of OU696571.1, forward strand.
TTGTTCACCTTGTTCCGAGGAGTGCATGTCAGATAAGTGAAAGTCGCTCATCAAGTCATCATACTCGACCGGTTCCGCGTCATCAAGAAGACCTTCAAAAAAATGCTCGTGGAATGATGAAACACGCATAGTTGGGTCTTCTGTGGTGTCTTGAGGCAGTGTTGCACCAGATGACGGCTGCTCGAAAGTAGCTGATACCTTTCCATCAGCGAAAGTTACATGCTCATCAGACAAAGATTCCTGATATCCACCACTCTCCATGAGTCGGGTTAGGACTGCTGCGTCGGAAAACATGAACCTGCGGGAGCTATCACCGCCTGTAATCGTTGTAGATTGTGCCGTAGGAACAGACAATGCATTCGTTTCAATTTGCACTCTAAGTGGATATCGATGTGAAATCACCTCTCCAGAAGGAGTCTTCAGCATATCCAGAAACGTTGAACTTCCTTTCACTAAAGCGTGATACATATCGCCATAAACAATTGCAATGTCCGAAGGCAAAACAACTGCTCTGAAGTTTATTTTCACGGGCGAAAATTCCGTAAATCCATCATACAAAAACTCTTGAGAAAGACTTAAGCCACGATGATCGGGGTTAATATTTCCTACGATAATTATGGGATGATTCTTACCCCGTTGTTCTCTCACACAGTTCACAACCTGAAGCGCTTGATCAGTGATTACTTTTATGCTTACTACTTTTGCATTGATTCCGAAAGCAGTGAACACCACACGACTGGTCGTGCCAGAGTTGGTACTGAACGTACAAACTAAGTCTTTATGAGGATCAAGAGCCGAGCACAAACTGCGAGTCAAACATCCAACAAGCTGCATCAGATCTTGCTTGTAGAAAAACACGCCTCGTTTCATGGTCTTCCTCGATGCTTGGGTGGAAATCAAGGAGAAATTGTTGACCCTAGATGCATCGTTTAGTGTATCCTGGTAAACGTAAGGCACTCTTGTGTATGCCACAAACAGCATGTCGTAGTTCCGTAGAAGTTCCACAAACGGTGTGTATATTTGCTGTGGGCACATGAAAGTCAGACGGTGATTCCACTCAAGATGGACGCTACCAATATTCAGCAGATTTGCTGCAATAAACCATTCCCCGGCTGCGAGCCAAATAGCAACAACGCAGCGAATCATGTTCAATACTTCCTTACTCGACTATAGCGGCTGGAAAGAATGAAACCAGGCTCAAGTGGCGAGCGTAATAGGACAGACAACTACGACTCGCTCAGCTATATTATGTAGACGAAGCGGTCATGGCTCGATTAAATGGTGGTATACACACAGACATTGGAAAAATAATGACTGGACTATTGTTTTGCTGTTATACCGTCATATCAAATGCTGAAATTGAACTCTTATTTGTAATTTATTTTTCAATCGAACTGCGACCATAGGCATACCGAACGTGGGGCAATATTAAGAGCCCATTTGATTTGTTTTAGAAATATAAACTTTTTCCGATAGATTTCATGCTGCACAGTGCTAAAATGGGTGACATGCTATTTTCATAGCCTCAGAAAATCAGTGAATATATGAGGGGCGCTCCAAAAAGGCCCATTTCTAAATCCGTCTTAAATAATCGGAGGGGGTTGAAATGTACAACATATCATGACTTAACTGTGACCAGCAAGTTTTAATTAGCATTATTATTATTATTAATTACAGGCAAATCCAGTAGCATGGGAAGAGTGCAAGCACTATTACCACCCTAAGGTGGCCCCATGTACCGGAATCGCCAAAAAGATTCAGAGAGAAAGAGCGCTTCATTTCCATTTCATTAAGCGCTTCATTTCCTGCTCCCTGCTCTTCTTGAAAGTATTTCATCCCTCTTCTCTAGTCAGTTCATTGTGGTCGGCCACTTCAACTTCTGGATCGATTCTCATCAGAAATATCAATACTGCTCTAATTTTCTATCTCTACTCAATACTCACGGTCTGATTTGCAATATTTCTTCACCCACACACCTCTCTGGCCACACTGTTGATCTCCTTTTATTTCCTGCTCCCGTCCTGTCCACTGATCGCCCTCCTTCGGTTGTCCTTCCACCTGATTCTACTATTTCCGATCACAGTCTGTTTATCTCAACCCAGCCTTTCTCACTTCCGCCATCTCCCTCTACTCGATTACATCGCAACTATAAGAATTTCAATCCCCAATTATTTCGCTCAATATTAGCAGTGTCAATCAATGTGGATAGTTTCAATCATGTGTGCATCAACAGTGTCAATATGGATTATTTTCGGGCTATGGCACTGATTGATTCGGCGAGCTCTGGAAGTCTTATCGACTCCAAATTGGCCGAAATAATTCGTCTCAAGGCATTCCCGTCTACTCGCACGATCACGCCTGCTTCCAAATCAAGACAAGTTCATATTCGAGGATACTGTTACGTCAAGCTGCTTATCAACCGAAGAAAGTACAATAATACACATCTGGAAGTTATGGATGATTTATGTGTGGATGTCATCCTGGATTGGATTTTCAGCAGCACAGGTCAGTAAAGTTCCAGTTTGAAGGCGAGAAACCGAAATTCTGTGTTAATGCCAAAGAACCCGACGCATGTTGCTTAATCGTCACCAAATGTTGTGAATATCAGTTGTTCTGTATCATGCCGCCAAATGCTAGGCCGATTGCCACAAAGCCCAGACAGTACTGTCCAGAAGATAGAAAGGTTATTAATGACGAAGTGGACAAGATGCTTACTGCTGGAATAATAGAACCAAGCACTTCACCTTGGAGAGCACAAGTGGTAAGTGGTCGAGGCTGTTCCCAGTGATTGACTATGTCAGGATTGACAGCCATGCATTGAGCCGCCCAACCAAGTAATCAGTCCGCTACTCCCACACTTGGTATCTCCGTCTCCATGTTCCGCTGACACGCCTCTTGATCCAGATACACATAGTACATCTACATTCTCCTCAAGCGCCTGATCATTTCATCAACACAGGTTTAATTAATATCCTGATCCTGTCGAAACAAACCCCTCTACATCTCCCATATTTGTTCCTTCTTTGGTCTTTCCATCCTCTACTTGACTGAAACATGGCTGTTGGACTGTGATGTATCCTCATTTTATTCCGCTCTCGCTCCGTCCCATACATTTCTACATAAATTCTGGTCAAACTCAAAGTCGTCTCGTGGTGGCCTAGGTTGTATATACGCCGATAGACTTCCGCTATATATTCTTCCTAATTTGTATTCTAGTTATTACCCCTTTGAATTCCTTGCCTTACCATTCCCTTCTTTCCAAAATTTTGTATCCTGATTATTTATCGGCACAACCATCCTGGTACTTCTTCTTCTTTTTTTCGAATCCCCTGCTCTTCTTGAAAGTATTTCATCTCTCTTCTCTAGCCAGTTCATTGTGGTCAGCGACTTCAACTTCTGGGTCCATTCTCCTCAGAAAATCAATACTGTTCTAATTTTCTATCTCTACTCGATACGCACGGTCTCATTTGCTATTGCTATTGCAATTGCTGGAGTCGAGCCAATCTTGATTGTGTTGACTCCTTGCTACGCAGACGGTTGCTTCTGATATTTCAACGTCCAGCGATATCGGTAGAGCGATGACGTACGCGCCGGACGGATTCGGTCCTCGATGGTGTGATGCTGGTTACCAGTAGTAGCTTGTCAGCAGCTTATGGTGCGTCGCCCTTCATGTTTTCTGTGTGTGTGTGTGTGTCTCATATAATCAGTCTTTTATTATACGTTCATATATATTTATTAATATGTTCGAGTATATATATTGATTTTGGTACTGGAACACACCTTTTTAACATTGAAATATGCACACACACACACACACACACACACACACACACACACAGTGACAGACAGACAGGCATACACATATACCATCAGGATATGTTCTGACACACTTCATGTCTTGTTTCAAACAAAATTGGACGGTTTTCAACTCGTGTGCATGTCTGTCTGTCTATTTGTATGTGCGTGTGTGTTTACATTCTTTATCTAGCTTTGCTTTTGCATTTTTTCATTTTCGGGAGATGTGGAATACATACATGGTGTTTGTTTATTTCACGAATTCTTTGCTGATAGATTAGCGCTCTCACCAATAACTAGTATTAATAACTAACAATATCTATAACTAACTAAATCACTAAGGTTTTGAGATCAGCAAATCTACTGCGTGTGTTGGTGTTGGGGCTCTTATGTGTGTGCATGTCTATGCGTTATTTATGCGTTATCATTAATATACGTGGCAATTATCACACGTGAGGTGAGGTTTTAGTCATAGTTAACTAGAATTGATTGTCAGTTGTTTCAACACTCAAATCTAACTCGTAACATTTTTTCTTCTGATTCCTTACTTCTTAATGAGTGAAATCTTAATTTTCCACACAACAACAGCGCTGATAAATGCAATAAATTAAGTTGTTTCTGTGGTTTTGTGTTGTGTATATATAAACATTTGTGTATCTTTCGTTGTACATTATTTGTGTATATGCGAGTATTGTAGTTTTGAGCGAGCCTGCACTAGGCAGTGCGGGCGATGCGGTTTCAAGTAGTTGCGCCCCCTGCGTCAATGTTGTACGGGTGCACCGATATGTGAATTGCAGCTGCCTTGTTCGGTCAAGTGGCGCGTGCAGTGTGTGTGAATATTTATGTGTATGTATGCTTGTGTGTATGCGTATTGCGGAGCGATATGATCATGAATCGGGAGTGTCGTGCATGAGATGGTGTCGTGTGGTTGTTACTGCGTTTAATGTAAAGTGGGTTTCGGGGGAGTATTGAGTGACTTTTCTGCACGGGCGTGCAGGTGTATTGTGAAACCATATTGTTGTTGTTTGTGCCTTCGTTATTTCTCCTTACAATACATTTCATCACAAGCTAAAGCGGTCCTTCAGCATCATGTCAGCGATGAACCACGATTGTGCAATGCGGTCGTTCAATGGTGATGGAGACGTCGTGGCCTGGCTCACAAAAGCCAGACTCGTAGCAAGACTGAAGAAGGTGGAAGATGTCGCCAGCTTTATTTCTCTGCATCTCGAAAGTGATGCTCTGGCGTTGTTCTTGGAGATGGACGAGTGTGATCAGGAGAGTGCTGAGAAGGTTGAGAGTGCCCTGAAAACAGCCTACAGTGATGATTCGTTTGATGCATTTGGTAAGTTATCCGAAAAGAGGTGGCACGGTGAATCAGTGCATGTCTTCGCCACCGAAATCCGACGACTTGCTGGGTTGGCGAATTTTCACGGAGAAGCACTGGACAATATTTGCCGACTGCAATTTGTGAATGGCTTCCCCAGACATATCCGATCGAGTTTGCAGAGAATGGAGAAAGTGCACACAATGCAAATGTCGGTGCTAATAAATCACGCTCGTGTGCTGACTAAGAACGACGGACCGGTCGCGGCTGCCGCAGCAGCGCCGGCAGCATGTCATGACCGTAGTCATCCAGACAGCGAGAAGAGAAGTCCGCAATTCAGGGGTCGGTGCTTCGTATGCGGCGGCCCGCACATGTCACGAGCTTGTCCGAGGCGGGAGTCCGTTATATGCTATACATGCCGACAAAGAGGACATATCTTGTGCGGGAAGTTGATCGGACACTACCCTGTGACCAGGTGGCTGAGGATCGCGTGCAGCCACATTAAGCGCCGAGCTGATGGAGTGGACTGGGATGCAATGGTTCCTGAGGACGTGTTGCAAATGACGCTTGACATGGTGGAGAGAGTGCAGAAAAATGACAAAGTGGGTGGTAGATGGCATGTGTCTAATACAAGGCGGGGAGTTGTATGGTGTGACGCGAATAACCTGGCAATCGGAGCAGCGGTCGAGATTGATGGAGAAATTGCTGAAGACGCGACCTGGCAACGAAAGAAGGACGATGTGCACCATATAAACGTAGCGGAATTGGAGGCGGTGGTGAAAGGCGTGATCCTGGCGGTGAAGTGGCAGTTGGTAGAGATCGAGATTCGCACGGATTCTGCAACGGTGGCTGGCTGGGTGGGCACAGTGCTAAACAAGGAAAGAAGGGTGCGTACGAAGGGTACAGCTGAAAGATTGATCAAGCGAAGACTAGGAGTGCTGAGTGATTTAATTATAGAGTTGGGCTTGAGTGTCAGCATAACGAGTGTTCCCACCACGATGAACAAAGCTGACGAGCTGGCACGTGTGAAAAAAGAGTGGTTGTCTGAGCGTGGGAAGTTCTCGAGTAGTCGTAAAGCGACTGAGAATGTGTGTGCAGCGACTGTGGATGAAATCAGAGAGATGCATAACATGCACCACATGGGTGTGGACATAACCTTGTATTTAGCTCGGCGAATGGATCCTGGTGTATCACGAGAGACTGTGCGGCGAGTGGTCAGAGGTTGCGAACTTTGTCAGTCAATTGATCCGGCGCCATCGACTCATGTTGCTGGACACCTTAGCGTGGACAAAGTATGACATAGACTAGCCATTGACATCACCCATTACCGCCATCGGGAATATTTGACAGTTGTGGACAGTGGACCAGGGAGGTTCGCAATTTGGAGGGAAATACGATCTGAGACGTCTCAACAAAAATGCACGCACCTGGACGAAATATTTCGTGAGCGAGGACCGCCTCATGAGCTGCTGATGGACAACAAGCGGGCGTTTCGTTCGCAGGAGATGCGGGAACTATTGGAGCGGTGGAAAGTGAAGCCGTATTTTCGCGCTGCGTACCGCTCCAGCGGTAATGGGATTGTCGAGCGACATCATCGCTTTATAAAGGCATTGGCTGAAAGAAGTTGTGTTCCACCAACTACCGCGGCATACTGGTACAACATGTCGCCGAGGTTTGGTACTGATGATTCTTCGGTGCCTCATCGTAACGTGTATAGCTACGACTGGCGTAACACAACAATTGTTGATGGTTTTGCTATTGACCACTGTGAAGACAGCTCCGTTCGCATCGGTGAAGAAGTATGGGTGAAGCCGGCGGATGCACGATGTACTTCGCAGTGGACTCGGGGCGTTGTGACCGATGTTCACTCACCCAATAACATTTCGATGAATGGCATTCCGTGCCATATCTTGGATATTCGGCCTGTGCAAGTCCCAGCAGACGAGGAGGGTGAACGTTCCGATGAAGTTCGACTGTCAACAGTGGACTCACCGACAGAACAACTTCCTAGACGATCCGGGAGAGAGCGGCGGCCTGCAATTTGGATGTACACCTATGTTGCAGACTGATCTTGAGATCAGGAGGGGGTGTGGTTTTGTGTTGTGTATATATGAACATTTGTGTATCTTTCGTTGTACATTTTTTGTGTATATGCGAGTATTGTGGTTTTGAGCGAGCCTGCACGTGGCAGTGCACTAGGCAGTGCGGGCGATGTGGTTTCAAGTAGTTGCGCCCCCTGCGTCAATGTTGTACGGGTGCACCGATATGTGAATTGCAGCTGCCTTGTTCGGTCAAGTGGCGCGTGCAGTGTGTGTGTATATGTATGTGTATGTATGTTTGTGTGTATGCGTATTGCGGAGCGATTAGATCATGAATCGGGAGTGTTGTGCATGAGATGGTGTTGTGTGGGTGTTACTGCGTTCAATGTGAAGTGGTTTTCGGGGGAGTATTGAGTGACTTGTCTGCACGGGCGTGCAGGTGTATTGTCAAACCATATTGTTGTTGTTTGTGTCTTCGTTATTTCTCCTTACAATACATTTCATCACAGTTTCAGCAAATTAAATGTTAATAAGTCACACTAAAAACAAAATTAAATGAATTATAATTGATAAAAACCCACAAGCACATAGTTGACCTGTTCTATCCGATCTTTAATTACCCACTTGACAACCCATCCATTACCCAGCAGTGGGGAATTTCCCACAGATTACCAACCACAGCTCTGATAAGAAGCATTATCCAAGACAAACATCTCATTGACTTAGCCCACATATTTTGTGTTGGAGGTTCACGGTTCGAATCCGACACCGGCCGTTTTATTAGCACCTTCGATTGAGTCTGTCGCTGTTGATTAGCACACGGTGGGGCGTGCCATATAGGCCAGAATTATAATAGACTATTATTGCAATAGACTAATATACGTAACTTTGGGCTAACACAGTGTTTCTTAACCTGGGCTCGATCGAACCTCAGGGATTCGGCGAGTCAGTTTCAGAGGTTGGGCGGTTTGGTTCACCCAGTTGTATGATTCGTGACGTCAAGCTCTGCTTGGTCATCATTGGCTGCAGTTAATCACGCCACATCGCTTGATCTTTACATCTGTGCTGCAAGCAACTCGGTCCACTCAGTAGTAGCCTACTTGTGTAACTGTCTTGATCGTACGTGATTTGTGATTTTATCATAATACTTCAAACAAGAAGGGTTCAATGAATGCATGTGTGGAACTTGTGGGGTTCAGTAGCCACAATAAGGTTGAGAACCACCGGGTTAACATTACCTGCTTTGTTGACCAGCATAAATACATTTAAACGAAGCGGTTTAATTCCATGAAAAACATGATCTGTGTGATTCCGACGTTTGTCGAATTTATTGCAGTTCGCACAATTTGCATTGTGACATTTATCACGTGAAAATAACATGCTGTTTGATATTGCACGACAATTCTCCTTGACCTTTTGTATGTCGTTGATTGAAATTCATCAGGAGTGCAGGTAGTGTTGCACAGGGACGAAAAGATCAGTGGATCTATATGTCCTTCTCATCTGGTTTTTTATGTCTGAAATCGATATTTTACAAAATGTCTCTTGCGCAATCACTCTAGATGATGTTCTGTGTGCGGAGTTTGTATACCTATGAAGTTTCTTAACAAACTCAACTGCTATTTGAGTACGTCCTTCGCTTCAATGCCTATTATATTCGGCTCAATTCGAAAATAGATTACATTTGGATATACTATTAAAAATTTGATGAGGGTATAACAGCAAAACAATAGTTCTGTCATTATTTTTCCAATGTCTGTGTGTACACCACCATTCAATCGAGTCATGAACGCTTCGTCTACATAATATAGCTGAGCGAGTCGTAGTTGTCTGTCTTATTACGCTCGCCACTTGAGCCTGGTTTCATTCTTTCCAGCCGCTATAGTCGAGTAAGGAAGTATTGAACATGATTCGCTGCGTTGTTGCCATTTGGCTCGCAGGCGGGGAATGTTTTATTGCAGCAAATGTGCTGAATATTGGTAGCGTCCATGTTGATTGGAATCACCATCTGACTTCCATTTGCCCACAGCAAATTTACACACCGTTTGTGGAACTTCTGCAGAAGTACGACATGCTGTTTGTGGCATACACAAGAGTGCCTTCCGTTTACCAGGATACACTGAACGATGCATCTGGTGTGAACAATTTCTCCTTGATTTCCACTCAAGCATCGAGGAAGACCATGAAACGAGGCGTGTTTTTCTACAAGCAAGATCTGATGCAGCTTGTTGGATGTTTGACTCGCACTTTGTGCTCGGCTCTTGATCCTCATAAAGACTTAATTTGTACGTTCAGTACCAACTCTGGCACGACCAGTCCTGTGGTGTTCACTGCTTTTGGAATTAATGCAAGAGTAACAAGTATTAAAGTACTTACTAATGAAATGCTTCAGGTTGTGAATTGTGTGAGAGAACAACAGGGTAAGAACCATCCCATCATTCTCATGGGAAGTATCAATCCCGGATTTCAAGGTTTATATATATTTCAGGAGTTTTTGTATCATGGATTTACGGAGTTTTCTCCCGTGGAATTGAATGTCAAATCAGTTGTCTTGCCTTCGGATATTGCAATTGTTTATGGCGATATGTATCACGCTTTAGTAAAAGGAAGTTCAACGTTCCTGGATATGCTGAAAACTCCTTCTGGAGAGGTGATTTCACATCGATATCCACTTAGAGTGCAAATTGAAACGAATGCATTGTCTGTTCCTACGGCACAATCTACAACGATTACAGGCGGTGATAGCACCCGCAGGTTCATATTTTCCGACGCAGCAGCCCTACCCCGACTCATGGAGAGTGGTGGATATCAGGAACCTTTGTCTGATGAGCATGTAACTTTCGCTGATGGAAAGGCGTCAGCTCCTTTCGAGCAGCCGTCATCTGGTGCAACACTGCCTCAAGACAACACACAAGATCCAACTATGCGTGTTTCATCATTTCACGAGCATTTTTTTGAAGGTCTTCTTGATAACGCGGAACCGGTCGAGTATGAGGACTTGATGAGCGACTTTCACTTATCTGACATGCACTCCTCGGAACAAGGTGTACAACAAATAGTCAACCAGCCTCCTGAGCAACAACAGCTGCCACTGGTAGAGACGGTACATGTACCTGGTCAGTGGATGCCGCCAGTATCGCCTGTATATCATCTTCCATCACTATCCATCCATCGACTCGCCACATACGAGCAAAACTGGCCACAATTTCATGGTGCTTCACAACTTGATTTCAACCCGGCTGCATATTTTGCGCCTCATATCGGCAGCGTGTCGCATGTGATGGGATCCAACGAAGAAAGTCGGCTTGCTGATGGTGGTTTGCATGCAAGCGCTGTTCCGGTCTCGTATTCGGTGCAATCTCAACAACAACCAGACATCAATGCAATGACCAGATATTCTCCCTTCGGACAAGCAGAAGACACATGGTTTTCTTAACGCTTATTCTTTCTACAGTTCAAATGTTGAGCCGCATTATATGAAGCGAGTGAATTATCAATGATGACTGTCATTAACTTCACTTGTGATTGTTTAATATTTTAATTCTTGTAATGCACTTATCATTGAGAAAACGCACACTTCTTTGTTTACGTCAAATGCTTCTTATAGTTTGCACTGTCTGTTTGAGAAGGTGTCCGGTTTTTGAATTTGGTTTATAATTCATTTATCGTGTTGTCTCTTTTTTAATTTCAGACTTATCATATAATTTTTTTTTTACCTTGTACATGTCACGCAGTGGCGTCGCCAAGGGGGTTTGGGACATCTATTGAAGCTCCCAAAATTTTGCCAAGCCTCCCAAAAATCTGTACTACCCACTTTGAGTGTAGTTCTTCATGGTTCGCCAGGCCCTCGCATCTTTTTCTTGAGCCTCTCTGAGCACTCCTTCTATAAATGCTGGCGCCGCCACTGATATCACCTATAAACAGTCTGCACAACTTCATTGCTTTATCGGGCGACATGTTTTCATTTGGTCTCGGACAGTGAAAATCATAGCTGCGCCACCATGTCAGGCCAATATAATGCTGCTGTAGTAGTATAAAAGGAGGTAAGGACATCCCAGATACGCTTGGCCCCGCTTCTGTCCCGGCGTTCTTTCTCTTCTCTAACTAACCTAACCAACAGCTCACCTGAGCTAACGTAACATAGAAAGAGAGAGCTGGGACTGGAGCGAGATCAAACGTACCCGGGTCGTAACAGCATGGTTCCCGTAGAAAACTGAACACCGATTAAAAAGTAGAGGTGAAGTGGAAACAGTGGCGGCGCCAGGATTTTTCCGATGGGGGGCTGAGGGGGGGGGAGGGGCTAAGGAAAAAGTTTAGGGGGCTTAGCGAAGCATGAAGAGGCACACTCGAACGCTGACTATATAATATTAATATGGGACTGGGCACACTGATTGAGTACTCGATGTTGAACCAAAATTACAGGACTTCATTTACAGTGGTAAGAAATTTTAATGTCCATGATTATGATTTTAGGGGGGCTTGACATATTTTCGGGGGGTTCGACCATCCCCCCAGGCCCCCCCTTGGCGCCGCCACTGAGTGGAAAGGATTGTAGGTGAATGATCTAACCAGTGCTTTACTATCCCATTTGTTGAGTTGAATCCAAAAATATCTATGCTCATGTGGGCGTATTGTGCTGATTCATTCATTTGCACAGATACATATCCTAGTACAGATAGTACATCCTATCCTAGTACAGATAGACTGCCAGATGCATTTTATTGCGCAGTGGTTCCCAACCATTCTTTGCTGGAGTGTCACTCTGGGAATTCTCATTCAATCATCGCGTACCACCTGACTGCTGAAAACACATATCTAATTTTAACATTTTATTTGTAGTAAGGATGTCACCTGGGAAGCATGGCGTACTCATAGTGCAGGGGTTCCCAAACCGTGATACGCGTACCACTAGTGGTACGCGTGGATCTTCTAGGTGGTACGCTAACACTTTCAGGGTCATGAACAGTAGTACCACATGAACAGTAGTCAGAGTAGCACCAAGGCATGATTTGCGATGTGCTGTGAGCAAAGTGGTGTACTTCATTGACCAGCTGGTGGAGAAGAAGCAGAAACAGTCCTCGCATTGAGTCGTTTTTTCAATTGACTTATGCGTTCTACTCGGGCAATTATGTATATCAAGTAATATCTGATGGAACTGAGTTTATCTGGAACCAGGAGGTACGCGGTGACTGTACGGGTATCCAAGTGGTACTCGATCACAAAAATGTTGGGATCGTTCTTTTGCTATACTTACCATCATAAGATGTCACATTCGGTTGCCGTTTGAAGCTGTATCGATCCAAGTGGACTATGACTGGAAAACGATGACTGAAAAGACATTGCACTGACTCTGTATGAATGAACCAATGCATTGACATAGTATTATAAATATAAATAAAATAAATGAAGCAGATGACATCAGATCGCCACGGCACTCCCACTGTCATAGCGGAGCTGCCAAGTTGCAAAATGTATAGCAGTGGTTTCCAACCTTTTTGTGACCGAGTACCACTCTGAGGTCCCTTAAAGTCCCTTTCCCTTCCCTTTCGTGGAGTCCGTGGTGTAGTGGTCAGCACTCCCGCCTCACAAGCGGGAGGACCGTGGTTCGAATCCCGGCGGAGAAGAATTTCATTGAGCGAATTCTATAATCCATCAGCCCCTGTCCACCCAGCAGTAAATGATGGTACCAGATGTCAGTCATGTGTTGTATCATGCATTCTGCGGAGGTGGCCCTCTCTAATGGGTCTTACGTCCTTGTGTCGCCATAGCGTGGAGAGGGTCTGTTCTGCGGTGGCAACGAGCTGCACGGGGCACACATGTGTGTTCATAAGCTTCGGCTTCTTTTCGTGTAGCAGCTGCCACTTAGGCATTTAACCTTAACCTTAAACAGTCGCCACGGACCACCTGATTTCATAGAAACTCAGCTCGGTCATATATCACTATATTTACATAAGTGTACAAAGATAACACACAAATCAACTGAAAAAAAAATCTCAATGTGATGGCTTTTTCTGCTTTTTCACCAGCTGGTCAATTCGGGCACGACTTAGCTCAAAGCACATCGGAAAGCATGCCCTGGTGTCATTGTTTATGACCCCGGAAGTGTTCGCGTACCACCTGGAAGACCATTGATTACCACTAGTGGTACTCGTGTACCACAGGTTGGGAATCACGTCTTTATAGAGAAGGCAGCCAGTTAAAACAGCACAGTAAATGTGGATACAGCATACAGTAGATACAGCATAATGTTGGAGCATACAGTGCACGACGATTGATGCGTATCAATCGAAGTGTGTGACACAAACATTGGTATATATACACACACACCAAAATATATATTGATATATATATATATATATATATATATATATATATATATATATATATATATATATATATATATATATATATATCATCAACGAGACAACAAAGATGCAGGAACTGTGGTGGGGTCTGGAGCGCATTTTTCGGCTTGATCTAGTCCGACGTGGCAGCGCAGTGTCAGTAAGCATTGGTTCGTCAGAGAAAGTTGTCTGCTTTTCAGCTGAGGACACTGCTTCAGTTGGCGTCACGATTTGCGGTGTTGCTGCTATATGAATCTTTCCCTCACGGATTGGGACAGGCTGAGTTTTTTCTGAAGGAGCTAGGGACTTTGCTCCCCAGGTCCGCTTGATCCCGCTTCTTGTCACGACTTTCTTTCTCTTTCCTAACAAATCTAGTCTAACTAACATAACCTAACCTAACATAACCTTGCCTAACCTAACATAGAATAGGAAAGAGAGCCGGGACTGAAGCGGGACCAAACGTACCTGCGGTTTAGCATCATCGTTCCCTTGCTGAACAGTGCTAGTGGTCATGGTTTGTTAAGCAGGTAGGCCGCCTTTACGCAGTTTATAGACACGGTATCGCCAGTTGGTGTTACTGGTGAAACGTTTTCTTCATACGTTTGACTACCCTGAAGTGGCCGTGATACGGTTATTCGAAGGATTTCCTTACGTGATCTAGACGTACACATACATAGTCACACGCGGTGATTTGTTTTCGTAGGTTTGGCTGTTGTACTGGTTGTTGTACTCGCACTACATGTCTAGTGCCCAGGGAGAGAGTATATGGATCATGTGATAACCGTTACACGAAATTATAATGACAGTTTTGTGAATATTTGTTGATCACGAGGCAAGAAAAGAGAACGGATGAGCCAGTCATGGTCGTGAATGGTAAATAGCCAATTCAAAAGCTGGACATCTTGTCAAACAGACAGTGTAAACTACAACAATCATTTGACGTAAACAAAGATTAGTGTGATTGTCAATTATATGTGCAATAAAATCATTATAATATTAAACAATCACAATTGACATTAATGACAGTCATCATTGATAATTCACTCGCTTCATATAATGCGGCTCAACATTTGAACTGTAGAAAGAATCAGCGTTAAGAAAACCATGTGTCTTCTGCTTGTCCGAAGGGAGAATATCTGGTCATTGCATTGATGTCTGGTTGTTGTTGAGATTGCACCGAATACGAGACCGGAACAGCGCTTGCATGCAAACCACCTTCAGCAAGCCGAGTTTCTTCGTTGGATCCCATCACATGCGACACGCTGCCGATATGAGGCGCAATATATGCAGCCGGGTTGAAATCAAGTTGTGAAGCACCATGAAATTGTGGCCAGTATTGCTCGAGTGTGGTGTGTCGAGGGATGGATAGTGATGGAAGATGATATACAGGCGATACTGGCGGCATCCACTGACCAGGTACATGTAACGTCTCTACCAGTGGCAGCTGTTGTTGCTCAGGAGGCTGGTTGACTATTTGTTGTACATCTTGTTCCGAGGATTGCATGTCAGATAAGTGAAAGTCGCTCATCAAGTCATCATACTCGACCGGTTCCGCGTTATCAAGAAGACCTTCAAAAAAAATGCTCGTGAAATGATGAAACACGCATAGTTGGGTCTTTTGTGGTGTCTTGAGGCAGTGTTGCACCAGATGACGGCTGCTGGAAAGTAGCTGACGCCTTTCCAGCAGCGAAAGTTACATGCTCATCAGACAAAGATTCCTGATATCCACCACTCTCCATGAGTCGGGGTAGGGCTTCTGCGTCGGAAAATATGAACATGCGGGAGCTATCCCCGCCTGTAATCGTTGTAGATTGTGCCGTAGGAACAGACAATGCATTCGTTTCAATTTGTACTCTAAGTGGATATCGTTGTGAAATCACCTCTCCAGAAGGAGTTCTCGGCATATCCAGAAACGTTGAACTTCCTTTCACTAAAGCGTGATACATATCGCCATAAACAATTGCAATATCCGAAGGCAAAACAACTGCTCTGACATTTAATTTCACGGGCGAAAATTCCGTAAATCCATCATACAAAAACTCGTAAAATCTATATACACCACGAAATCCGGGATTGATACTTCCCATGAGAATGATGGGATGGTTCTTACCCTCTTGTTCTCTCACACAATTCACAACCCGAAACATTTCATTAGTAAGTACTTTCATACTTGTTACTCTTGCATTGATTCCGAAAGCAGTGAACACCACAGGACTGGTCGTGCCAGAGTTGGTACTGAACGTACAAACTAAGTCTTTATGAGGATCAAGAGCCGAGCACAAAGTGCGAGTCAAACATCCAACAAGTTGCATCAGATCTTGCTTGTAGAAAAACGCGCCTCGTTTCATGGTCTTCCTCGATGCTTGAGTGGAAATCAAGGAAAATTGTTCACACCAGATGCATTGTTCAGTGTATCCTGGTAAACGGAAGGCACTCTTGTGTATGCCACAAACAGCATGTGGTAGTTCCGTAGAAGTTCCACAAACGGTGTGTAAATTTGCTGTGGGCACATGAAAGTCAGACCTTGATTCCACTCAAGATGGATGCTACCAATATTCAGCAGATTTGCTGCAATAAAACATTTCCCGGCTGCGAGCCAAATAGGAACAACGCAGCGAATCATGCTCAATACTTCCTTACTCGACTATAGCGGCTGGATAGAATGAAACCAGGCTCAAGTGGCGAGCGTAATAGGACAGACAACTACGACCCGCTCAGGTATAATATGTAGACGAAGCGTTCATGGCTCGATTAAATGGTGGTGTACACACAAACATTGGAATAATAATGACTGGACTATTCTTTTGCTGTTATACCGTCATATCAAATGCTGAAATTGAACTCCTATTTGTAATTTATTTTTCAATCGAACTGCGACCATAGGCATACCGAACATGGGGTAATATGAAGAGCTCATTTGGTTTGTTTTAGAAATATAAACTTTTCCTGATAGATTTCATGCTGCACAGTGCTAATATGGATGACATGCTATTTTCATAGCCTCCCAATATATAAGCCAGGCTAATCAGTTCGTTTTGTTCTTCTAGTCCCTGTTCATTCGTACGTGCAAGACTACCTACACTTCTGATAATTATCGATCAACAACATGCAAAATTTTAAGTGGATTTGTCGTGCAATATTAAACAAAATGCAATTTTTACCTAACAAATGTATCATAGAAAATAGAGAGAAAATCACTAAATATACGAGGGCGTTCCAAAAATGTCCATTTTTAAACATCCGCCTTGAATAATCGGAGGGGGTTGAAATGTGCACCATATCATGATTATACTGTGACCAGTATGTCTTAAGCGCTTCATTTCTCTACTGCAAACCGTTGAAGTTATAGTGTTGTTGGTAGCCATAGCAACCAGCAACAAGATGTCAGGAGCTGACTTGAAACAGCACAATCACAGAAAGTGTGGCACGGGTTCACGGTATATTTGCAGCACAGTCTAGGTAGTCAACAGTCTAGGTTGTCACAGTCTAGTAAACAACAAGACGTAGCGTTGACAAAACACAGTGCGAGTAGTGCAGCGCGGGAGCAAGAAGCAAGAAGCGGTGCGTGAAGAGTCTCGCTGCTGAATGACCAGTCTGCACGAGCGATATCGAATAACGTTCCTGCACTCACCTGTATCGCCGGCTCATTCAGGCCGATATCAAATACGTTGATGCAGATAAAACGAATAAGCGCTAACAATCAATTATACAAACGGACCATTATGCACACAATGTTAGCACTAGCACAAGACAAGTCTATGTTCGGAATACTGTGTGGTCTCCTAAGACATGATGCAATACATTACACATGTTTATCGCAGACATTACTCGGGAAAGACATGCTACAACATTTGTAATCAATTTTAAACAATAACATTTCGTAACATGCACATGTGAAACAAAAAGTTGCGGCAGAATAAGCAAATAATCTACATTAGCAATTAAAGCGAATGCATGAGGTCTACATTGTGATTGTGTATGATGAGAGTGGGTGTGCGAGATAGTGTCTGAGTGCATGAACGTGTTAGTGTGCCTGTGTATATGTGAGACTGTCTGTACGATTGTGTTTGTCAAGTGTGTATGCCCGGCGGCGGCGAGCGAGTGACCGGCTCGCCGCTGATTGGTTGTTGCGGTGGGTGTTGAGGCAGGTGCGTGTGTGATTGTTGTGTGTTTTATATAGTTGTACTGGTTCTATGCGTGTATGAGTTGTGCTTTTACAACGTGTCAGTGTGTGCGTGTATGTCGTGTGTATGCTTGTATGTCACTACGCCGCCAATGACACGAGGTCACTGCAATCTGTAATCGTCAATATAGTTCAGTGCGGCATTGTGTGACAGTGTAGCAGTGTTTGAGCTTAATAAAGCCCATGTCTGGTTGTCGCTAGTTTCGTTACAATATATTAAGCTCATTTCATCGAGGCTTCAGCAGTGACATTTATTGATATTGTGACATTATGAACTGCTCGTCATGGAGAACATCTTGCGCATTCCTTGCCCAGATATGCTGACGGCCCATCCCAACTCTGATCACACATAAAGAGAATATAAATATTGGAGTAAGTAATTCGACTGTTTTATGGATGAATGCGCCAGATATACTACGATGTCACCGCAGAGCTCAATGTCCTGCTAGAAACAGTGTTCTAATTGCCATTGGGCTAAAGTGTGCCGCCTTGAAGCGAAGCCGAAAACAATCGCCGCCACTGCACACGGGTCTGTGTGCGCTGTTTCCCGTGTCACCGGTCTGTCTGCGTCAACAGTGTCCATCAATGTTGATTGTTTCAATCATGTGTGCATCAACAGTGTCAATATGGATTATTTTCGGGCTACGGCACTGATTGATTCGGCGAGCTATGGAAGTTTTATCGACTGCAAATTGGCCGACATAATTCGTCTCAAGGCATTCCCGTCTACTCGCACGATCACGCCTGCTTCCAAATCAACACAAGTGCATATTCGAGGATACTGTTACGTCAAGCTGCTTATCAACGGAGAAAAGTACAATAATACACATCTGGAAGTTATGGATGATTTATGTGTGGATGTCATCCTTGGATTGGATTTTCAGCAGCACAGGTCAGTAAAGTTCCAGTTTGAAGGCGAGAAACCGAAATTCTGTGTTAATGCCAAAGAACCCGACGCATGTTGCTTAATCGTCGCCAAATGGTGTGAATATCAGTTGTTCTGTATCATGCCGCCAAATGCTAGACCGATTGCCACAAAGTCCAGACAGTACTGTCCAGAAGATAGAAAGGTTATTAATGACGAAGTGGACAAGATGCTTACTGCTGGAATAATAGAACCAAGCACTTCACCTTGGAGAGCGCAAGTGGTAAGTGGTCGAGGCTGTTCCCAGTGATTGACTATATCAGGGTTGCCAGCCATGCATTGAGCCGCCCAACCAAGTAATCAGTCCGCTACTCCCACACCTCTCCGTCATCTCCGTATCCATGTTCCACTGACACGCCTCTTGATTCAGATACACATAGTACAGCTAAATACTGTACATCTACATTCTCCTCAAGCGCCTGATCATTTCATCAACACAGGTTTAATTAATATTCAATCGTGTCGAAACGAACCCCTCTACATCTCCCATATTTGTTCCTTCTTTGGTCTCTCCATCCTCTGCTTGACTGAAACATGGCTGTTGGACTCTGATGTATCCTCATTTTATTCCGCTCTCGCTTAGTCCCATACATTTCTACATAAATTCCGGTCAAACTCAAAGTCGTCTGGTGGTGGCATAGGTTGTATATACGCCGATAGACTTCCGCTATATATTCTTCCTAATTTGCATTCTAGTTATTCCTCCTTTGAATTCCTTGCTTTATGCCTTGCCATTCCCTCCTCTCCAAAATTTTGTATCCTGATTATTTATCGGCAAAACCATCCTGGTACTTCCTCTTCTTTTTTTCGAAATCCCTGCTCTTCTTGAAAGTATTTCATCCCTTTTCTCGAGCCAGTTCATTGTGGTCGGCGATTTCAACTTCTGGATCGATTCTCCTCAGAAAAATCAATACCGTTCTAATTTTATATCTCTACTCGATACTCACGGTCTCATTTGCTATATTTCTTCACCCACACACGTCTCTGGCCACACCCTTGATCTCCTTTTATTTCCTGCTCCCTTTCTGTCCAATGATCGCCTTCCTTCGGTTGGCAATATCCTTCCCCCTTATCCTACTATTTCCGATCACAGTCTGTTAATATCAACCCTATCTTTCTCACTTCCGCTATCTCCCTCTACTCGATTATATCGCAACTATAAGAATTTCAATCCCCAAGTATTTCTCTCAATATTTGCATCTATGTTTCCTCCTTCATATTTTCTTTCACTGTTCCTTGCGACTTATGTCGAATTTTCTCATCATTTTTTAAAAACTTAAATGACACTCTCTTTCCGCTCCTTGTCAATTCCTGTAAGCGTCCACCTTGTAACCCCTGGCTCACTCCTCATCTTCGTAAGCTCAAACTTGTCCAGCGCCGTTGTGAACGTTGTTGGCAGCGCACTCGGTCGCCAGAAGATTGGTACCAATTCTGCTTCCACCGCTCTTCATATCTAAGTCAACTAAAAACGGTCAAAAATTAATATTATCCCTCCAAACTTGCTTCCCTCTCACGCTCACCTAAATCTCTTTGGTTCATTCTTAACTCTCTTTGTGGCTTGCGTTATCCTTCATCTCTCTCAAACCTGACTGAATCTCAATTTTCTGTGTTTTTTCCGATTAAAGTTGAACTGATTCGCTCTAGTATCCCTCCTTCCTGCTCCTTCATCTCTCATACTTTGTCATCTTCTTGATTCTCATCGTTTTCTTATCTCATTCTCACTGATGTCCTTTGCCTATTATCTTCTACTAAGTGTCAGGCTCCCCTGCCGATCCAATCAACTGTATCGCTATTTCTTCATCTCTCTCGGACTTGGCCCCCTTTTTCCTGCACCTGATCAATTCCTCGTTTCTCCATGGCCTGTTCCTTGCCGATAAGCACGCTGTAGTCTATCCGATCTTGAAAAACTGACTTTAGATCCTAAAAGATTCTGAATAACTATTGCCCTTATAGTGAGTGGCAAAATGTTAGACCCAGATTGGTCTCAATTGGCATCCCTCATCGAGAGTGTGTGAGCTGCGGTTGTTTGTTCTTTCTTTTTATGAATTGATTTGTGATCATTTAATTTAATTACGTTTGAATATTATGTTTTTATGAATCACTGCCTTAATTAATGTTTGAAAATTAACGCCCTCTATGTATATTGACGGATTTGTCCTGTATGTGTTACCGTGTTACTGCTGACGTGGACCATTTAACTGATGACACGACATGACCTGACCGACCCTATATATGCCCGCAGGAAATGCAATACATTGTGGCCGGTGGCCGTATACGCCGTGGCCGGTGTTTGTATACTTTTGGATTCTAAGCGTTACACCCTATCTTACTTCTCAGCCTCTCCTCAAAGCTTCTCAAATCTACGTTACTCTATACAGGGTTTTCTCAAATGAAATTTATTCGCTTTTTACTACAAAATGTAGCTGATATTTCCTATTAATCCACTAAGTGTATTATGTTACTTTTTTCTAGATATATCTTATTTGTGAGTTGTCTTAGGCAATATAGAGGACGCTGTTGCGAACCTTTATTAAATACGTTAATTGTTGGTTTTTCGCTTACGTTTTAATGTTTGTGTTTACCTTTGCGATGTTTGGCCACATCTTGAAGGTGCGTTGTGAAAATGACACCAGAAAGAACACAAGGTGGAGAATAATGTATTATGATGTGGGTCAATGGTCTCTTTCTGGGATAAATTTGTGTTTTTGAGAGATCATAAGGTTCATTTGTAGGTTATTTTTAGGTTACTTCGTCTCGAAAGTAAGTTACTTTTATCCTTTTTAAGGTAATGTTTTGACAGATCTAGTCATAAAGTTCGCCCAGTTGTCAAAACGTCAGTCTCTGCACATGAAATTGTGATTAGAAGGCTTTAAATTCTGAGTATTAGGTTAACGTTCTACCTCTTAGCTATGCGTAAATAATCATTGTGCTATGAAACAACTTGACAAGAACGGACAAATTCTTTTAAAACGGAAATATGGTGTTGTGCAAAAAAGGTTGTGGCCCCTTGTATTAAATGTTTGCCCACCTCTGGTATAGGGTGTGCAGACAATTTTGTTGATAAACCTGAAATTATCACGAAATAGCACGACAAATGAATTATAGACTAATTAAAAAGCTGGGCGCGTTGTCAAACAGACAGTGCAAACTACAACAAGCATTTGACGTAAACAAAGAGTTGTGTGGTTGCCAATGATAAGTGCAATAAAATAGTAATAATATCAAACAATCACAAGTGAAGTTAATGACAGTCATCATTGATAATCCACTCGCTTCATATAATGCGGCTCAACATTTGAACTGTAGAAAGAATCAGCGTTAAGAAAACCATGTGTCTTCTGCTTGTCCGAAGGGAGAATATCTGGTCATTGCATTGATGTCTGGTTGTGGTTGAGATTGTACCGAATACGAGACCGGAACAGCGCTTGCATGCAAACCACCTTCACCAAGCCGACTTTCTTCGTTGGATCCCATCACATGCGACACGCTGCCGATATGAGGCGCAAAATATGCAGCCGGGTTGAAATCAAGTTGTGAAGCATCATGAAATTGTGACCAGTATTGCTCGTATGTGGCGTGTCGAGGGATGGATAGTGATGGAAGATGATATACAGGCGATACTGGCGGCATCCACTGACCAGGTACATGTACCGTCTCTACCAGTGGCAGCTGTTGTTGCTCAGGAGGCTGGTTGACTATTTGTTGTACACCTTGTTCCGAGGAGTGCATGTCAGATAAGTGAAAGTCGCTCATCAAGTCCTCATATTCGACCGGTTCCGCGTCATCAAGAAGACCTTCAAAAAAATGCTCGTGAAATGATGAAGCACACATAGTTGGGTCTTCTGTGGTGTGTTGAGTCAGTGTTGCACCAGATGACGACTGCTCGAAAGTCTGAGTCTGAGTGATGTAGAATGAATGTATTGATTCACACATACACAAATATAAACACACACAAATGGCTGAGAAATTGCTTCAACTGTTGAAATGTTGCTGGATTTACAAATATTGATTACAATAGTGATTACTGCCAAACTACGGGGTAATTGTTTATATTTTATTAGGTGATTGTGTGGGAAAATCACATTGTTGTTTCTAGTGTGTGTGTATGTGCTGTTTTTGTTCATTGTAACAGGTTTGACCCCGTCAGCCGTAGTGATCGTTTCACGACGCTAAAATATCTCACTGTGTTTGTTTGTGTGTGTGTGTGTGTGTTTATGAATGTGTATGTGTGTGTGTGTGTATTTGTATGTATATGTATGTTTTGTGTGTGTGTGTGTCTCATACAATCAGTCTTTTATCATACGTTCATACATAGTTATTAATATGTTCTCGTATATACGTTGATTTTGGTCCTGGAACAAACCTTTTTAACATTGAAATACGTACACACACACACACACACACACACACAGTGACAGACAGACAGGCATACACATATACCACCAGGATATGTTCTGACACACTTCATGTCTTGTTTCAAACAAAATTTGACGGTTTTCAACTGGTGTGCGGGTCTGTCTGTGTGTATGTGTGTGTTTACATTCTTTATCTAGCTTTGTTTTTGCATTTTTTCACTTTCGGGAGATGTGAAATACATACATGGAGTTTGTTTAATTAACGAATTCATTGCTGATAGATTAGCGCTCTCACCAATAACTAGTATTAATAACTAACAATATCTATAACTAACTAAATCACTAAGGTTTTGAAATCAGCAAATCTACTGCGTGTGTTGGCGTTGGGGCTCTTATGTCTGTGCATGTCTATGCGTTATTTATGCGTTATCATTAATATACGTGGCAATTATCACACGTGAGGTGAGGTTTTAGTCATAGTTAACTAGAATTGATTGTCAGTTGTTTCAACACTCAAATCTCACTCGTAACATTTTTTCCTCTGATTCCTTACTTCTTAATGAGTGAAATCTTAATTTTCCACACAACAACAGCGCTGATAAGTGCAATAAATTAAGTTGTTTCTGTGGTTTTGTGTTGTGTATATATAAACATTTGTGTATCTTTCGTTGTACATTACTTGTGTATATGCGAGTATTGTAGTTTTGAGCGAGCCTGCACGTGGCAGTGCACTAGGCAGTGCGGGCGATGCGGTTTCAAGTAGTTGCGCCCCCTGCGTCAATGTTGTACGGGTGCACCGATATGTGAAATGCAGCTGCCTTGTTCGGTCAAGTGGCGCGTGCAGTGTGTGTGTATATGTTTGTGTATGTATGCTTGTGTGTATGCGTATTGCGGAGCGATATGATCATGAATCGGGAGTGTCGTGCATGAGATGGTGTCGTGTGGTTGTTACTGCGTTTAATGTGAAGTGGGTCTCGGGGGAGTATTGAGTGACTTGTCTGCACGGGCGTGCAGGTGTATTGTCAAACCATATTGTTGTTGTTTGTGCCTTCGTTATTTCTCCTTACAATACATTTCATCACAAGCTAAAGCGGCCCTTCAGCATCATGTCAGCGATGAACAACGATTGTGCAATGCGGTCGTTCAATGGTGATGGAGACGTCGTGGCCTGGCTCACAAAAGCCAGACTCGTAGCAAGACTGAAGAAGGTGGAAGATGTCGCCAGCTTTATTTCTCTGCATCTCGAAAGTGATGCTCTGGCGTTGTTCTTGGAGATGGACGAGTGTGATCAGGAGAGTGCTGAGAAGATTGAGAGTGCTCTGAAAACAGCCTACAGTGATGATTCGTTTGATGCATTTGGTAAGTTATCCGAAAAGAGGTGGCACGGTGAATCAGTGCATGTCTTCGCCACCGAAATCCGACGACTTGCTGGGTTGGCGAATTTTCACGGAGAAGCACTGGACAATATTTGCCGACTGCAATTTGTGAATGGCTTCCCCAGACATATCCGATCGAGTTTGCGGAGAATGGAGAAAGTGCACACAATGCAAATGTCGGTGCTAATAAATCACGCTCGTGTGCTGACTAAGAACGACGGACCGGTCGCGGCTGCCGCAGCAGCGCCGGCAGCATGTCATGACCGTAGTCATCCAGACAGCGAGAAGAGAAGTCCGCAATTCAGGGGTCGGTGCTTCGTATGCGGCGGCCCGCACATGTCACGAGCTTGTCCGAGGCGGGAGTCCGTTATATGCTACACATGCGGACAAAGAGGACATATCTTGTGCGGGAAGTTGATCGGACACTACCCTGTGACCAGGTGGCTGAGGATCGCGTGCAGCCACATAAAGCGCCGAGCTGATGGAGTGGACTGGGATGCAATGGTTCCTGTGGACGTGTTGCAAATGAAGCTTGACATGGTGGAGAGAGTGCAGAAAAATGACACAGTGGGTGGTAGATGGCATGTGTCTAATACAAGGCGGGGAGTTGTATGGTGTGACGCGAGTAACCTGGCAATCGGAGCAGCGGTCGAGATTGATGGAGAAATTGCTGAAGACGCGACCTGGCAACGAAAGAAGGACGATGTGCACCATATAAACGTAGCGGAATTGGAGGCGGTGGTGAAAGGCGTGATCCTGGCGGTGAAGTGGCAGTTGGTAGAGATCGAGATTCGCACGGATTCTGCAACGGTGGCTGGCTGGGTGGGCACAGTGCTAAACAAGGAAAGAAGGGTGCGTACGAAGGGTACAGCTGAAATATTGATCAAGCGAAGACTAGGAGTGCTGAGTGATTTAATTACATAGTTGGGCTTGAGTGTCAGCATAACGAGTGTTCCCACCACAATGAACAAAACTGACGAGCTGGCACGTGTGAAAAAAGAGTGGTTGTCTGAGCGTGGGAAGTTCTCGAGTAGTCGTAAAGCGACTGAGAATGTGTGTGCAGCGACTGTGGATGAAATCAGAGAGATGCATAACATGCACCACATGGGTGTGGACATAACCTTGTATTTAGCTCGGCGAATGGATCCTGGTGTATCACGAGAGGCTGTGCGGCGAGTGGTCAGAGGTTGCGAACTTTGTCAGTCAATTGATCCGGCGCCATCGACTCATGTTGCTGGACACCTTAGCGTGGACAAAGTATGACATAGACTAGCCATTGACATCACCCATTACCGCCATCAGGAATATTTGACAGTTGTGGACAGTGGACCAGGGAGGTTCGCAATTTGGAGGGAAATACGATCTGAGACGTCTCAACAAGTATGCACGCACCTAGACGAAATATTTCGTGAGCGAGGACCGCCTCATGAGCTGCTGATGGACAACAAGCGGGCGTTTCGTTCGCAGGAGATGCGAGAACTATTGGAGCGGTGGAAATTGAAGCCGTATTTTCGCGCTGCGTACCGCCCCAGCGGTAATGGGATTGTCGAGCGACATCATCGCTTTATAAAGGCATTGGCTGAAAGAAGTTGTGTTCCACCAACTACCGCGGCATACTGGTACAACATGTCGCCGAGGTTTGGTAGTGATGATTCTTCGGTGCCTCATCGTAACGTGTATAGCTACGACTGGCGTAACACAACACTTGTTGATGGTGTTGCTATTGACCACTGTGAAGACAGCTCCGTTCGCATCGGTGAAGAAGTATGGGTGAAGCCGGCGGATGCACGATGTACTTCGCAGTGGACTCGGGGCGTTGTGACCGATGTTCACTCACCCAATAACATTTCGATGAATGGCATTCCGTGCCATATCTTGGATATTCGGCCTGTGCAAGTCCCAGCAGACGAGGAGGGTGAACGTTCCGATGAAGTTCGACTGTCAACAGTGGACTCACCGACAGAACAACTTCCTAGACGATCCGGGAGAGAGCGGCGGCCTGCAATTTGGATGTACACCTATGTTGCAGAGTGATCTTGAGATCAGGAGGGGGTGTGGTTTTGTGCTGTGTATATATAAACATTTGTGTATCTTTCGTTGTACATTTTTTGTGTATATGCGAGTATTGTAGTTTTGAGTGAGCCTGCACGTGGCAGTGCACTAGGCAGTGCGGGCGATGCGGTTTCAAGTAGTTGCGCCCCCTGCGTCAATGTTGTACGGGTGCACCGATATGTGAATTGCAGCTGCCTTGTTCGGTCAAGTAAGTGGCGCGTGCAGTGTGTGTGTATATGTATGTGTATGTATGTTTGTGTGTATGCGTATTGCCGAGCGATTAGATCATGAATCGGGAGTGTTGTGCATGAGATGGTGTTGTGTGGGTGTTACTGCGTTTAATGTGAAGTGGTTTTCGGGGGAGTATTGAGTGACTTGTCTGCACGGGCGTGCAGGTGTATTGTCAAACCATATTGTTGTTGTTCGTGCCTTCGTTATTTCTCCTTACAATACATTTCATCACAGTTTCAGCAAATTAAATGTTAGTAAGTCACACTAGAAACAAAATTAAATGAATTATAATTGATAAAAACCCACACGCACATACTTGACCTGTTCTATCCGATCTTTAATTACCCACTTGACAACCCATCCATTACCCAGCAGTGGGGAATTTCCAACAGATTAGCGACCACAGCTCTGATTAGAAGCATTATCCATGACAAACATCTCATTGACTTAGCCCAAATATTTTGTGTTGGAGGTTCGCGGTTCGAAACCGACACCGGCCGTTTAATTGACACCTTCGATTGAGTCTGTCGCTGTTGATTAGCACACGGTGGGGCGTGCCATATAGGCCAGAATTATAATAGACTATCATTGCAATAGACTAATACACGTAACTTTGGGCTAACACAGTGGCTCTTAACATGGACTCGATCGAACCTCAGGGATTCGGCGAGTCAGTTTCAGAGGTTCGACGGTTTAGTTCACCCACTCGTGTATGATTCGTGATATCACGCTCTGCTTGGTCATCATTGGCTGCAGCTAATCACGCCACATCGCTTGGCCTTGATATCTGTGCTGCAAGCAACTCGGTCCACTCAGTAGTAGCCTACTTGTGTAACTGTCTTGATCGTACGTGATTTGTGATTTTATCATAATACTTCAAACAAGAAGGGTTCGATGAATGCATGTGTGGAACTTGTGGGGTTTAGTAGCTCCGAAAAGGTTGAGAACCACCGGGTTAACATTAACTGCTTTGTTGACCAGCATAAATACATTTAAACGAAGTGGTTCAATTCCATGAAAAACATGATCTGTGTGATTTCTATGTTTGTCGAATTTATTGCAGTTGGCACAATTTGTATTGTGACATTTATCACGTGAAAATAACATGCTGATTGATATTTCACGACAATTCTCCTTACACAAATCCCGACTGCCACCTACAATGTTGCAAAAAAAGCTAAACCAAATCCTGCGACCATACATGCAGTCTGATTACAGCTTAAGCAGCTCGCAGGATTTTTTGGAATTATTGAGAACAGAAAATCAGGAAGGTGATATCATTGCATCTTTGGATGTCGAAAGCCTCTTTACAAACGTCCCAGTCGACCGCACCATCGACATAATAATGGATCGCGTGTACAGATGCGACAAAACGCAACCACTGAAAACACCTGAGAGAGTATTGCGTGCTCTATTGCGTGTCTGCACCAAGGAAGCTCCCTTCATCAGTCCCACTGGGCAGCTATACCAGCAGGTGGATGGAATAGCGATGGGTAGTCCCTTGGGTGTTCTTTTCGCTGATTTCTTCATGGGTGCAGCGGAGACAAATGTGCTCAAAAACAGCAAGCCGGCAATATACTGTCGGTATGTTGATGACATATTTATCAGAGTCACATCACCGAATGAAATTGAACACCTGTAATTGGCACTTGAAAGTGAAACATCACTTAAACTCACCAAAGAATGTGCGCAGAATGATCGTTTGGCATTCCTCGATGTGCTAGTTGAGTTGAACGGTGGACAAACAATCACCAGTGTTTACACCAAATCCAGCAACGCAGGTTTGTGCCTGAATGGTCAGAGCGAGTGTCCGAAAAGATACTTACGCTCCACGATTTCTGCGTACGTCCGACGTGCACTGACGCATTGTTCATCATGGAAATCGACGCACAACGAGCTCGAGCGAATCACACAAGTTTTGGTGAACAATGGATATTGCAACAAGGACATATCAGACGTCATATCTGAGACGTTGAACAAACATTTCAAGACGGACGCGTCGACCAGTCCAAACGATAAGTGTATACAATTATACTACAAAAACATTATGTCGACAGCACACAGAGTGGAAGAGCGTGTGATGAGAGATATTGTGACCAAAAATGTGACAGCCTGTGACGACAATACTCGAGTAAAACTTGTTATTTATTACAACACACAAAAAACAGCAAACTTGGTTCTTCGAAACAAGCCGGAGAGTGACAAGCCCGACATATATATTGTGACATATATATTATTAGTGACACATATATTGGTATGACGACGACGACGCTGTCGCAGCGGCTAACTTGCCACCTCAACAACGGTGCAATCAAGAGGCATTTCAGTTCGGCGCATGACAGAAAAATCACACGTCAAGACATCGTCGAAGGAACACAGGTTTTGGCCCGCGAAAACGACGCACGGCGATTGCGCATGTTAGAGGCGGTATATATCACCCAGCTGAAGCCGACGCTGAATATACAGCTCGAAGAAAACGGTATTCTGCCAACTCACCGAGCCCCCCCGTTGGAGCAAAACTCGACGCGCTCCTGCGACAGCCAGCCAACACCACTTTCACACCTACCAGACAATGACACCTAGGAGTGACACCTGGTTGCTGACATAAATAGCATGTGAATTATTGTTTGAATGTTGTAGTGATTGTGTGTTGATATTTGCGTTGTTATTGTGTTCTCATGTGATTTGTGTCTGATGATGGAGTCTGGTAACTCCGAAACGTTACGAAATATAGGGAAGTTGTTGAGTTGTCTGAATAGAAGCGATCAGAAATTGGCTAGAGACATGAAATCGACCAAAAAGAAAATTGCTAAATGTGAAATAGCAATCCAGTTTAATCTCGTTTGCAAGCGCGAAAATATATATATATATATATATATATATATATATATATATATATATATATATCATCAACGAGACAACAAACATGCTGGAACTGTGGTGGGGTCTGGAGCGCATTTTTCGGCTTGATCTAGTCCGACGTGGCAGCGCAGTGTCAGGAAGCATTGGTTCGTCAGAGAAAGTTGTCTGCTTTTCAGCTGAGGACACTGCTTCAGTTGGCGTCACGATTTGCGGTGTTGCTGCTATATGAATCTTTCCTTCACGTATTGGGCCATGCTGTAGCGTTTGTGAGACTGAGTTTTTTTCTGAAGGAGCTAGGGACTTTGCGCCAAATGTACGCTTGATCCCGCTTCTGTCACGACTCTCTTTCTCTTTCCTAACAAATCTAGCCTAACTGAAATAACCTAACCTAACATAACCTTGCCTAACCTAACATCGAAGAGGAAAGAGAGCCGGGACTGAAGCGGGACCAAACGTACCTGCGGTTTAGCATCGTCGTTCCCTTGCTGAACAGTGCTAGTGGTGATGGTTTGTTAAGCAGGTAGGCCGCCTTTACGCAGTTTATAGACACGGTATCGCCAGCTGGTGTTTCTGGTGTAACGTGTTCTTCATACGTTTAACTACCCTGAAGTGGCCGTGATACGGTAGTTCGAAGGATTTCCTTACGTGATCTAGACGTACACATACATAATCACACGCGGTGATTTGTTTTCGCAGGTTTGGCTGTTGTACTGGTTGTTGTACTCGCACTACATGTCTAGTGCCCAGGGAGAGAGTATATGGATCATGTGATAACCGTTGCACGAAATTATAATGACAGTTTTGTGAATATTTGTTGATCACGAGGCAAGAAAAGAGAACGGATGAGCCAGTCATGGTCGTGAATGGTAAATAGCCAATCCAAAACCTAGAAACCTTGTCAAACAGACAGTGTAAACTACAACAATCATTTGACGTAAACAAAGATTAGTGTGATTGTCAATTATAAGTGCAATAAAATAATTATAATATTAAACAATCACAAGTGATATTAATGACAGTTTTCATTGATGATTCACTCGCTTCAAACAAGGCGTCAGGAGCGAACTTGAAACAGCGCAATCACAGAAAATGTGGCACGGGCTCACGGTATATTTGCAGCACAGTCTAGGTAGTCAACAGTCTAGGTTGTCACAGTCTAGTAAACAACAAGACGTAGCGTTGACAAAACACCGTGCGAGTAGTGCAGTGCGGGAGCAGAAGCGGTGCGTGAAGAGTCTCGCTGCTGAATGACCAGTCTGCACGAGCGATATCGAATAGCGTTCCTGCACTCACCTGTATCGCCGGCTCATTCAGGCCGATATCAAATACGTTGATGCAGATAAAACGAATAAGCGCTAACAATCAATTATACAAACGGACCATTATGCACACAATATTATCACTAGCACAAGACAAGTCTATGTTCGGAATACTGTGTGGTCTCCTAAGACATGATGCAATACATTACACATGTTTATCGCAGACATTACCTATATGCCTACACGATATGCCTTTCAAAGAATTCCAAGCTTCTGAGAAGCGGAAACCACAAGACGACGAATCTGTTTCTCAAAAGTCAGCCTTGAATCGAATCGAACTCCAAGGATATCGACTGCGTTATATTCTTTCACTGCGCAGCCATTGACCAACAAAGGATCGAACGATGGATTCAATGTGCGAGACCGAGAAACACACAAAAACTTCGTCTTTTTTTAGTTAAGCTTCATATTCCAAGTGTCACACCATATGGATATTCTGCGCAGGTCTTCGTTCAGTGACCAACTCACATTGGGTCGCCGCTCTGGAGTGTCAACGGTAGCCACCATAGTTACATCATATTATACAAACACACATCACATTACATCAATTATACAAACGGACCATTTTGCACACAATATTATCGCTAGCACAAGACAAGACTATGTTCGGAATTCTGTGTGGTCTCCTAAGACATGATGCAATACATTACACATGTTTATCGCAGACATTACTCGGGAATGACATGCTACATCATTTGTCATCAATTTTAAACAGTTACATTTCGTAACATGTACATGTGAAACAAAAAGTTGCGGCAGAATAAGCAAATAATCTACATTAACAATTAAAGTGAATGCATGAGGCCTACAGTGTGATTGTGTATGGTGAGAGTGGGTGTGCGAGATAGTGTCTGTGGTCGATGTGCCGGTCTTGGGCACAAGAAAGATCGCTGTCCGACACAAAATCGCGTCACTTGTGGTTATTGCGCCGGCGAACACTGCTCAACTGATTGCCCGGACAAAAGTCGAACTCGCTGTACAAACAGTATCCATCACAAACGCCCACATACACATTCATCATTCTCCTCTGATTGCCCATCCTTCCTCGCTGTCCGCCAATCTATTCAGGCCCGAACCTTGATCCCATGGCCAGCCGATTTCAAATCAACCACCAGGAATCTACCGTCAACTAACAATTATACACAGCTCAGACTGCCATCCACTATGAATTCTGCTCAGACTACCGCCACCCTTACCCAATGACTATCACCTAATGTTTCTCCTCTGTCTTCCCCTCTACATTCCCGCTCACATCCAGTTCAATTTGGATTGATAAACATTCGTTCCGCGCGCAACAAAGCATCATATATATCTGAAATTATAATGGACCAAAATATTCGGATCCTTTTCCTAATCGAAACGTGGCTCTTCGATTCCGATATCCTGTCTTTCACTGCCCAACTGCCTTCATCATTCCACCTTATACATTACAGTCGCTCTTCCTCCTCTTCACTCAAATCCCACGGGGTTGGGGTGTGTGCTGTAGTTCATTCTTCACTGTCTGACACCCGTGTCCCTAACATCTCTTTCTCTACCGTGTCATTCGAATATCTCGCACTCTCTCTTTCTATCCTCGCGTCTTCGAGATTAGGCATACTTGTTATTTATCGCTACAACGATTTCGGCACTACCCACTTATTTCTTCATGATTTCGAGGCGCCTGTCTCCATTTTCGCCTCACATTTTTCCCATAATTTTTTCGTGGTAGGCGATTTTAACTTTTGGATAGACAGCCCGTCTCGCCAGCCTTATGCCAGAGACTTCTTTCACTCATTGAATCCACTGACTTAACCTGTTTGAACTCCTCTCATACCCACTTATCCGATCACACTCTTGACCTCTTACTTACACCATCCGACGTCACCAGTCTCATTTCGCAACTTTTTACTTTCCCATCTGATTCATACTATTCCGATCACAGCCTAATTGCAGCATCTTTAGCTATTGCATCTCTCCCTCGTCCCTCATCCAAATCAATTACTGTCCGCAATTACAATAAGTTTGATTAGACTATCTTCCATCAATTGGTTCATTCACTTCTTTCTCCTTTATCATATCTTCTGCTTCCTCCTACACTTGTGCCAGAGCATATCAACAATGCCCTCTCAACTATTCATGACATTATCGTTCCTGCAAATGTAATTTGTATCCGCTCGTCTAACCCCCCCCTCCAGCCCCTGGCTTAATCGTGAGCTACGTAAACTTAAATCTGCTTGCCTCTCTAATGAGCGACTATGGCGTCGCTACCGCTCTCATTCATCTTGGGCTGACTTCTGTTGTGCACGCCGACGGTTTTTAACGCCCAATGCCGAGGCCAAGTCAAAATACTTTTGTCTACATCTATCATCTTCTACGTCAACTGCTCACCGCTGGTCAACATTGCGATCTATCACCGGCCGCTCAAACAACTCTCACTGTCCCATTCCTGCTTCTTCCATGACCTCATTTTTCTCTGATAAAGTGACTACTGCTCTTTCGAAACTCCCAGTATCCAACCCCCAGTACTCCTCTCACTCACACTCATTCAGCTCATTCTTGTTCAGAATTTTCCCAAATCCGCCTTTCCGAGACATACCGCTACATCGCCAAACTCAAATACTGCAAATGCCCTTTAGGGTAAAATAGATGCAAGAAGGTCATAGGCTAGGTTTTGGCCTCCGAGGTCATTTTTAAGGTCATTGAGGTCATTTGTGTCTGTTTGAGGACTTTTTTGTTTGTTTGTCGATGGATTTTTCGTCGTTACCGTTTTCCGCCAAACGCTGCCGCCGTCGATTTTTGTTTTGTCGGCGGCAGCTCGCATATCGCATTCACAACAATCTTCAAAAGAAATCTTCGAAGAAGGAAGAACTAAAAGAAATTAAAAAGAGACAGTCATCTCCCCCCGCCGGTCTCATCCCGCGGTTTCCGCCTCATCGTGTCCCCCATCAGCGAGTCAAGCGTGAGGACGAAGAATGCGTACCTCCTTTTCAACGTCTAGAAATGGTCACTAACTAGGGGTTGAGTTTGTGTCGGGTTGAGTTTGTGTGTGAAGTACTAGACAATAAAAGCATTATAACTTATTGCTATGTGTATCTTCTGGTCCCAAATTACTTCATCATTTTGCTTCTTCTTTACTCTCTTATGTAATCTGTCCATAATGTGTAGTGCCGTAGTGTGTGTAGTGTGTGTAGATCCTATAAAAAATGAGGAGCTGAATCTGATAAAAAATGAGGAGCTGAATCTGATAAAAAATGAGGAGCTGAGCCGCGGTGATTACGGCGATAAATCAGAGCTATGCCCAATTTGGGAAGTGAAGGGAGAGACAATGAAAAGCCAAGAAATTCAAAAGATATACAAGAGCACAAAAAATTTAATAATATTTTGACATAATATTTTTTATTAAAATAATATTTTGACAAAATATTATCCCTCAACCCGCCTCATATTTAAACCAGCCCGTCGTGCGGAATAATTCAGAACTCGAACACGATCCGTTCTGGACCTTGAAGTCAAATCCGTTAGTTTTGTATATGAACTCGTTTTACACGGTGAAATTGAACGTCATATTGTCTACAGTTGATGCCCCCGGGACATTATTACCTCATAAACATGATCCATCGCTTTGTTTACGTTTGAAGCCCCTGATCTATACCATTGGGCCCGCGCAGTTAGGTCACCTCATATTCAAGCATACACGCACACAGACAGACAGATAACTTCTTTTATATATATATATATATATATATATATATATATATATATATATATATATATATATATATATATACTAGCATTAAAACCCGCCCGTTGTGCGGAGGAATTCTTAAAATGAAATTAATATTTATAAAAATTGATATTCGTAAAAAATATTCCAAATTAAAAAAGAAAAATGAAAACTTATAAGTGTCTTACTCAATAGAAAAGTCCAAGTGTGAATGCTTTTATTTTTATTTTGACATAATATTTTGCCTCAACCCGCCTCATATATAAACCCACCTATTGTGCGGAATAATTCACAACACAAACACGTAACAAACAATGAAAATTCTAGCATGGAAACCCGCCCGTCGTGCGAAACAATTAATACTATTAAATTTGTATTCAATTCATAAGAGAAAAGGAATATGAATTAAAAAAGAGTGGAGTAAACCCATAAAAAAGCCTAAATTTCTATATTTTCGTATTTATTTTCACAAAATGGTTTGCCTAAACCGCCTCATATTTTTACATGCCCGTCGTGCTGAATAATTCAGAACTCAGACACGAAACAATGAAAAATGACTACACCTTTTCATCATAATGTTTCCAAAATATATTTATAACTTAACATCACCGTCTAGCATTGAAATCCGCCAGTTGTGCGGAGCAATTCATAAAATGAAATTCATATTTAATTCATAAGCATATTACAAATTAAAAAATAAAACAGATATACTCATTAAAATCTTACTCAATTGAAAAGTCTAAATTTAATTATTTGTATTTTTATTTTGACAACATATTTTCCTTTAACCCGCCTCATATTGAAACCCGCCCGTCGTGCTCAACAATTCATAAAATAAAATGCATATTCAATCCATAGAATAAACTGTATAAAAATTAAAAAGCAAAAAATTTTACCTGTAAATACGTTCACCAATAAAAACTCTAAATGTGAATATTTTAATTATAAATTTGACAAAATATTATCCCTTAATCCACCTCATATTTAAACCTACCCATCGTGCGGAATAATTCAGAACACGAACACGTACAAAACAATGAAAATTCTAGCATGTAAACCCGCCCGTCGTGCGAAACAGTTCATACTATTAAATTTGTATTCAATTCATAAGAGCAAATAAATATGAAATAATGAAGAAAAGAGTGAACCCAAAAAAAATCCTATTTAAACCTGCCCGTCGTGCTGAATAATTCAGAACCCTGACACAAAACAATGAAAAATGAGTAATTTTTTTATCATAATGTTTTCAAAATATATTTATAACTCAACATCACCATCTAGCATTAAAACCCGCCCTTTGTGCAGAACAATAAATAAAGTAAAATGAATATTGAATTAATATAAAATGATTAGAAATAAAAAAAGAAAAAGTAAACCCATAAAAAGTCTTAACCAATAGAAAAGTCTAAATGTGAATGTTTTTATTTTAGATGTGGCAAAATATTTTCCCTCGAACTGCCTCGTATTTAAACCCGCCCGTCGTAAGGAACTATAAATAGAATATAATGAATCAAAAAGCAAAAAGCTTATCCAATAGAAAATTATAAATTTGTAAATTCTTGTTTTAATTATTGACGAAGTTTTTTTCCTCAACACTGCTCAAGTTCACACCCATCCTTCGTGTGTAGTAATTCAGAAGTGTAACACTATCAAAACAATGAAACCTTCTGTCATCTCTATAATTCCAGATTTATGCGTCCGCTAAAACAGCATATTCATATAGTTGGCATTGCATGATATTACAACCCATATCCTTATGCAACTTACGCTTATGCAACTTGAAATTAAACCAATTAAATTATACAGTAAAATTCAGTAGTTAACTTTGTTCCCAGTAGTATTTTACCCGCCCGTCGGGCGGAACAATTCATGTGTAAATATTGAGGACAATAAAGCGCTTCTATTCAGTATAGTTAATTAATTAAACTGTACCCAATAAAACCACACCATCCATGCTTGGAGCTAATATGATGCATTCTTAATTGTGATTGGCCTTCTGTGAAATTAATCGGTGTATATTCCTGTGTAATCGCAAGTGCGCATAATAGCTGTCAAATTGGTAATATGTCCTTTTGACTTTACACCGCCGTAACTTCTTTCATATACACTCTGGAAAGTTACAAATTATACCGTATTGTAGAAAACAAGATTTATAGCACGATGGTATAATCTATTGTAATGTGTGACAAATAGTTCCCGAGAAATAGTAGAAAAATTAATTAATTTTAGTCACCCGGTGTTCAAGTGTAATTTTTTATGTATTTAGGAATTTTGCCAATTTTACACGTTTTTGTATCATTTGTGGGTATAAATTATAACTTTTTCTTGTAGAACACAAAATTATCTACACAATAGTATAATTTTATAGCTGTACCATTGCTGGTTTATAAGGAATAGATAGCGGAATATTGACCAAAATATTCACGTTTTTGTGTGCTAATTTTGCCTTTTTGACTTTGTCATTTACACTTCACACCGCCGTAACTTTTTTTCATACACTTTGGAAAATTAAAATTATACCGTGTTGTAGAAAAACCGAATTCCAAGAATGATGGTATTATTTATGTAGATGTGTGATAATTAGTTTTTGAGAAATAGAGAAAAAAGTTTAGAAAATCGGACGCGTGGAGTTTAAATAATTTTGAATGTAGATTGAATTTTTTTCCATTTTACATGTTTTATATTCAATTTTGGGTATGAATTATAGTTTGTTGAGTAGAACAGGTAATTTGCTACACAGTGGTATAATTTTTATAATTGTACCATTACTGGTTTAGGAGGAGTAGTCTGCAGAATATTGACCAAAATTTTCGCATTTTTCAGGGTTCATTTTGTCCTTTCACCGCTATAACTTTGT
The DNA here is from genome assembly GCA_916048095.2 of Sacculina carcini. Lineage (NCBI taxonomy): Eukaryota > Metazoa > Arthropoda > Thecostraca > Sacculinidae > Sacculina > Sacculina carcini. The sequence goes on from OU696571.1 coordinate 12,068,295, forward strand.
TTGGTTTCATTTTTAAAATTAAAAATTAACCTACAGTGTAGACAAGAAAATTTACAACATGATGGTATAAATTGTTAGCGGGTAGGTCAAGTGGTGGCCGAGTAGCAGCTTGCTGAAAATGGACCAAGGAGGGTGGGACACACAAACAGACAGACAGACAGAGGATCTCTTTTATAGATATATATATATATATATATATATATATATATATATATATATATATATATATATATATATATATATATATATATATATATATATATATATATATATGTGTGTGTGTGTGCGTATGTTTTGTTTATGTGTGTGTTTGTGTGTTTATGAATGTGTATGTGTGTGTATATATGTATGTATATGTATGTTTTGTGTGTGTGTGTGTCTCATGCAATCAGTCTTTTATTATACGTTCATATATAGTTATTAATATGTTCTCGTATATATGTTGATTTTGGTCCTGGAACACACGTTTTTAACATTGAAATACGTACACACACACACACACACACACACACACACACACACACAGTGACAGACAGACAGGCATACACATATACCACCAGGATATGTTCTGACACACTTCATGTCTTGTCTCAAACAAAATTGGACGATTTTCAACTGGTGTGCGTGTCTGTCTGTGTGTGTGTGTGTGTTTACATTCTTTATCTAGCTTTGTTTTTGCATTTTTTCACTTTCGGGAGATGTGAAATACATACATGGAGATGGTTTAATTAACGAATTCTTTGCTGATAGATTAGTGCTCTCAGCAATATCTAAGATTAATAACTAACAATAACTATAACTAACTAAATCACTAAGGTTTTGAAATCAGCAAATCTACTGCGTGTGTTGGCGTTGGTATGTCTGTGCATGTCTATGCGTTATTTTTGCGTTACCATTAATATAATTTCGTGGGTCTTATCACACGTGAGATGAGGTTTTAGTCATAGCTTGTAGCGCCTGCGTCGCCTTGATTTTATTATATTTTCTTTGGTCTTACTTTGCGCGTTATTCGAAATTGTTTATTATTCATTTGTTTCCTTTTCATCGTTTTTCCAGTATTAATTCCTTTCCACCCAAAACATTAATATTCTTGTGGGGCCGAATTTGAATCTCTTGTTATGAATTTAGGTTTCGCTGCAGGGTTTCCGGCGTATATTGTTTATATATTGGTTCAGTTTGTGATATTAATTATCTCTCTAATCTTCTATGGTTTATTTAATTTATCGCTGTATTACTTATTTCATGATGTTTTGTTATGTTGTTCTTTGTTCCACTGTTCTGGGTCAATGACCTGTACGCTGATTGGTCAAAATTTAGCTCCGCCGTGACCCAGGGTATAAAAAGGATGACAATACAGGAAACGGTCTTAGTCGCAACCGACCACTCACGTGTCTTTTTACTTGTGACAACCAAACCCGCCATAAGTTAACTAGAATTGATTGTCAGTTGTTTCAACACTCAAATCTCACTCGTAACATTTTTTCCTCTGAGTCCTTACTCCTTAATGAGTGAAATCTTAATTTTCCACACAACAACAGCGCTGATAAATGCAATAAATTAAGTTGTTTCAGCAAATTAAATGTCAGAAAGTCACACTAGAAACACAATTAAACGATTTCTGATTGATAAACAAACACACGCACATAGTTGTCCTGTACTGTCCGACCTATAATTACCCACTTGACAACCCATCCATTACCCAGCAGTGGGGAATTCTCCACAGATTACCGACCACTACTCTGATTAGAAGCATTATCCATGACAAGCATCTCAATGACTTAGCCCAAATATTTTGTGTTGGAGGTTCACGGTTCGAATCCGACACCGGCCGTTTTATTGAACTCTTAGATTGAGTCTGTCGCTGTTGATTAGCACACGGTGGGGCGTGCCATATAGGCCAGAATTATAATAGACTATTATTGCAATAGAGTAATACACGTAACTTTGGGCTAACACAGTGGCTCTTAACATGGACTCGATCGAACCTCAGGGATTCGGCGAGTCAGTTTCAGAGGTTCGACGGTTTAGTTCACCCACTCGTGTATGATTCATGATATCACGCTCTGCTTGGTCATCATTGGCTGTAGCTAATCACGCCACATCGCTTGGTCTTGATATCTGTGCTGCAAGCAACTCGGTCCACTCAGTAGTAGCCTACTTGTGTAACTGTCTTGATCGTACGTGATTTGTGATTTTATCATAATACTTCAAACAAGAAGGGTTCGATGAATGCTTGTGTGGAACTTGTGGGGCTTAGTAGCTCCGAAAAGGTTGAGAACCACCGGGTTAACATTAATCGCTTTGTTGACCAGCATAGATACATTTAAACGAAGCGGTTTAATTCCATGAAAAACATGATCTGTGTGATTTCCACGTTTGTCGAATTTATTGCAGCTCGCACAATTTGCATTGTGACATTTATCACGTGAAAATTACATGCTGTTTGATATTGCACGACAATTCTCCTTGACCTTTTTGTATGTCGTTTATTGAAATGCGTCAGGTAGTGTTGCATAGGGACGAAAAGATCAGTGGATCTATATGTCCTTCTCATCTGGTTTTTTATATCTGAAATCGATATTTTACAAAATGTCTCTTGCGCAATCACTCTAGATGATGTTCTGTGTGCGGAGTTTGTATACCTATAAAGTTTCTTAACAAACTGAACTGCTATTTGAGTACGTCCTTCGCTTCAATGCCTATTATATTCGGCTCAATTCGAAAATAGATTACATTTGGATATACGTACTATTAAATATTTGATATGAGGGTATAACAGCAAAACAATAGTTCAGTCATTATTTTTCCAATGTCTGTGTGTAGACAACCATTTAATCGAGCCATGAACGCTTCGTCTACATAATATAGCTGAGCGAGTCGTAGTTGTCTGTCCTATTACGCTCGCCACTTGAGCCTGGTTTCATTCTTTCCAGCCGCTATAGTCGAGTAAGGAAGTATTGAACATGATTCGCTGCGTTGTTGCTATTTGGCTCGCAGCCGGAGAATGTTTTATTGCAGCAAATCTGCTGAATATTGGTAGCGTCCATCTTGATTGGAATCACCGTTTGACTTCCATTTGCCCGCAGCAAATTTACACACCGTTTGTGGAACTTCTGCAGAACTACGACATGCTGTTTGTGGCATACACAAGAGTGCCTTCCGTTTACCAGGATACATTGAACTATGCATCTGGTGTGAACAATTTCTCCTTGATTTCCACCCAAGCATCGAGGAAGACAACCAAGAAACCAAGCGTGTTTTTCTACAAGCAAGATCTGATGAAGCTTGTTGGATGTTTGCCTCGCACTTTGTGCTCGGCTCTTGATCCTCATAAGGACTTAGTTTGTACATTCAGTACCAACTCTGGGACGACCAGTCCTGTGGTGTTCACTGCTTTCGGAATCAATGCAAGAGTAACAAGTATTAAAGTACTTACTAATGAAATGTTTCAGGTTGTGAAATGTGTGAGAGAACAACAGGGTAAGAACCATCCCATCATTCTCATGGGAAGTATCAATCCCGGATTTCGTGGTTTCTATAGGTTTCACGAGTTTTTGTATGATGGATTTACGGAGTTTTCTCCCGTGAAATTAGATGTCAGATCAGTTGTTTTGCCTTCGGATATTGCAATCGTTTATGGCGATATGTATCACGCTTTAGTGAAAGGAAGTTCAACGTTCCTGGATATGCTGAAAACTCCTTCTGGAGAGGTGATTTCACATCGATATCCAATTAGAGTGCAAATTGAAACGAATGCATTGTCTGTTCCTACGGCACAATCTACAACGATTACAGGCGGTGATAGCTCCCGCAGGTTCATATTTTCCGACGCAGCAGCCCTACCCCGACTCATGGAGAGTGGTGGATATCAGGAATCTTTGTCTGATGAGCATGTAACTTTCGCTGGTGGAAAGGCGTCAGCTCCTTTCGAGCAGCCGTCATCTGGTGCAACACTGCCTCAAGACACCACAGAAGACCCAACTATGCGTGTTTCATCATTTCACGAGCATTTTTTTGAAGGTCTTCTTGATAACGCGGAACCGGTCGAATATGAGGACTTGATGAGCGACTTTCACTTATCTGACATGCACTCCTCGGAACAAGGTGTACAAGAAATAGTCAACCAGCATCCTGAGCGACAACAGCTGCCACTGGTAGACACGGTACATGTACCTGGTCAGTTGATGCCGCCAGTATCGCCTGTACATCATCTTCCATCACTATCCATCCCTCGACACGCCACATACGAGCAATACTGGCCACAATTTCATGGTGCTTCACAACTTGATTTCAACCCGGCTGCATATATTGCGCCTCATATCGGCAGCGTGTCGCATGTTATGGGATCCAACGAAGAAAGTCGGCTTGCTGAAGGTGGTTTGCATGCAAGCGCTGTTCCGGTCTCGTATTCGGTGCAATCTCAACCACAACCAGACATCAATGCAATGACCAGATATTCTCCCTTCGGACAAGCGGAAGACACATGGTCTCCTTAACGCTGATTCTTTCTACAGTTCGAATGTTAAGCCGCATTATATGAAGCGAGTGAATTATCAATGATGACTGTCATTAATGTCACTTGTGATTGTCTAATATTTTAATTCTTGTAATGCACTTATCATTGAGAAAACGCACACTTCTTTGTTTACGTCAAATGCTTTTTATAGTTTGCACTGTCTCTTTGACAAGGTGTCCGGTTTTTGAATTGGTTTATAATTTATTTATCGTGTTGTCTCTTTTTTAATTTCAGACTTATCATATAAGAAAAATTTTTACCTTGTAAATATCACGCAGTGGCGTCGCCAAGGGGGTTTGGGACATCTACTGAAGCTCCCAAAATTTTGCCAAGCCTCCCAAAAATCTGTACTACCCACTTTGAGTATAGTTCTTCATGGTTCGCCAGGCCCTCGCATCTTTTTCTTGAGCCTCTCTGAGCTCTCCTACTAGAAATGCTGGCGCCGCCACTGATACCACGTATAAACAGTCTGCACAACTTCATTGCTTTATCGGGCGACATGTTTTCATTTGGTCTCGGACAGTGGAAATCATAGCTGCGCCACCATGTCAGGCCAATATAATGCTGCTCTAGTAGTATAAAAGGAGGTAAGGACATCCCAGGTACGCTTGGCCCCGCTTCAGTCCCGGCGTTCTTTCTCTTCTCTAACTAACCTAACCAACAGCTCACCTGAGCTAACGTAACATACAAAGAGAGAGCTGGGACTGGAGCGAGACCAAACGTGCCTGGGTCGTAACAGCATGGTTCCCGTAGAAAACTGAACACCGATTAAAAAGTAGAGGTGAAGTGGAAACAGTGGCGGCGCCAGGATTTTTCCGATGGGGAGGGGGGGGGGGGGGGCTGAGGGGGGGCTAAAGAAAAAGTTGAGGGGGCTTGGCGAAGCATGAAGAGGCACACTTGAACGCTGACTACATAATATTAATAAGGGACTGGGTACACTGATTGAGTACTCGATGTTGAACCAAAATTACAGGACTTCATTTACAGTGTTAATAAATTTTTTATGTCCATGATTATGATTTTAGGGGGGGCTTGGCGTATTTTCGGGGGGTTCGACCATCCCCCAGGCCCCTTGGCGCCGCCACTTAGTGGAAAGGATTGTAGGTGAATGATCTAACCAGTGCTTTACTATCCCATTGGTTGAGTTGAATCCAAGAATATCTATGCTTATGTGGGCGTATTGTGCTGATTCATTCACTTGCATCATACCTAGTACAGATAGACGGCCAGATATTCCCAAGTATTCTTTGATGGAGTGTCACTCTGGGAGTTCTCATTCAATCATCGCTTACCACCTGGCTGCTGAAAACACATATCTAGTTTTAATATTTTATTTGTAGTAAGGATACTACTCGTACTCATAGTGCAGGGTTTCCCAAACTGTGATACGCGTACCACTAGTGGTACGCGCGGATCTTCTAGGTGGTACGCTAACACTTTCAGGGTCATGAACAGTAGTACCACATGAACAGTAGTCAGAGTAGCACCAGGGCATGATTTGCTATGTGCTGTAAGCAAAGTGGTGTACTTCATTGACCATCTGGTGGAGAAGAAGCAGAAACAGTCCTCGCATTGAGTCGTTTTTTCAATTGACTTATGCGATCTACTCGGGCAATTATGTATATCAAGTAATATCTGATGGGACTGAGTTTATCTGCAACCAGGTGGTACGCGGTGACTGTACGGGTATCCAAGTGGTACTCGATCACAAAAATGTTTGGATCGTTCGTTTGCTATACTTCTCATCATAAGATTTCACATTCGGTTGCCGCTTGAAACTGTATCGATCCAAGTGTTATATTGGAAAACGTTGACTGAACAGGCATTGCACTGACTGTATGTATGAACCAATGAATTGACATATTATTATAAATATACATAAAATAAATGAAGCAGATGGCATCAGATCGCCACGGCACTCCCACTGTCATAGCGGAGCTGCCAAGTTGCAAAATGTATAGCAGTGGTTTCCAACCTTTTTGTGATCGAGTACCACTCTGAGGTCCCTAACAGTCCCTTTCCCTTCCCCTTCGTGGAGTCCGTGGTGTAGTGGTAGCACACCCGCCTCACAAGCGGGAGGACCGAGGTTCGAATCCCGGCGGAGAAGAATTTCATTGGACGATTTCTATAATCCAACAGCCCCTGTCCACCCAGCAGTAAATGATGGTACCAGATGTCAGTCATGTGTTGTGTCATGCATTCTGGGGAGGTGGCCCTCTCTAATAGGTCTTACGTCCTTGTGGTGCCATATCGTGTATAGGGTCGGTTCTGCGATCTTTAACCTCTGCGATCTTTTAACCTTAACCTTAAACAGTCGCCACGGACCACCTGATTTCATAGAAACTCAGCTCGGTCATATATATATATCATCAATGAGACAACAAAGATGCAGGAACTGTGGTGGGGTCTGGAGCGCATTCTTCGGCTTGATCTAGTCCGACGTGGCAGCGCAGTGTCAGGAAGCATTGGTTCGTCAGAGAAAGCTGTCTGTTTTTCAGCTGAGGACACTGCTTCAGTTGGCGTCACGATTTGCGGTGTTGCTGCTATATGACTCTTGTCCTCACGGATTGGGCCAGGCTGAGTTTTTTCTGAAGGAGCTAGGGACTTTGCTCCCCAGGTCCGCTTGATCCCGCTTCTTGTCACGACTCTCTTTCTCTTTCCTAACAAATCTAGTCTAACTAACATAACCTAACCTAACATAACCTTGCCTAACCTAACATAGAAGAGGAAAGAGAGCCGGGACTGAAGCGGGACCAAACGTACCTGCGGCTTAGCATAATCGTTCCCTTGCTGAACAGTGCTAGTGGTGATGGTTTGTTAAGCAGGTAGGCCGCCTTTACGCAGTTTATAGTCACGGTATCGCCAGTTGGTGTTTCTGGTGTAACGTTTTCTTCATACGTTTGACTACCCTGAAGTGGCCGTGATACGGTAGTTCGAAGGATTTCCTTACGTGATCTAGACGTACACATACATAGTCACACGCGGTGATTTGTTTTCGTAGGTTTGGCTGTTGTACTGGTTGTTGTACTCGCACTGCATGTCTAGTGCCCGGGGAGAGAGTATATGGATCATGTGATAACCGTTGCACGAAATTATAATGCCAGTTTTGTTAATATTTGTTGATCACGAGGCAAGAAAAGAGAACGGATGAGCCAGTCATGGTCGTGAATGGTAAATAGCCAATCCAAAACCTGGACACCTTGTCAAACAGACAGTGCAAACTACAACAATCATTTGACGTAAACAAAGATTAGTGTGATTGTCAATTATAAGTGCAATAAAATAATTATAATATTATACAATCACAAGTGATATTAATGACAGTTATCATTGATAATTCACTCGCTTCATATAATGCGGTTCAACATTTGAACTGTAGAAAGAATCAGCGTTAAGAAAACCATGTGTCTTCTGCTTGTCCGAAGGGAGAATATCTGGTCATTGCATTGAAGTCAGGATGTTGTTGAGATTGCACCGAATACGAGACCGGAACAGCGCCTGCATGCAAGCCACCTTCAGCAAGCTGACTTTCTTCGTTGGATCCCATCACATGCGACACGCTGCCGATTTGAGGCGCAATATATGCAGCCGGGTTGAAATCAAGTTGTGAAGCACCATGAAATTGTGGCCAGTATTGCTCGAGTGTGGCGTGTCGAGGGATGGATAGTGATGGAAGATGATATACAGGCGATACTGGCGGCATCCACTGACCAGGTACATGTACCGTCTCTACCAGTGGCAGCTGTTGTTGCTCAGGAGGCTGGTTGACTATTTGTTGTACACCTTGTTCCGAGGAGTGCATGTCAGATAAGTGAAAGTCGCTCATCAAGTCATCATATTCGACCGGTTCCGCGTTATCAAGAAGACCTTCAAAAAAATGCCCGTGAAATGATGAAGCACGCATAGTTGGGTCTTGTGTGGTGTCTTCTGTGGTCTTCTGAGGCAGTGTTGCACCAGATGACGGCTGCTCGAAAGGAGCTGACGCCTTTCCACCAGCGAAAGTTACATGCTCATCAGACAAAGATTCCTGATATTCGCCACTCTCCATGAGTCGGGGTAGGGCTGCTGCGTCGGAAAATATGAACTTGCGGGAGCTATCACCGCCTGTAATCGTTGTGGATTGTGTCGTAGGAACACACAATGCATTAGTTTCAATTTGCACTCTAAGTGGATATCTATAAGAAATCACATCTCCAGAAGGAATTTTCAGCATATCCAGAAACGTTGAACTTTCTTTCACTAAAGCGTGATACATATCGCCATAAACAATTGCAATATCCGAAGGCAAAGCAACTGTTCTGGAACTTAATTTCACGGGAGAAAACTCCGTAAATCCATCATACAAAAACTCTTGAGAAAGACTTAAACCACGATGAAGGGGGTTAATATTTCCTACGATTATTATGGGATGGTTCTTACCCCGTTGTTCTCTCACACAGTTCACAACCTGAAGCGCTTTATCAGTGATTACTTTTATGCTCACTACTTTTGCATTGATTCCGAAAGCAGTGAACTCCACAGGACTGGTCGTGCCAGAGTTGGTACTGAATGTACAAACTAAGTCTTTATGAGGATCAAGAACCGAGCACAAACTGCGAGGCAAACATCCAACAAGCTGCATCAGATCTTGCTTGTAGAAAAACACGCCTCGTTTCATGGTTTTCCTCGATGCTTGGGTGGAAATCAAGGAGAAATTGTTCACACCAGATGCATCGTTCAGTGTATCCTGGTAAATGTAAGGTATTCTTGTGTATGCCACAAACAGCATGTCGTAGTTCCGTAGAAGTTCCACAAACGGTGTGTAAATTTGCTGTGGGCACATGAAAGTCAGACCTTGATTCCACTCAAGATGGACGCTACCAATATTCAGCAGATTTGCTGCAATAAAACATTCCCCGGCTGCGAGCCAAATAGCAACAACGCAGCGAATCATGTTCAATACTCCCTTACTCGACTATAGCTGCTGGAAAGAATGAAACCAGGCTCAAGTGGCGAGCGTAATAGGACAGACAACTACGACTCGCTCAGCTATATTATGTAGACGAAGCGTCCATGGCTCGATTAAATGGTTGTCTACACACAGACATTGGGAAAATAATGACTGGACTATTGTTTTGATGTTATACCGTCATATCAAATGCTGAAATTGAACTCCTATTTGTAATTTATTTTTCAATCGAACTGCGACCATAGGCATACCCAACGTGGGGTAATATTAAGAGCCCATTTGATTTGTTTTAGAAGTATAAACCTTTTCCGATATATTTCATGCTGCACAGTGCTAATATGGATGACATGCTATTTTCATAGCCTCCCAATATATAAGCCACGCCAATCAGTTCGTATTGTTCTTCTAGTCCCTGTTCATTCGTACGTGCAAGATTACCTACACTTCTGATAATTATCGATCAACTACATGCAAAAGTTTAAGGGGATTTGTCGTGCAATATTAAGCACAATGCAATTTATACCATAGAAATGTATCATAGAAAATAGAGAGAAAATCAATGAATATACGAGGGGCGTTCCAAAAATTCCCATTTTTAAATCCGCATTAAATAATCGGAGGGGTTGAAATGTGCACCATATCATGATTAAACTGTGACCAGCATGTCTTAAAAGCTTCATTTCTCTATTGCAAACTGTAGAAGTAGAACACAATTTCAAGAAAACAATATGAATTAAAAGAAGGGCGTGCGTGGGACATGTCTATCCCACGCACGCCTACAAGACCGCACCACACCGCAACAGCAATCCGACTCCTCACACACCGTCACATCTCCACGCGACACCCGATCGCCCACGGTCGTGTGTGCGCAAGCACACGCGTGCGCAAACACGCACATAGACACGTTCGAGCTCAAACATCCATAAAGCGACAAGCGATACAACAAGCATACAAGAAGCGATCACACTTCGCAGAATAGTCAGGAAATACATACACCAAACACATGCGAAACATTCGCACGCACGTCTGCACACACTAAAGCGAACCGCACATGACAAATATTCACGGCGTGACGTCTTGACAAACAAAAAGTTGTCATGGAGGCTCGTAAGGAGCAGGGGTGCGTCATTGAATTCCTTCGCAAGGTAGCGAATGTACCCATTAACATCTACCGATGCCTGAAGAAATTATATGAAGCAGACACGGTGAATGCGAGCACAGTCAGAAGATGAGTGTTTCGCTTTGATAGCGGCGAAAGTGATGCCTAAAAGACGGTCCCAGAAGACGGTGCACATCACTTTTCTCGCTGATGACCGAGGTTTCAACTTCTATGACGGAGCGTTCGAGTGGTGACATTCTAGCGATTGGCTTTCGGACTCTGGCTCGTAGTGGTGACATCACCTCCCGCAACCATTGATGACACCGTCTTGAACTCTACAACAGGGAATCCAAGACACAAGCATCAGCGGGAAAACTGATGTGCATCGTCCTCTGGGACCATCTTTTAGGCATCACTCTTGCCGCTATCAAAACGACGGACCCATCTCCTGTCTTCTGCCGGCACATTGTTTCATCGCCGGTTCCCTGCACACCTTTCTGCCACGCCGCCGAACACCATCTCTGCTTTTGCTTGGCACTGATGGTCAAGAGTCAGTACCACCGCCTCTGCTGAAGCCGGGTCAAAGCTTTCACCAGGCTACACCGTCTTTCCCTCCGGTCAGATTCTAATGCTTCGGCAGCCGTCACCTTTCATCAGTCCTCCAGCACCAGCAGACTCCTCCGGCAGCTCAGCGAAATGTTTAGAATCAAAACAGGCGGGCCGACAAGCTACCTCGTTCATAGCTTCCCCACTGTCCTTAGCCGGCACCACGTTTGACAATTTCCCCCCGCAACACCCTCCTGGCATGTCGCTGAACACTATGACAGCGGTCCATGCCTGTCTGCCACTGATGCTGATGGCATCGTCACCACTGCTGCTGAGGTCGGGTCAAAACTTTCACCACATTAAAATTCTCCAGTAGTGCCATCCAAATACTGACAAATGCCGAAATAGAAATAGCCCAAGTAAAATTAGCCGAAATTGATTGTAATAGTAAAACAAGTACTATCTGCGCTTTATAAATGCACACTACCTTACCTTGCTTAATTGTCTCGATATTATTCGTATACATTAAAATACAGGGCTTTCTCAAATGAAATTGATTCGGTTTTTACTACAAACTTTTTCTGATATTTACCAATTAAGCCACTAAGTGTATTATGTTACTTTTTCTATATGTGTCTCTTGTTAGTGAGTAGTCTGAGGAAATATATAGCACGCTGTTGCGAACCTTTATAAATACGTTAATTTTTGGTTTTTCGTTTACTTTTAAATGTGTATGCGATGCGATTTAATGTGTAACTATTGCGATGTTAGGCCACATATTGGAGGTGTGTTAAAACAATGACACCAGAACGAAGACAAGGTGGAAAATAATGTGTTATGATGTGGGTCAATGATTTCTTTCTCGGATAAATTTGTCTTTCTGAGAGATCATAAGGTTCATTTGTAGGTTATTTTTTAGGTTACTTCGTCTCGAAAATATGTTACTTTTATCCATTTTTAGGTTACTTTTTGACAGCTTTAGTCATAAGGTTCGCCCAGTTGTCAAAACGTCAGTCTCTGCACATGAAATTGTGATTAGAAGGCTTTAAATTCTGAGTATTAGGTTAACGTTATACCTCTTAGATATGCGTAAATAATCATTGTGCTATGGAACAACTTGACAAGAACGGACAAATTCTTTTAAAACTGTAGTATGGTGTTGTGCAAAAAATTTATGTGGCCCCTTGTGTGAAATGTTTGCCCAACTCTGGTATAGGGTGTGCAGACAATTTTGTTGATAAACCTGAAATTATCACGAAATATCACGACAAATGAATTATAAACGAATTCAAAAGCTGGACACCTTGTCAAACATACAGTGCAAACTACAACAAGCATTTGACGTAATTTAAGAAGTGTGCTTTTTCTCAATTATAAGCGCAATAAATGAATTAAAATATTGAACAATCACAAGTGACATTAATGACAGTCATCATTGATAATTCACTCGCTTCATATAATGCGGCTCAGCATTTGAACTGTAGAAATAATCAGCGTTAAGAAAACCATGTGTCTTCTGCTTGTCCGAAGGGAGAATATCTGGTCATTGCATTGATGTCTGGTTGTGGTTGAGCTTGCACCGAATACGAGTCCGGAACAGCGCTTGCATGCAAACCACCTTCAGCAAGCCGACTTTCTTCGTTGGATCCCATCACATGCGACACGCTGCCGATATGAGGCGCAAAATATGCAGCCGGGTTGGAATCAAGTTGTGAAGCATCATGAAATTGTGGCCAGTATTGCTCGAGTGTGGTGTGTCGAGGGATGGATAGTGATGGAACATGATATACAGGCGATACTGGCGGCATCCACTGACCAGGTACATGTACCGTCTCTACCAGTGGCAGCTGTTGTTTCTCAGGAGGCTGGTTGACTATTTGTTGTACACCTTGTTCCGAGGAATGCATGTCAGATAAGTGAAAGTCGCTCATCAAGTCATCATATTCGACCGGTTCCGCGTTATCAAGAAGACCTTCAAAAAAATGCCCGTGAAATGATGAAGCACGCATAGTTGGGTCTTGTGTGGTGTCTTCTGTGGTCTTCTGAGGCAGTGTTGCACCAGATGACGGCTGCTCGAAAGGAGCTGACGCCTTTCCACCAGCGAAAGTTACATGCTCATCAGACAAAGATTCCTGATATTCGCCACTCTCCATGAGTCGGGGTAGGGCTGCTGCGTCGGAAAATATGAACTTGCGGGAGCTATTACCTCCTGTAATCGTTGTAGATTGTGCCGTAGGAACAGACAATGCATTCGCTTCAATTTGCACTCTAAGTGGATATCGATGTGAAATCACGTCTCCAGAAGGAGTTTTCAGCATATCCAGGAACGTTGAACTTCCTTTCACTAAAGCGTGATACATATCACCATAAACAATTACAATATCCGGATGCAAAACAACTGTTCTGGAACTTGATTGCACAGGCGAAAACTCAGTAAATCCATCATACAAAAACTCGTGAGAAATAAATATACCACGAAATCCGGGATTGATACTTCCCATGAGAATGATGGGATGGTTCTTACCCCGTTGTTCTCTCACACAATTCACAACCTGGAGCGTTTTATCAGTTATTTTTTTTATGCTTATTACTCTTGCATTGATTCCGAAAGCAGTGAACACCACAGGACTGGTCGTGCCAGAGTTGGTACTGAACGTACAAACCAAGTCTTTATGAGGATCAAGAGCCGAGCACAAAGTGCGAGGCAAACATCCAACAAGTTGCATCAGATCTTGCTTGTAAAAAAACACGCCTCGTTTCATGGCATACCTGGATGGTTGGGTGGAAATCAAGGAGAAATTGTTGACCCTAGATGCATCGTTCAGTGTATCCTGGTAAAAGGAAGGTATTCTTGTGTATGCCACAAACAGCATGTCGTACTTCTGCAGAAGTTCCACAAACGGTGTGTAAATTTTTTGTGGGCAAATGGAAGTCAGACGCTGATTCCACTCAAGATGGACGCTACCAATATTCAGCAGATTTGCTGCAATAAAACATTCCCCGGCTGCGAGCCAAATAGCAACAACGCAGCGAATCATGTTCAATACTTCCTTACTCGACTATAGCGGCTGGAAAGAATGAAACCAGGCTCAAGTGGCGAGCGTAATAGGACAGACAACTACGACTCGCTCAGCTATATTATGTAGACGAAGCGTTCATGGCTCGATTAAATGGTTGTCTACACACAGACATTGGAAAAATAATGACTGGACTATTGTTTTGCTGTTATACCGTCATATCAAATGCTGAAATTGAACTCCTATTTGTAATTTATTTTTCAATCGAACTGCGACCATAGGCATACCCAACGTGGGTTAATATTAAGAGCCCATTTTATTTGTTTTAGAAATATAAACCTTTTCCGATATATTTCATGCTGCACAGTGCAAATATGGATGACATGCTATTTTCATAGCGTCCCAATATATAAGCCACGCCAATCAGTTCGTATTGTTCTTCTAGTCCCTGTTCATTCGTACGTGCAAGACTACCTACACTTCTGATAATTATCGATCAACAACATGCAAAAGGTTAAGGGGATTTGTCGTGCAATATTAAGCAAAATGCAATTTTTACCTAACAAATGTATCATAGAAAATAGAGAGAAAATCAGTGAATATACGAGGGCGTTCCAAAAATGTCCATTTTTAAACATCCGCCTTAAATAATCGGAGCGGGTTGAAATGTACACCATATCATGACTTAACTGTGACCAGCATGTCTTAAGCGCTTCATTTCTCTATTGCAAACCGTTGAAGTTGTAGTGTTGTTGGTAGCCATAGCAACCAGCAACAAGGCGTTAGGAGCTGACTTGAAACAGCGCAATCACAGAAAATGTGGCACGGGTTCACGGTATATTTGCAGCACAGTCTAGGTAGTCAACAGTCTAGTAAACAACAAGACGTAGCGTTGACAAAACACCGTGCGAGTAGTGCAGCGCGGGAGCAGAAGCGGTGCGTGAAGAGTCTTGCTGCTGAATGACCAGTCTGCGCGAGCGATATCGAATAGCGTTCCTACACTCACCTGTATCGCCCGCTCATTCAGACCGATATCAAATACGTTGATGCAGATAAAACGAATAAGCGCTAACAATCAATTATACAAACGGACCATTATGCACACAATATTATCACTAGCACAAGACAAGTCTATGTTCGGAATACTGTGTGGTCTCCTAAGACCTGATGCAATACATTACACATGTTTATCGCAGACATTACTCGGGAAAGACATGCTACAACATTTGTAATCAATTTTAAACAGTTACATTTCGTAACATGCACATGTGAAACAAAAAGTTGCGGCAGAATAAGCAAATAATCTACATTAACAATTAAAGCGAATGCATGAGGCCTACAGTGTGATTGTGTATGGCGAGAGTGGGTGTTCGAGATAGTGTCTGTGGTCGATGTGCCGGTCTGGGACACAAGAAAGATCGCTATCCGACACAAAATCGCGTCACTTGTGGTTATTGCGCCGGCGAACACTGCTCAACTGATTGTCCGGACAAAAGTCGAACTCGCTGTACAAACTGTATCCATCACAAACGCCCACATACACATTCATCATTCTCCTCTGATTGCCCATCCTTCCTCGCTGTCCGCCAATCTATTCAGGTTCGAACCTTGACCTCATGGCCAGCCAATTTCAAATCAACCACCAGGAATCTGCCGTCAACTAACAATTCTGCACAGCTCGGACTGCCATCCACTATGTATTCTGCTCAGACTACCGCCACCCTTACCCAATGACTATCACCTAATGTTTCTCCTCTGTCGTCCTCTCTACATTCCCGCTCACATCCAGTTCAATTTGGATTGATAAATATTCGTTCCGCGCGTAACAAAGCATCCTATATATCTGAAATTATAATGGACCGACACATTCGGATCCTTTTCCTAATCGAAACGTGGCTCTTCGATTTCGATATCCTGTCTTTCACTGCCCAACTGCCTTCATCATTCCACCTAATACATTCCAGTCGCTCTTCCTCCTCTTCACTCAAATCCCACGGGGGTGGGGTGTGTGCTGTAGTTCATTCTTCACTATCTGTCACCCGTGTCCCTATCATGTCTTTCTCTACCGTGTCATTCGAATATCTCGCACTCTCTCTTTCTATCCCCGCGTCTTCGAGATTAGGCATACTTGTTATTTATCGCTACAACGATTCCGGGACTACCCACTTATCTCTTCATGATTTCGAGGCGATTGTCTCCATTTTCGCCTCACATTTTTCCCACAATTTTTTCGTGGTAGGCGATTTTAACTTTTGGATAGACAGCCCGTCTCGCCAGCCTTATGCCAGAGACTTCTTTCACTCCTTGAATCCACTGACTTAACCTGTTTGAACTCCTCTCATACCCACTTATCCAATAACACTCTTGACCTCTTACTTACACCATCCGACGTCACCAGTCTCATTTCGCAACCTTTTAATTTCCCATCTGATTCATACTATTCCGATCACAGCCTAATTGCAGCATCTTTAGCTATTGCATCTCTCCCTCGCCCCTCATCCAAATCAATTACTGTCCGCAATTACAATAAGTTTGATTAGACTGTCTTCCATCAATTGGTTCATTCACTTCTTTCTCCTTTATCATATCTCCTGCTTCCACCTACACTTGTGCCAGACCATATCAACAATGCCCTCTCAACTATTGATGACATTATCGTTCCTGCAAATGTAATTTGTATCCGCTCGTCTAACCCCCCCCCCAGCCCCTGGCTTAATCGTGAGCTACTTAAACTTGAATCTGCTTGCCTCTCTAATGAGCGACTATGGCCTCGCTACCGCTCTCATTCATCTAGGGCTGACTTCTGTTCTGCACGCCGACGGTTTTTAACGTCCAATGCCGAGGCCAAGTCAAAATACTTTTGTCTACATCAATCTTCTTCTACGTCAACTGCTCACCGCTGGTCAACATTGCGATCTATCACCGGCCGCTCAAATAACTCTCACTGTCCCATTCCTGCTTCTTCCATGACCTCATTTTCTCTGATAAAGTGACTACTGCTCTTTCGAAACTCCCAGTATCCAACCCCCAGTACTCCTCTCACTCACACTCATTCAGCTCATTCTTGTTCGGAATTTTCCCAAGTCCGCCTTTCCGAGACATACCGCTACATCGTCAAACTCAAATACTGCAAATGCCCTTTAGGGTAAAATGGATGCAAGAAGGTCATAGGCTAGGTTTTGTTGACGTCCGAGGTCATTTTCAAGGTCATTGAGGTTATTTGTGTCTGTTTACCCTATCTCTTCCTAAACCATTGGACCTATGTTGATCAAACTTGGTCCCTAGGGGTAAAATGAATGCAAGAAGGTCATAGGCTAGGTTTTGTTGGCCTCCGAGGTCATTTTTAAGGTCATTTAGGTCATTTTTGTCTGTTTGAGGACTTTTTTTGCTTGTTTGTCGATGGATTTTTCGTCGTTACCGTTTTCCGCCAAACGCTGCCGCCGTCGATTTTTGTTTTGTCGGCGGCAGCTCGCATAGCTTTTATGTTTTATCATGTTTTTCGCGCCTTTGCATTTTATCATACGCTTTATTAAATATATGTTGTTGTTGTTGTTTTGTTGTTGGATTAGGATATCAAGGCCGAATTGGGGGTATGCAGCTTTGGATCTGGTTTGTGGCCAGACAGAGCTGCACGTCTACTTAATTATATGTTCATATATAGTTATTAATATGTTCTCGTATATATGTTGATTTTGGTCCTGGAACACACCTTTTTAACATTGAAATACGCACACACACACACACACAGTGACAGACAGTCAGGCATACACATATACCACCAGGATATGTTCTGACACACCTCATGTTTTGTTTCAAACCAAATTGGACGATTTTCAACTGGTGTGCGTGTCTGTCTGTCTGTATGTATGTGTGTGTTCACATTCTATATCTAGCTTTGTTTTTGCATTTTTTCATTCTCGGGAGATATGAAATACATACATGGAGATTGTTTAATTAACGAATTCTTTGCTGATAGATTAGTGCTCTCAGCAATATCTAAGATTAATTACTAACAATAACTATAACTAACTAAATCACTAAGGTTTTGAAATCAGCAAATCTACTGCGTGTGTTGGCGTTGGTACTCTTAGGTCTGTGCATGTCTATGCGTTATTTTTGCGTTATCATTAATATACTGGCTCTTATAAAACGTGAGGTGAGGTTTTAGTCATGAATAACATAGGTGATGTGATGTTCATCATAGGTGATGTTTTAGTCGTAACATTTTTTCATCTGAGTCCTTACTTCTTAATGAGTGAAATCTTAATTTTCCACACAACAACAGCGCTGATAAATGCAATAAATTAAGTTGTTTCAGCAAATTAAATGCCAGTAAGTCACACTAGAAGCAGAAATAAACTAATTCTGATTGATAAAAACACACACGCACACACACATAGTCGTCCTGTTCTGTCCGACCTTTAATTACCCACTTAACAACCCATCCATTCCCCACCAGTGAGGAATTTCCCACAGATTACCGACCACAGCTCTGATAAGAAGCATTATCCATGACAAACATCTCATTGACTTAGCCCAAATATTTTGTGTTGGAGGTTCGCGGTTCGAATCCGACACCGGCCGTTTAATTGACCCCTTCGATTGAGTCTGTCGCTGTTGATTAGCACACGGTGGGGCGTGCCATATAGGCCAGAATTATAATGGAATATTATTGCAATAGACTAATACACCTATCTTTGGGCTGACACAGTGGTTCTTAACCTGGACTCGATCGAACCTCAGGGATTCAGGGATTTCTGGTTAGACGACCCGTCATCTGACCCTTATTGTCCTCGTTTTGTCTCTCTCATTGACACACTCGGTCTCACATCTCCTGTATCGTCTCCCACTCACCTGTCTGGCCATACGCTGGATCTTCTCTTGTTTCCCAGTCCTACACTCTCCACTGATCTCGATGTACCTGATGTTGAGGTTTTTCCACCGGACAGTTCTTTCTCTGACCATAGTTTATGCTTGTTTGATCTTCCACTTTCGTGTAACTCTCAAAATCGTTCTATTACCACGTTTCGCTCATATAAAAACTTTCATACTGATCTTTTTTTCTCGTGCTTATCATCTCGACTGCCATTCCATATATTTTGTACTCTATCTCCAGCCGAGGTATACACTCAATTCAAAATTGGCCTCTCAGAAATCAATGATCATCTGTTTCCTTTAGTCTCACGCTTCCGCTCAAACACTCACACACCATGGCTTAATTCTGAGCTTCTCACCCTAAAACGGTCCCAACGGCGTTCCGAAAGAGCGTGGCGCCGCATTCGTTCCGCTTCTGAGTGGTCCGATTTATGTAATGCTCGAACTGCATACATTGCTGCTCTTTCTGAGGCTAAACGCTCTCACTACATAACTAAATTGTCTTCACTGTCCAAGTCGCAAAAATCACTCTGATCCACACTCAATAATATTTCCGGTCGTAGCTCCACTAGCATAAATTGTTCCGTCACTGCATCTGAGCTCTGTACATTTTTTGCAAATAAAGTCAAGTCTGCCCATGCTAGTATCCCTATGTCCAGCTGTGTCATCAATCATACCGTTTCATCTTCCACTTTTTCTGCTTTTAATCATGTTGATCTCTCTGATATTCTTGCTCTGCTTGCCTCAGTTAAAATTTCATCCTCCCCAGCCGACCCAATTGATTTTAAGGCCATCTCTCATTCTGTTATATTATTTGCTCCTTATTTCTTGCATATGATAAACCTCTCTCTTCTCCATGGTTGTTTCCTACCAGAAAAACATGCAATTGTCTACCCTATATTGAAAAAACCCACACTCAACCCATCTGAGTGCAACAATTACCGAACAATTTCTATCATTAGCCTAACTTCGAAATTATTAGAATCTGTGATATTTTCACAGATCTCTCCTTTAATAAATAGTGTTCTGGATCCCCACCAGTCTGGCTTTAGACCCGCCCATTCAACAGAAAACGTTCTCAAATCAGTTGCCCAAACCGTATTTTCTCAATTCTCATACCGTAATTCCGTAGTATTAGTGCTGCTGGACATGCCATCGGCCCTTGATCTAGTCAGACATGATATTCTCCTCGATGACCTATCTCACATTGGTCTTACTTCTACGGCTCTTCCACTTATGCGTTCCTATCTCACTGACCGGTCCTTCTCTGTAAAATTCAACTCACTGTTATCTGATCCAGTTCCTCTAATTTCAGGTGTCCCCCAGGGTTCTATCCTTGGTCCCACTCTCTTCAATTTATATATGTCCTCATTGTGCCCCATATTAAAACGTTATCCTGTGTCATTTCATGTATATGCTGATGACATACAGCTAATATGTCCACTCACATCTTTAGATCATTCTTTCATCAATGCTATGCTCTCTGATATTGTCTCATGGGCTGTATCTCGTTGTCTTTTAATAAATAAATCCAAAACTGAGTTCCTGTCGCTGCATCCTCCTCGACTTTCCCCTCTTCTGCTTGCTTTCCCGGTCCGATCCTCTGTTCGTGATTTGGGTATTGTGCTGGATTCATGTCTTACTTTTGAAAACAATATTCATTCTGTTGCGCGCTCCTGTCGTCTAATCCTCCGTGCTCTTTATCCCATCCGACCATATTTGGACCAGGCGTCAGCCATCAAATTTGTAAAAACTTTCATATTTCCACGCATTGATTATTGTATCACTTTGTATTTTAATACTCCCCGCAGTTTTTTGAGGATTTTGCAGTCCGTCTTGAATCAGTCTTGTAGATTTGTGCTCTCTCCTGTCCCTTGCTGTCACACCTCTCAATATCTCTACAAATTCCATTGGCTGCCCATCATTCCACGTGTATTACAAATTAGCTTGTACCATATTTAAACTCTTAAACGGCATCGATCAGCCTCAATACCTTGTTAGCCTGCTCTCTCATTCCTCTCATTTTCCCCTCGCATCACTCGGCCTCTGAATTGCCCAAGTTTAGCGTGGAAAACACTAGGAATTGATGCAAGTTTAATATCACACGAGAGCGAGAAGACACGATGTGTATGCTACGAGCGCGCCAGCAAGAAGAAGGAAAACGCGGGGTATCGAGCACAGTGACAGTGTCACACAATATGCATGCCAAGATTTGTGGCATGATATTTACAATTAAACATGAGACACACATAAGAAGATATGATGAAATAAACTATATGGTACACAGATAAAATAACAATGTAATACTCAAACACACGGCGCAGTCGCGAACGCGGCGCAGTCGCTACATCACCTCCCCCCTATCTGTAGCGGGCCGGCAGTTGCACTGCGCGGCCGGAACGCGTGTAATGAACGACGGTGTCTCTGACTAGCGGTGGCGCCGGCGCTGTAGAGTCCGAGGCGTTCTGCGGCGTCGCAGGCGCCGAGTGGTCGATGGCGTCGGTGGATGTCGGTGACGGTGTCGCGACGTTCAGCTGCAGTGGGAGGTAGAAATTTCGTCCCCGACACGCGACGCGCCGTTGCTGGTGGACGGGGCGTGACGGTATCCAGTGTACCACCGGGGCGTTGACGAACACCACCGTTTTTACGGTTGACGCCGTCGGACGGGTTCTCCGTAGAATGGACTTTGGCGCGTCTGACCCTGGACTCTCACAGTGTGTCGGTGGTCGGTTGATGTGTGGGGATTGCCCGTCTTCACCCGGCGTAAGTTCCAGGTGAGCCGGAATACAGCGGTCAATGCTCACGCGGGTTTGACGGGCGCCGCTTCGGATGGACAGCGTTTTCTCGTCGCGTTCGGCAACACTGAATGGTCCGCGGTAGACCGGCGACAGACCTGAGTGGCCGTCGGCACGAACAAAGACGTGCGTGCACGAACGAAGGGCGTGCGGCACGTGTGACTGGTGCTGTGTCTGGCGTGGCGGCGTCGGGCGAAGCTCATGCATGGCAGCTTTGAGTCGCTCACAAAACGTGATGGGTGACAATTCCGGTGCAGCGGAAGGTGTCACCAATTCACCTGGCAAACGAAGCGGCTCGCCGTAAACCAGTTCCGCACTGGAGCACCCGATGTCGGTCTTGACGGCCGAGCGTATGCCGAGCAGCACCAGCGGGAGACGGTCGGTCCAGTTGTTGTTGTTGCAGGTCGCGCGCAAACTGGCCTTGAGCTGCCGGTGGGCCCGCTCAACGAGGCCGTTCGCCTGAGGGTGGTACGCTGTGGTGCGCTTCTTCTTGACACCCAGAAGCGTCATCAATGAGGACCACAACCGCGACTCGAATTGCGGACCTTGATCGCTCACGATCGAGTCGGGCACCCCGAAACGTGCGATCCACTGTCGCAGCAACGCCTTCGCGACATCCTCGGCTGTGGTGCGAGCCAGCGGAATTGCTTCGATCCATCGCGTGTAGCGGTCGATGATCGTCAGCATGTGCGTGAACCCGTCTGAGGTCGGCAGGGGACCCACCAAGTCGATATGGAGGTCGGCGAATCGGCTGGATGGAGGGCGGAAGGCATGTGGTGCTGCACGCGTGTGTCGGTGTGTCTTGGCGCGTTGACACTGAAGGCATGTTCGAACCCAGCTCTGGACATCTTTTTTCAGTCCGCGCCACACGAACCGCTCGGCTACCATCTTCTGACTGGCGGCTACGCCCGGGTGTGCGAGGTCGTGGAGCAGGTTGAAGAACGGCCGCCGCAGTGCCGTCGGCAGCACTGGACGACACCGGCCGGTCGAGTAGTCGCACCACAGACGGCGCCCGCAGTCGAGCGGCACGTGCCTCAGCTTCAGGGAGTGATCCCCGTCAGCGGCCTGCACCAGCTGTAGCGTGTCGGCGTCCTCCTGTTGCGCGTCGGCCAGCGCTGAAAAATCGTCGAACGGCGGCGTCGGAGCGACCAGCATGCCGACGGTGCGCGAGAGGGCGTCGGCCACTGGGTTTTGCTCGCCGGGAACGTGTCTGATGTCCGACGTGAATTGTGACACGTAGTCCAGATGGCGCACCTCCCGTGGCGAGTACGTGTCGGCTCCCGAACCGATGGCTGACGTGAGCGGCTTATGGTCGGTGAAAAGGGTGAAAGTTCGGCCCTCCAGCGTGTGGCGGAAGTGGCGCACGGCGCTGTACGCGGCCAACAGCTCCCTGCCGAACGTGCTGTAGCGCCTCTCGGTCGGTGTCAGTTGTCGCGAGTGGAAGCTCAGTGGCCTCCAGACTCCGTCGACGTACTGGTGCAGTACACCACCGACTCCTGTGGCGGACGCGTCTACCTGCACGCTCAGTGGGGCCCCGGTGACCGGGAAGGCCAGCTGCACGATGTCGGTGAGTGCTCGTTTGGCCCGGGAGAAAGCATCTCGGGCGTCCGGCGTCCATGTGACCGGCTTCTGTGAGCGCTTCGTCCTCGTGTCGATTAGCGCGTGTAGTGGGGCGAGCAGTTGGGATGCCTGCGGTATCAGCCGGTGGTAGAACGTTACCATCCCGATGAAACGGCGTAGCTGCGCCTGTGTGGCCGGCTCGGGAAAGCTCTGTACCTCGGCCGCTTTCTTGGCCGTGGGCGCCACCCCGGCGTGAGACAGATGGTGTCCGAGGAAGTCTAGCTCCGACACGCCCACGACACATTTGCCGACGTTGAGCTGCACTCCGATGTCGTTGAGTCGCTGCAAAACAGCGCGCAGATGTCGCTCGTGCTCGTCCACCGACTTGCTGGCCACGAGTATGTCGTCTACATACGCAAAACAGCCGTCGACGCCCCGAAGTGCCTCGTCCAGGAAACGCTGGAACGTTTGTGCGGCAGACCGCAGGCCAAAGCACAGCCTGCGAAACTCAAAGAGGCCGAACGGCGTCACCACGGCGGTCTTCGGCACGTCCTCTTCTGCGACAGGTATGTGGTGATATGCGCGCACAATGTCGAGCCGCGAAAAAACGGTGGAGCCGGCGAGTTGGGCGACGCTGTCGTGCAGAAACGGCACCGGGTACCGGTCGGGTTTGGTGATGGCGTTGAGTGCGCGGTAGTCGCCGCACACTCGCAGACCCCCGTCCGCCTTGGGAACCACGTGAAGCGGGCTCGACCATGCGCTGGACGAGCGTCGGACGATGTCGAGCAGCTGCGACGGATTCTGGTCGCCCAGATGCTGGTGCCGCAGCATGGCGTCCAGCCGGGCCGCTCGTGACTGCGCCATGCGCGTCGTCAGCTTCTCGCACAAAAGTTGAAAATTCGGCGGCCCCCTGATGACGTCTTTCAGCTCTGTGGCCACATCCATCGGCAGATTGGCCACTAAGAACTGGAACTGCCTGACGGGTGAAGTGATTCCCGAAACGGCAAACGCGCAGCTCACCTGTGTGAGCCAGAGTTCTGGCTCCTCGGGCGAGAAAGGCGGCAGCCGGAATGATGTGGCAGGTCGGCCGTTGTCGCCTTCATCTTCGCGTTTCACTGGCTCGCCGTCTGTTAAGTGCGGGAAAGCGGCGGTGTCGCTGGGCATGACTCACGAAATCAAAAAACAAAAACTAAAACAAAATCACGTCGGGGTCACCAGTTTAGCGTGGAAAACACTAGGAATTGATGCAAGTTTAATATCACACGAGAGCGAGAAGACACGATGTGTATGCTACGAGCGCGCCAGCAAGAAGAAGGAAAACGCGGGGTATCGAGCACAGTGACAGTGTCACACAATATGCATGCCAAGATTTGTGGCATGATATTTACAATTAAACATGAGACACACATAAGAAGATATGATGAAATAAACTATATGGTACACAGATAAAATAACAATGTAATACTCAAACACACGGCGCAGTCGCGAACGCGGCGCAGTCGCTACACAAGGGCTCTGAAAGAATCATGTGGGTCGGCCAAATCATTTTCATTTTTTGCACCCCGTTTCTATAATTCGCTTCCATTACATGTTCTCTCGTCTACATCCTATGCGTCTTTCTCCTCCTCCCTACGTAAACATTTATTTTCAATATCCTTCGATCCAAACACTCATACATTAACACCGTATGCTAAATTGTAGTATCTTCCTTCATACCGCTCACTTACTTCCTTCGTCCATCTCATGTCTATTTGTCTATATGTCTTCATCATTTTGCTTCCTCATTCTTTATTCTTAATTCTTGCTATTTCTTTTGCTAGTTTTGTGTTGTGCGATGTTTATCATATGTATGTCGTTGTTCTATATCGCTGTTCATTGTTTCTTGTCGCATTTTTACATTGCTGTTGCGGTATTGTTTCCCGGTACATGATGTTTTTCTCTGTCTTTTTTTTTGTTTCGCGTGTGTGTCATTTACGTGCGCTCTAAATATATTGATGATGATTCGGCGATCAGTTTCAAAGGTTCGACGGTTTGGTTCACCCACTCGTATGATTCGTGACGTCAAGCTATGCTTGGTCATCATTGACTGCAGCTAATCACGTCACATCGCTTGGTCTTGATATCTGTGCTGCAAGCAACTCGGTCCACTCAGTAGTAGCCTACTTGTGTGACTGTCTTGATCGTACGTGATTTGTGATTTTATCATAATACTTCAAACAAGAAGGGTTCAATGAATGCATGTGTGGAACTTGTGGGGTTCAGTAGCCACAATAATGTTGAGAACCACCGGGTTAACATTAACTGCTTTGTTGACCAGCATAAATACATTTAAACGAAGCGGTTCAATTCCATGAAAAACATGACCTGTGTGATTTCGACGTTTGTCCA
The DNA here is from genome assembly GCA_916048095.2 of Sacculina carcini. NCBI lineage: Eukaryota > Metazoa > Arthropoda > Thecostraca > Sacculinidae > Sacculina > Sacculina carcini. The sequence goes on from OU696571.1 coordinate 12,094,039, forward strand.
ATTTATTGCAGTTGGCACAATTTGCATTGTGACATTTATCAGGTGAAAATTACATGCTGTTTGATATTGCACGACAATTCTCCTTGACCTTTTGTATGTCGTTGATTGAAATTCATCAGGAGTGCAGGTAGCGTTGCAAAGGGACGAAAAGATCAGTGGATATATATATGTCCTTCTCATCTGGTTTTTTATATCTGAATGAATCATGTGGGTCGGCCAAATCATTTTCATTTTTTGCACCCCGTTTCTATAATTCGCTTCCATTACATGTTCTCTCGTCTACATCCTATGCGTCTTTCTCCTCCTCCCTACGTAAACATATATTTTTATAAACACGTATTTGTAATATATTTTTCAATCGAACTGCGACCATAGGCATACCGAACATGGGGTAATATTAAGAGACCATTTGATTTGTTTTAGAAGTATAAACTTTTTCCGATATATTTCATGCTGCACAGTGCTAATATGGATGACATGCTATTTTCATAGCGTCCCAATATATAAGCCACGCCAATCAGTTCGTATTGTTCTTCTAGTCCCTGTTCATTCGTACGTGCAAGACTACCTACACTTCTGATAATTATCGATCAACAACATGCAAAAGGTTAAGTGGATTTGTCGTGCAATATTAAACCAAATGCAATTTTTACCTAACAAATGTATCATAGAAAATAGAGTGAAAATCATTGAATATACGAGGGGCGTTCCAAAAATGTCCATTTTTAAACATCCGCCTTAAATAATCGGAGGGGGTTGAAATTTACACCATATCATGACTTAACTGTGACCAGCATGTCTTAAGCGCTTCATTTCTCAATTGCAAACCGTTGAAGTAATAGTGTTGTTGGTAGCCATAGCAGCCAGCAACAAGATATCAGGAGCTAACTTGAAACAGCACAATCACAGAAAATGTGGCACGGGTTCACGGTATATTTGCAGCACAGTCTAGGTTGTCAACAGTCTAGGTTGTCACAGTCTAGTAAACAACAAGACGTAGCGTTGACAAAACACAGTGCGAGTAGTGCAGCGCGGGAGCAGAAGCGGTGCGTGAAGAGTCTCGCTGCTGAATGACCAGTCTGCACGAGCGATATCGAATAGCGTTCCTGCACTCACCTGTATCGCCGGCTCATTCAGGCCGATATCAAATACGTTGATGCAGATCAATTATACAAATATACAACAATCAATTATACAAACGGACCATTATGCACACAATATTATCACTAGCACAAGACAAGTCTATGTTCGGAATACTGTGTGGTCTCCTAAGACATGATGCAATACATTACACATGTTTATCGCAGACATTACTCGGGAAAGACATGCTACAACATTTGTAATCAATTTTAAACAGTTACATTTCGTAACATACACATGTGAAACAAAAAGTTGCGGCAGAATAAGCAAATAATCTACATTAACAATTAAAGCGAATGCATGAGGCCTACAGTGTGATTGTGTATGGCGAGAGTGGGTGTGCGAGATAGTGTCTGTGGTCGATGTGCCGGTCTGGGACACAAGAAAGATCGCTGTCCGACACAAAATCGCGTCACTTGTGGTTATTGCGCCGGCGAACACTGCTCAACTGATTGCCCGGACAAAAGTCGAACTCGCTGTACAAACAGTATCCATCACAAACGCCCACATACACATTCATCATTCTCCTCTGATTGCCCATCCTTCCTCGCTGTCCGCCAATCTATTCAGGCTCGAACCTTGACCTCATGGCCAGCCAATTTCAAATCAACCACCAGGAATCTGCCGTCAACTAACAATTCTGCACAGCTCGGACTGCCATCCACTATGAATTCTGCTCAGACTACCGCCACCCTTACCCAATGACTATCACCTAATGTTTCTCCTCTGTCTTCCCCTCTACATTCCCGCTCACATCCAGTTCAATTTGGATTGATAAACATTCGTTCCGCGCGCAACAAAGCATCATATATATCTGAAATTATAATGGACCAAAATATTCGGATCCTTTTCCTAATCGAAACGTGGCTCTTCGATTCCGATATCCTGTCTTTCACTGCCCAACTGCCTTCATCATTCCACCTAATACATTCCAGTCGCTCTTCCTCCTCTTCACTCAAATCCCACGGGGGTGGGGTGTGTGCTGTAGTTCATTCTTCACTGTCTGTCACCCGTGTCCCTAACATCTCTTTCTCTACCGTGTCATTCGAATATCTCGCACTCTCTCTTTCTATCCTCGCGTCTTCGAGATTAGGCATACTTGTTATTTATCGCTACAACGATTCCGGCACTACCCACTTATTTCTTCATGATTTCGAGGCGCTTGTCTCCATTTTCGCCTCACATTTTTCCCATAACTTTTTCGTGGTAGGCGATTTTAACTTTTGGATAGACAGCCCGTCTCGCCAGCCTTATGCCAGAGACTTCTTTCACTCCTTGAATCCACTGACTTAACCTGTTTGAACTCCTCTCATACCCACTTATCCGATCACACTCTTGACCTCTTACTTACACCATCCGACGTCACCAGTCTCATTTCGCAACCTTTTACTTTCCCATCTGATTCATACTATTCCGATCACAGCCTAATTGCAGCATCTTTAGCTATTGCATCTCTCCCTCGCCCCTCATCCAAAGCAATTACTGTCCGCAATTACAATAAGTTTGATTAGACTATCTTCCATCAATTGGTTCATTCACTTCTTTCTCCTTTATCATATCTCCTGCTTCCTCCTACACTTGTGCCAGACCATATCAACAATGCCCTCTCAACTATTGATGACATTATCGTTCCTGCAAATGTAATTTGTATCCGCTCGTCTAACCCCCCCCCCCCCCCCCCCCCCAGCCCCTGGCTTAATCGTGAGCTACGTAAACTTAAATCTGCTTGCCTCTCTAATGAGCGACTATGGCGTCGCTACCGCTCTCATTCATCTTGGGCTGACTTCTGTTGTGCACGCCGACGGTTTTTAACGCCCAATGCCGAGGCCAAGTCAAAATACTTTTGTCTACATCTATCTTCTTCTACGTCAACTGCTCACCGCTGGTCAACATTGCGATATATCACCGGCCGCTCAAACAACTCTCACTGTCCCATTCCTGCTTCTTCCATGACCTCATTTTTCTTTTCATTTCGTTAACGCCTATATCTTCTCTCGTCTGGACTACTGTAATTCGTTATTTCTTCATTTGCCTCTCAAGACGATTCGCCAACTTCAATCTGTGATTAATCTTTCATGCCGCTTTGTTCTGAGAGTTCCTCCACGAATGCCGACCTCCTCTTACATCCGTCAACTTGGCTGGCTCCCTGCTCCCCTCAGAATTCGCTACAAAATTTGCTGTTTAGTTTTCAAAATTATTAAGTCTCCATCTTCCCCATCTTACCTACGTGAACTTATGTCATCTCAAGTACGACCCTCATCTCGATACCCTGTCTCACTCTTCTACCCTCCCGACATCAACGAGTCCACCTGGTCGGCCAAGTCCTTCTACTTTCCTGCCCCTCGCCTCTACAACTATCTACCTCCTCAGCTTCTTCAAATTCGTTCCTTTGCTTCCTTTTCATCTGCTCTCCACAAACATCTTCTTGTTTCTTCTTCTGAATAAATGCGTTTCTTGTACTCTTTGCTGTTTTATGTTGTTTCCTCTGATTGCTCTTAGTTTTCTCATGTTGTGCACGGTATGTCTCTCCTTGTGCGTGCTGTTTTACGTTTGTTTTTTCCGCTAGCTTTTATGTTTTATCATGTTTTTCGCGCCTTTGCATTTTATCATGCGATTTATTAAATGTATGTTGTTGTTGTTGTTTTTTTGTTGGATTAGGATATCTAGGCCGAATTGGGGGTATGCAGCTTTGGATCTGGTTTGTGGCCAGACAAAGCTGCACGTCTATTCAATTATATGTTCATATATAGTTATTAATATGTTCTCGTATATATGTTGATTTTGGTCCTGGAACACACCCTTTTAACATTGAAATACGCACACACACACACACACACACACACACACACACACACACACACACACACACACACACACACACAGTGACAGACAGACATACCACCAGGATATGTTCTGACACACCTCATGTTTTGTTTCAACAACAACAACATATATTTAATATAGCGCACATATTTATACACAGGCGCGAAAAAGACAACCGACAGGAACATCACAGCGAGCAGGGAGTAGGCACAAATAGAAAAATGAAAACACGTTTGCAAACTGGAACATGCTAGATGGCCGTTGGCTATCAGATAGCTCATCCGCCCTTGAAACAGGTTTTGTTTTTTTCCTGTCGGGTGTCTAGCCACCCTCCTCACTGCAGTACAGTGGGGGAGCCGGCTTAGTCGCCGACGACTCGACCATGAATCTGGTTGTACTGGAATTACACGGTTACCAGTAGCAGGGCGAAGCCTGACCAGACAACGACGAATGCAAGAGATGCGAAAACGGGACGCAGCAACGAAAACAGATGAGTAAAAAGACAAATATCAAGCAAGAACAACGAGTGTACAACATATTACGATCAGCACAAACAACACGCATATAACCAGAGACAAATCATACACTTAGTCATCAAGAGAACGAGTGAGCAGATATTTATGAAGATCAGCAGAAAAGGATCGGAATGAAGACTTGTGGTGAAGGTAAGATGGAAGCGAGTTATAGATACGAGGAGCAGAGAAATAAAAAGATTTGGATGACCAAGAGGATTGATTAAGAGCAGGAGGACAGACTAATGGCACAGGAATGCGACAAGAAGTGCGATTATTGAGAGTCAATAGGGAACGGAGATATGAAGGAGAAGAAGGAGAGTGGATAAGCTTGAAGACCAGACAACATACCTTATAGCGGATACGAGAAAGAGCAGGTAACCAACCGAGCTGTCGGATATGCACCGAAGTAGGGGTTCGCGGAGGAAGCCTCAGTACAAACCGACAAGCAAGGTTGATCACTGCTTGGAGTTGGCGGATAGATTTCAAGGGAAGATGGAAGAAGAGCGAGTTGCAATAGTCGATCTTAGAAAAGATATAGGAGTTTACCAGAAGACTAGCGGATGAGACATCAATCGACGAACGAATAGGGTAAAATTATCGGAGTAAAAAGCGGCACGAGCGGATAAGCTGAGAAAAATGAGTCGAGAAAGAAAGGTTGGGATCAAACAAGACACCCAAATTGCGCATTCGATTGGCTAGCGGAAGGTTGATAGAGTGAGGAGAAATTCGAGGAGGGTGAAAGACTAGATATTCTGTTTTGTCAGGGTTGAAAACAAGTTTACGTGAAGCAGCCCAAGAAGAAATCTGGGTGAGCAGCATAGAGACCAAATTTGAAGAATGAGGAGAAAGAGGAAAATAGATTTGGATGTCGTCAGCGTATACGTGAAATGAAACTGGATAGCTGCGGAGAATAGGATAAAGGGATGATACGTATAAGTTGAAAAGTAAAGGACCAAGAAGTGAGCCTTGTGGAACGCCAGAGGCGAGAGGAAAGTCGCACGATAAAGCCGCATTACTGCGAACAGCATAGGAACGATCATTTATATATGAGGTAAGAAGAGAAAGTGCAGTAGATGTGAGGCCTAGATGAGCAAGATCGCAGCATAAGATTTCGTGGTCGACTAGATCGAAGGCAGCAGAAAAATCTAAGGAAATCAGAAGCACGGAATTTCCAAATGAAAAATTAGAGAATAGATCATTGGAGAGGCAGAGAAGAAGTGTTTCGGTAGAGTGCTGAGATACAAAACCAGATTGGCAAGGATCGAGAACAGGCAAGATGATAGGCCGTAATTGAACAAGAATGGCAGATTCTAGAAGCTTGGAGGACAGAGATAGAATAGAAATTGGACGATAGTTGCATGGAAGAGAGGGATCAAGATTGAATTTTTTGAGAATGGGCAGTATAGTGGCATGTTTGGAAGCTAAGAATGAACCGTGAAGGAAAGAAGAGTTAACCATATATGTGAAAAGTGGAGTAAGGAGTATAATAGCATCAGAGAGAGCAGGAAATTGTATGGGGTCAGTGGGACATTTAGACCTCTGAAGTTTGGTAAGAAAACGTGCTGTGGTAGACGGAGCAATCGAGGAAAAAGAGGAAACAGTGCTAAGGCAAGGAGGAAATTGGAGAGTAAAAGTGCTAGTGGGTAATTTGGATTGCAAGGATGCGATTTTACAAGAGAAAAATGAGGCGAATTCACTGGCAGATATTGAGCAAGATGACTTAGAAGAGCGACCAGAAATATATTTCAGAGCTATCCATCGTGAGCGAGATGATTGGAGTTGGCGTAATTTTGAACGATAGAAATTAGATTTTGACAAAGCAACCACCGAGAAAAAAGATTTGCGGGCACTACAGAAAGAGAACCATGATGAAGAAGAGCGAAAGCGCCGCCAAGAACGCTCACGGGCTCTGCATTCTGAACGCAAGCGGGATAGATCGGACGACCACCAGGGAGGAGGAGGAGATCTTGAGCGAAAGTGATGTAAGCGCAAAGGGAAGATCTGATCATTGATGAGGGAGAGAGAGTCGGATATAAACTTGGGGAGGAGGAGTGGTGGGAGGAACAAATAGTTTGAGGGATTCAGAAGAGAGTTAACCAAACGACAAAATAATAAAGGATCAAATTTTTGGAAGGAAGAGGGTGAAGGAAGAGAAGAGGAAGGTGAAGAGAAGAGGGTGAAGAGGAAGAAGGGGTGAAGGAAGAGAAACACAAAATGTGATGAGGCTATGATCAGATATGAGAGAATCAGGGGGATAAGTGCATGTATCGAGGAGAGACAGTCTGGAGGAGTGCGTGCAGATCACAAGGTCGAGGGTATGACCGGATAGGTGAGTAGCAACGCTGTTCATAACGGAAAGATCCCAAGAATTGAGCAGAGTTAGAAAATCAGAAACATGCGCATGAGATGGTGAGTCAATCCAGAAATTAAAATCGCCTAGAACAATGAAATTATGGGAGAATATATCTGAGAAGAAAGATAGGAGTGTATCAAATTCAGATAGAAATACTGAGGATGTGCCAGTGTGATCGTGTCGATATAACAATAGAATACCTAATTTAGGGTGTGAAGGAAAAGAAAGCGAGAATGCAGCGTATTCAAAGGAACTACAAGGAAATTGTAGAGTAGATAAAAGTGATAAAGATAAAGAACAGTGATAAACAGCACCAACACCACCACCGCAATGTTTTCGAGAAGATGTGAGATCGCGAGACACATGCAAGAAGTTGAATGAAAGTGGAAGTTGGGCGGAAAACGATGAAACGTCGCTGTCAAAAAGCCAGGTCTCGGTGAGAAAAAAGAGTGAGAAGTTGTGATAGAGAATGACATTAGAAACAAAATTAGCTTTATTACGTACAGACCGAATATTGAGCAGGCCAACCAAGGAGGAAATACAATTAGTGACGGCTAAGGGAGATATATGAGCAGATTGGATGAGATTGTTAATAGCAGAATTGTTGGATACGAGGGAAACCAGATGTGAGGAATGACAAGATTGAGCAAAAGCTGTAGAGTCAGAAACATGCATTTTAGGAAGAGAAGAGTCAGACCTGGGTTGTCAGGAAGAAGCGGTGACAGGAGACAATTCAGAACAGTGTGAGGAAGACACAATAGTGCGTTGGCGGAGAGAATTTTGCACAGCAATGAACGTGGAACAGGAGGATGAAAACGAAGAGTGGTCCGAAGGTTTACCATGACGGCAGCAGTTTGAGCACTTTGACTTGCTCTTGTCAGGGCAGACTGACGACAGGTGGGCACCAGCGCAGTGACCGCAAACTGCTGTAGCTGATGGGCAGCGATCAGATTTGTGGCCCAGGCCCGAGCACTTCCAGCATCGAGTCACCCAGTATCGATCGTAGACCGGGCAGCTGCACAACCCGACAAACACTCTGTTGCCAGCGACACGGATCAGTTGGCGCACCTCCGGAGACACTACGAGTACGGCATTGGTGCGGCCGTCTTTTGGCTTCGTCAGGAACAACAGTTTCATCTGTGACGCTGGGATGTTGGCGAGATGAGAGTTTTTCAGCCGCAAAGAGCTGACGACTTCCTCAGGTGACATTTGTTGAATGTTTGCCACAGTGATTCGCGGCAGACGAGAGGCAGAATTGCCTTTGACAGCCACATGCAGTTCTTCAGCCAAGTGCTCGTTCAGAGACTTGGCTGCCATGTTAGCTGAGGCTTCAGTGGAGCAGTGCAGCACCATACCGCCAGATTTTGTTGGGCGAGAGTTGGCCACCGGTACAGTGCGAAGGGCCGACAGCACGCGCTCTGCCTTTACCGGCTCCGCTCCTTTACTCTTCAGCACTAGGGCGAATGGATGAGTGAAAGGCTGGTCGGGCTCTGAGACAGAGGTTGAGGGCGCACAGGTGTCGGCGGGCTTGGCTTCACGAAGGACAGAGGCGCGGAATGTCTCCAGTCGACTGTCGATCACCGCACACACTTTCTCCACGGTGAGTGAGGGGCGACGGGACGCGCGGTACTCGTCTTTGCACTCTTCGCACAGCCAGAAGAGCTTGTACCTGCGTATAGCGTTATACGCAGGGTTGGTCAGCGCGGCGCACGACACGTGAAACATACCGGCGTATCCCTCGCACTTGATGACAGACGCATCCCCCACCGGCTCACCACACTTACACGCACGCTCGCTGGCTGCAGAGGGTGGAGTAGACATAGCAAAATGGGCAGAAAGACTCCGAGATCGGCACAAAGATAACACGAAGGAGCGAACGAAAATACAACCACACACGGCGAATTCAAGAACAAGACTGTTTCAAACGAAATTGGACGATTTTCAACTGGTGTGCGTGTCTGTCTGTCTGTATGTATGTGTGTGTTCACATTCTTTATCTAGCTTTGTTTTTGCATTTTTTCATTTTCGGGAGATGTGAAATACATACATGGAGATTGTTTAATTAACGAATTATTTGCTGGTAGATTAGTGCTCTCAGCAATATCTAGCATTAATAACTAACAATAACTATAACTAACTAAATCAATAAGGTTTTGAAATCAGGAAATCTACTGCGTGTGTTGGCGTTGGGACTCTTAGGTCTGTGCATGTCTATGCGTTATTTTTGCGTTATCATTAATATACTGGCTTTTATCACACGTGAGGTGAGGTTGTAGTCATAAATAACATAGGTGATGTGATGTTCATCATAGGTGATGTTTTAGTCGTAACATTTTTTCCTATGAATCCTTACTTCTTAATGAGTGAAATCTTAATTTTACACACAACAACAGCGCTGATAAATGCAATAAATTAAGTTGTTTCAGCCAAATAAATATCAGAAAGTCACACTAGAAACACAATTAAACGAATTCTGATTGATAAAAACACACACACGCACATAGTTGTCCTGTTCTCTCTGACCTTTAATTACCCACTTGACAACCCATCCATTTCCCACCAGTGGGGAATTTCCCACAGATTACCGACCACAGCTCTGATAAGAAGCATTATACATGACAAACATCTCATTGACTTAGCCCACATATTTTGTGTTGGAGGTTCACGGTTCGAATCCGACACCGGCCGTTTAATTGACCCCTTAGATTGAGTCTGTCGCTGTTGATTAGCTCACGGTGGGGTGTGCCATATAGGCCAGAATTATAATAGACTATTATTGCGATAGACTAATATACGTAAATTTGGGCTAACACAGTGGCTCTTAAGCTGAGTTCGACGGCTTGGTTCATCCACTCGTGTATGATTCGTGACGTCAAGCACTGCTTGGTCATCATTGGCTGCAGCTAATCACGCCACATCGCTTGACCTTGATATCTGTGCTGCAAGCAACTCGGTCCACTCAGTAGTAGCATACTTGTGTGACTGTCTTGATCGTACGTGATTTGTGATTTTATCATAATACTTCAAACAAAAAGGGTTCAATGAATGCATGTGTGGAACTTGTGTTGCTTAGTAGCTCCGAGAAGGTTGAGAACCACCGGGTTATCATTAATCGGTTTGTTGACCAGCATAAATACATTGAAACGAAGCGGTTCAATTCCATGAAAAACATGATCTGTGTGATTTCGACGTTTGTCGAATTTATTGCAGTTGGCACAATTTGAATTGTGACATTTATCAGGTGAAAATAACATGCTGTTTGATATTGCACGACAATTCTCCTTGACCTTTTTGTATGTCGTTGATTGAAATTCATCAGGAGTGCAGGTGGTGTTGCACAGGGACGAAAAGATCAGTGGATTTATATGTCCTTCTCATCTGGTTTTTTATATCTGAAATAGATATTTTACAAAATGTCTCTTGCGCAATCACTCTAGATGATGTTCTGTGTGCGGAGTTTGGTTACCTATAAAGCTTCTTAACAAACTGAACTGCTATTTGAGTACGTCCTTCGCTTCAATGCCTATTATATTCGGCTCAATTCGAAAATAGATTACATTTGGATATACTATTAATAATTTGATATGAGGGTATAACAGCGAAACAATAGTCCAGTCATTATTTTTCCAATGTCTGTGTGTAGACAACCATTTAATCGAGCCATGAACGCTTCGTATACATAATATAGCTGAGCGAGTCGTAGTTGTCTGTCCTATTACGCTCGCCACTTGAGCCTGGTTTCATTCTTTCCAGCCGCTATAGTCGAGTAAGGAAGTATTGAACATGATTCGCTGCGTTGTTGCTATTTGGCTCGCAGCCGGAGAATGTTTTATTGCAGCAAATCTGCTGAATATTGGTAGCGTCCATCTTGATTGGAATCACCGTTTGACTTCCATTTGCCCGCAGCAAATTTACACACCGTTTGTGGAACTTCTGCAGAACTACGACATGCTGTTTGTGGCATACACAAGAGTGCCTTCCGTTTACCAGGATACATTGAACTATGCATCTGGTGTGAACAATTTCTCCTTGATTTCCACCCAAGCATCGAGGAAGACAACCAAGAAACCAAGCGTGTTTTTCTACAAGCAAGATCTGATGAAGCTTGTTGGATGTTTGCCTCGCACTTTGTGCTCGGCTCTTGATCCTCATAAGGACTTAGTTTGTACATTCAGTACCAACTCTGGGACGACCAGTCCTGTGGTGTTCACTGCTTTCGGAATCAATGCAAGACTAACAAGTATTAAAGTACTTACTAATGAAATGTTTCAGGTTGTGAAATGTGTGAGAGAACAACAGGGTAAGAACCATCCCATCATTCTCATGGGAAGTATCAATCCCGGATTTCGTGGTTTCTATAGGTTTCACGAGTTTTTGTATGATGGATTTACGGAGTTTTCTCCCGTGAAATTAGATGTCAGATCAGTTGTTTTGCCTTCGGATATTGCAATTGTTTATGGCGATATGTATCACGCTTTAGTGAAAGGAAGTTCAACGTTCCTGGATATGCTGAAAACTCCTTCTGGAGAGGTGATTTCACATCGATATCCAATTAGAGTGCAAATTGAAACGAATGCATTGTCTGTTCCTACGGCACAATCTACAACGATTACAGGCGGTGATAGCTCCCGCAGGTTCATATTTTCCGACGCAGCAGCCCTACCCCGACTCATGGAGAGTGGTGGATATCAGGAATCTTTGTCTGATGAGCATGTAACTTTCGCTGGTGGAAAGGCGTCAGCTCCTTTCGAGCAGCCGTCATCTGGTGCAACACTGCCTCAAGACACCACAGAAGACCCAACTATGCGTGTTTCATCATTTCACGAGCATTTTTTTGAAGGTCTTCTTGATAACGCGGAACCGGTCGAATATGAGGACTTGATGAGCGACTTTCACTTATCTGACATGCACTCCTCGGAACAAGGTGTACAACAAATAGTCAACCAGCATCCTGAGCGACAACAGCTGCCACTGGTAGACACGGTACATGTACCTGGTCAGTGGATGCCGCCAGTATCGCCTGTACATCATCTTCCATCACTATCCATCCCTCGACACGCCACATACGAGCAATACTGGCCACAATTTCATGGTGCTTCACAACTTGATTTCAACCCGGCTGCATATATTGCGCCTCATATCGGCAGCGTGTCGCATGTTATGGGATCCAACGAAGAAAGTCGGCTTGCTGAAGGTGGTTTGCATGCAAGCGCTGTTCCGGTCTCGTATTCGGTGCAATCTCAACCACAACCAGACATCAATGCAATGACCAGATATTCTCCCTTCGGACAAGCGGAAGACACATGGTCTCCTTAACGCTGATTCTTTCTACAGTTCGAATGTTTAGCCGCATTATATGAAGCGAGTGAATTATCAATGATGACTGTCATTAATGTCACTTGTGATTGTTTAATATTTTAATTCTTGTAATGTACTTATCATTGAGAAAACGCACACTTCTTTGTTTACGTCAAATGCTTTTTATAGTTTGCACTGTCTGTTTGACAAGGTGTCCGGTTTTTGAATTGGTTTATAATTTATTTATCGTGTTGTCTCTTTTTTAATTTCAGACTTATCATATAAAAAAATTTTTTACCTTGTAAATATCACGCAGTGGCGTCGCCAAGGGGGTTTGGGACATCTATTGAAGCTCCCAAAATTTTGCCAAGCCTCCCAAAAATCTGTACTACCCACTTTGAGTATAGTTCTTCATGGTTCGCCAGGCCCTCGCATCTTTTTCTTGAGCCTCTCTGAGCTCTCCTACTATAAATGCTGGCGCCGCCACTGATATCACGTATAAACAGTCTGCACAACTTCATTGCTTTATCGGGCGACATGATTTCATTTGGTCTCGGACAGTGAAAATCATAGCTGCGCCACCATGTCAGGCCAATATAATGCTGTTCTAGTAGTATAAAAGGAGGTAAGGTCATCCCAGGTACGCTTGGCCCCGCTTCAGTCCCGGCGTTCTTTCTCTTTTATAACTAACCTAACCAACAGCTCACCTGAGCTAACGTAACTTAGAAAGAGAGAGCTGGGACTGGAGCGAGACCAAGCGTACCTGGGTCGTAACAGCATGGTTCCCGTAGAAAACTGAACACCGATTAAAAAGTAGAGGTGAAGTGGAAACAGTGGCGGCGACAGGATTTTTCCGGTTGGGGGGCTGAGGGGGGCTAAGGAAAAAGTTGAGGGGGCTTGGCGAAGCATGAAGATGCACACTCGAACGCTGACTACAAAGTATTAATAAGGGACTGGGCACACTGATTGAGTACTCGATGTTGAACCAAAATCACAGGACTTCATTTACAGTGGTAAGAAATTTTAATGTCCATGATTATGATTTTCGGGGGGTTCGACCATCCCCCCAGGCCCCCCCTTGGCGCCGCCACTGAGTGGAAAGGATTGTAGGTGAATGATCTAACCAGTGCTATACTATCCCATTGGTTGAGTTGAATCCAAAAATATCTATGCTCATGTGGGCGTATTGTGCTGATTCATTCACTTGCATCATACCTAGTACAGATAGACGGCCAGATATTCCCAACTATTCTTTGATGGAGTGTCACTCTGGGAGTTCTTATTCAATCATCGCGTACCACCTGACTGCTGAAAACACATATCTAGTTTTAATATTTTATTTGTAGTAAGGATACTACTCGTACTCATAGTGCAGGGGTTCCCAAACTGTGATACGCGTACTACTAGTGGTACGCGCGGATCTTCTAGGTGGTACGCTAATACTTTCAGGGTCATGAACAGTAGTACCGCATGAACAGTAGTCAGAGTAGCACCAGGGCATGATTTGCGATGTGCTGTGAGAAAAGTGGTGTACTTCATTGACCATCTGGTGGAGAAGAAACAGAAACAGTCCTCGCATTGAGTCGTTTTTTCAATTGATTTATGCGTTCTACTCGGACAATTATGTATATCAAGTAATATCTGATGGAACTGAGTTTATCTGGAACCAGGTGGTACGCGGTGACTGTACGGGTATCCAAGTTGTACTCGATCACAAAAATGCTGGGATCGTTCGTTTGCTATACTTCCCATCATAAGATTTCACATTGGGTTGCCGCTTGAAACTGTATCGATCCAAGTGGACTATTGGAAAACGTTGACTGAACAGGCATTGCACTGACTGTATGTATGAACCAATGAATTGACATAGTATTATAAATATACATAAAATAAATGAAGCAGATGACATCAGATCGCCACGGCACTCCCACTGTCATAGCGGAGCTGCCAAGTTGCAAAATGTATAGCAGTGGTTTCCAACCTTTTTGTGATCGAGTACCACTCTGAGGTCCCTAACAGTCCCTTTCCCTTCCCTTTCGTGGAGTCCGCGGTGTAGTGGTAGCACACCCGCCTCACAAGCGGGAGGACCGTGGTTCGAATCCCGGCGGAGAAGAATTTCATTGGGCGAATTCTATAATCCAACAGCTATCTATAATCTATAATCCAACAGCTATCTATAATCTATAATCCAACATTCTATAGTCCACAAAGAAGTAAATGATGGTACCAGATGTCAGTCATGTGTTGTGTCATGCATTCTGGGGAGGTGGCCCTCTCTAATAGGTTTTACGTCCTTGTGGCGCCATAGCGTGTATAGGGTCGGTTCTGCGATCTTTAACCTCTGCGATCTTTTAATATTAACCTTAAACAGTCGCCACGGACCACCTGATTTCATAGAAACTCAGCTCGGTCATATATCAGTTTATTTACATAAGTGTACAAATAGAACACACAAATCAACTGGAAAAATAACTCAATGTGATGGCTTTTTCTGCTTTTTCACCAGCTGGTCAATTCGGGGCACGATTTTGCTCACAGCACATCGGAAAGCATGCCCTGGTGTCATTGTTTATGACCCCGGAAGTGTTCGCGTACCATCTGGAAGACCATTGACTACCACTAGTGGTACTCGTGTACCGCAGGTTGAGAATAATGTCTTTATAGAGAAAGCAGCCAGTTAAAACAACACAGTAAATGTGGATACAGCATACAGTGGATACAGCATAACGTTGGAGCATACAGTGCACGACGATTGATGCGTATCAATCGAAGTGTGTGACACAAACATTGGTATATATACACACACGCCAATATATATATATATATATCATAAACCAGACAACAAAGATGCAGGCACTGTGGTGGGGTCTGGAGCACATTCTTCGGCTTGATCTTGTCCGACGTGGCAGCGCAGTGTCAGGATTGGTTCGTCAGAGAACGTTGTCTGCTTTTCAGCTGAGGACACTGCTTCAGTTGGCGTCACGATTTGCGGTGATGCTGCTATATGACTCTTGTCCTCACGGATTGAGCCATGCTGTAGCGTTTGTGAGGCTGAGTTTTTTCTGAAGGAGCTAGGGACTTTGCGCCCAAATTACGCTTGATCCCGCTTCTGTCACGACTCTCTTTCTCTTTCCTAACAAATCTAGCCTAACTAACATAACCTAACCCAACATAACCTTGCCTAACCTAACATAGGAGAGGAAAGAGAGCCGGGACTGAAGCGGGACCAAACGTACCTGCGGTTTAGCATCATCGTTCCCTTGCTGAACAGTGCTAGTGGTGATGGTTTGTTAAGCAGGTAGGCCGCCTTTACGCAGTTTATAGACACGGTATCGCCAGTTGGTGTTTCTATTGTAACGTTTTCTTCATACGTTTAACTACCCTGAAGTGGCCGTGATACGGTAGTTCGAAGGATTTCCTTACGTGATCTAGACGTACACATACATAGTCACACGCGGTGATTTGTTTTCGCAGGTTTGGATGTACTGGTTGTTGTACTCGCACTGCATGTCTAGTGCCCAGGGAGAGAGTATATGGATCATGCGATTACCGTAACACGAAATTATAATGACAGTTTTGTGAATATTTGTTGGTCACGAGGCAAGAAAAGAGAACGGATGAGCCAGTCATGGTCGTGAATGGTAAAAAGCCAATCCAAAACCTGGACACCTTGTCAAACTGACAGTGTAAACTACAACAATCATTTGACGTAAACAAAGATTAGTGTGATTGTCAATTATAAGTGCAATAAAATCATTATAATATTTAACAATCACAAGTGATATTAATGACAGTTATCATTGATGATTCACTCGCTTCATATAATGCGGCTCAACATTTGAACTGTAGAAAGAATCAGCGTTAAGAAAACCATGTGTCTTCTGCTTGTCCGAAGGGAGAATATCTGGTCATTGCATTGATGTCGGGTTGTGGTTGAGATTGTACCGAATACGAGACCGGAACAGCGCTTGCATGCAAACCACCTTCACCAAGCCGACTTTCTTCGTTGGATCCCATCACATGCGACACGCTGCCGATATGAGGCGCAATATATGCAGCCGGGTTGAAATCGAGTTGTGAAGCATCATGAAATTGTGGCCAGTATTGCTCGAGTGTGGTGTGTCGAGGGATGGATAGTGATGGAAGATGATATACAGGCGATACTGGCGGCATCCACTGACCAGGTACATGTACCGTCTCTACCAGTGGCAACTGTTGTTGCTCAGGAGGCTGGTTGACCATTTGTTGTACACCTTGTTCCGAGGAGTGCATGTCAGATAAGTGAAGGTCGCTCATCAACTCCTCATACTCGACCGGTTCCGCGTCATCAAGAAGACCTTCAAAAAATGCTCGTGAAATGATGAAACACGCATAATTGGATCTTGTGTGGTGTCTTGAGGCAGTGTTGCACCAGATGACGGCTGCTCGAAAGGAGCTGATACCTTTCCAGCAGCGAAAGTTACATGCTCATCAGACAAAGATTCCTGATATCCACCACTCTCCATGAGTCGGGGTAGGGCTTCTGCGTCGGAAAATATAATCCTGCGGGAGCTATCACCGCCTGTAATCGTTGTAGATTGTGCCGTAGGAACAGACAATACATTCGTTTCAATTTGAACTCTAGGTGGATATCGATGTGAAATCACCTCTCCAGAAGGAGTTTTCAGCATATCCAGAAACGTTGAACTTCCTTTCACTAAAGCGTTATACATATCGCCATAAACAATTGCAATATCTGAAGGCAAAACAACTGCTCTGAAGTATATTCTCACGGGCGAAAATTCCGTAAATCCATCATACAAAAACTCTTGAGAAAGACATAAACCACGATGATTGGGGTTAATATTTCCTACGATAATTACGGGATGGTTCTTACCCCGTTGTTCTCTCACACAGTTCACAACCTGAAGCGCTTTATCAGTGATTACTTTTATGCTTACTACTTTTGCATTGATTCCGAAAGCAGTGAACTCCACAGGACTGGTCGTGCCAGAGTTGGTACTGAATGTACAAACTAAGTCTTTATGAGGATCAAGAACCGAGCAGAAACTGCGAGGCAAACATCCAACAAGTTGCATCAGATCTTGCTTGTAGAAAAACGCGCCTCGTTTCATGGTCTTCCTCGATGCTTGAGTGGAAATCAAGGAGAAATTGTTCACACCAGATGCATCGTTCAGTGTATCCTGGTAAACGTAAGGCACTCTTGTGTATGCCACAAACAGCATGTCGTAGTTACGTAGAAGCTCCACAAACGGTGTGCAAATTTGCTGTGGGCAAATGAAAGTCAGACCTTGATTCCACTCAAGATGGACGCTACCAATATTCAGCAGATTTGCTGCAATAAAACATTTCCCGGCTGCGAGCCAAATAGCAACAACGCAGCGAATCATGTTCAATACTTCCTTACTCGACTATAGCGGCTGGAAAGAATGAAACCAGGCTCAAGTGGCGAGCGTAATAGGACAGACAACTACGACTCGCTCAGTTATATTATGTAGACGAAGCGTTCATGGCTCGATTAAATGGTGGTATACACACAGACATTGGAAAAATAATGACTGGACTATTGTTTTGCTGTTATACCGTCATATCAAATGCTGAAATTGAACTCCTATTTGTAATTTATTTTTCAATCGAACTGCGACCATAGGCATACCCAACGTGGGTTAATATTAAGAGCCCATTTTATTTGTTTTAGAAATATAAACCTTTTCCGATATATTTCATGCTGCACAGTGCAAATATGGATGACATGCTATTTTCATAGCCTCCCAATATATAAGCCACGCCAATCAGTTCGTATTGTTCTTCTAGTCCCTGTTCATTCGTACGTGCAAGACTACCTACACTTCTGATAATTATCGATCAACAACATGCAAAATTTTAAGTGGATTTGTCGTGCAATATTAAACAAAATGCAATTTTTACCTAACAAATGTATCATAGAAAATAGAGAGAAAATCAGTGAATATACGAAGGGCGTTCCAAAAATGCCCATTTCTAAATCCTCCTTAAATAATCGGAGGGGGTTGAAATGTACAACATATCATGACTTAACTCTGACCAGCATTATTTAAGCGCTTCATTTCCTGCTCCTTGCTCTTCTTGAAAGTAGTTCATCCCTCTTCTCTAGTCAGTTCATTGTGGTCGGCCACTTCAACTTCTGGATCGATTCTCATCAGAAAAATCAATACTGCTCTAATTTTATATCTCTACTCAATACTCACGGTCTCATTTGCTATATTTCTTCACCCACACACCTCTCTGGCCACACTGTTGATCTCCTTTTATTTCCTGCTCCCGTCCTGTCCACTGATCGCCCTCCTTCGGTTGTCCTTCCACCTGATCCTACTATTTCCGATCACAGTCTGTTTATCTCAACCCAACTTTTCTCACTTCCGCCATCTCCCTCTACTCGATTACATCGCAACTATAAGAATTTCAATCCCCAATTATTTCGCTCAATATTAGCAGTGTCCATCAATGTGGATTGTTTCAATCATGTGTGCATCAACAGTGTCAATATGGATTATTTTCGGTCTACGGCACTGATTGATTCGGCGAGCTCTGGAAGTCTTATCGACTGCAAATTGGCCGACATAATTCGTCATAAAGCTTTCCAGTCTACTCGCACGATCACGCCTGCTTCCAAATCAAGACAAGTGCATATTCGAGGATACTGTTACGTCAAGCTGCTTATCAACCGAAGAAAGTACAATAATACACATCTGGAAGTTATGGATGATCTATGTGTGGATGTCATCCTTGGATTGGACTTTCAGCAGTAGAACAGGTCAGTAGTGCATAGTACAGCTTGTACACATAGTACAGCTAATACTGTACAACACCTACATTCTCCTCAAGCGCTTGATCATTTCTTCAACATAGGCTTAATTAATATCCTGATCGTGTCGAAACAAACCCCTCTACATCTCCCATATTTGCTCCTTCTTTGGTCTTTCTATCTGTAAATAATTATTTGCCGATTAGCGAGAGGAACTCTCGTATACGCCACAAGCAACAAATCATAGTTCTGGAGGAGCTCAACAAACGGTTGGTAGGCCAGCGTTGAAGTCATGAAAGACGTCTGCTGATTCCGCTCCACGTGTATGCTGCCTATATTCAGCATTTTTGCAGCTATGAGCCAGTTGGATAAGGCGAAGCAAAGAAGAATATTCCAATGATTCATGTTCAACATATCAGTATAATTACTACCAGATAGGACAGACACCCGATAATACAATAGGACAACCAAGTATGTTCTCTTCAATAGCTGAACTAAAGAATGTACGAGTCGTCAACTAAAAGTGCACCACACTCGGTCAAATTTCACTGAAGTTTGTAGTTGAACTGTGAAGAAGACCTATTTAAAGGGTCACGCACACACATACTCACACACGCACATATCAACACGACGTAAGCAAGTTCTGCATTATTGTTTTCAATGTCATCGCCGTACCGCTATTGGACTCAGTAGCACAGAAACAAAATCAACGCACACAATTGTAGCCAAGGATTGGAATGTTCTTTTTTAATCATGCAATGAAACTGTGTGGAGCTGTATTGTCGAGTAGCATATTATAACCCCGATTGGAGGCATTTCTTTGGAAGATTCAGAAGTTTTTCATAAGACAAACGAAGCGCAGCGTTGGAGCGCCTATGTAACGTGGCGACCTATGGAAAATGTCACCAACGTAGTTGCAAACAACATTGGTTAAATGCAACATGATGTAAGCGTTATATCCTATGATTAAATGAGCCTGTTTTATGGTCTATGACGTTACAACACTTCTTCAGCATGTGCACACGTAAACTATCTAAACCAGTGGTTCTTAACCTGTGGGGAATTCCCCACTGGAGGGGAATGAAAGAGTTGCCAAGTGGGAAGCTAAAGGTCGGACAGAACTGGACAAATGTGAGTTTTCATCAATTCAAATTCGTGTATGTTTGCTTCCGATGGCCTCTTAACGTTTACTTTGATGTAACAACTGAATTTATTGAATTTATCAGCGCTGTTGTGGAAAATGAAGATGTAAACGATTTCCATATAGTGCATTGAAAGACAGGCGCGCGTGGGACATCTCTACCCACACCTCACATCTCCACATGACACCCAATCACTGCATCGTCAGCACACACGTGTGCAAACACACACACACACACACACACACACACACACACACACACACACACACACACACACACACACACACACACACACACACACATGACTATGTCTCTAATTGTTGTCTCTAACTGTTGTTGTTAATGGATTTATGTCTTGTTGTTGTTAATGGTTGTGTGTCTTGTTGTTTTATTGTTGTCATGTTGTATTTGCTTATATTATAAGTTCTCAAGTTTAATTAGTCTGAAGGTTTTTTTGCTAAGTTTTTTTTGCATAGCGGTTTTTTTTCTTTGTCTGTTGAGAAGCCAATAATTGGCTTGACAGACTATGCTATTGTACTTTATTTATATTGCTTTTCTTGTGCTTGTTGTGGCAATACATTACTATTACCATTACTATTACTATTACACACATACAGAGGATCAAACATCACTACACATCTCAAATTACAACACATTTGCTACTATTGCAAGCACCACACTGTTCGTCGTGCACATACACACAAAATCACATACAGACAGTCACGTATATACACAACGCTTATGCACAACTAAAAACATCCTACTACAGAAGAGATGGCTCATTACGAAGTGGTTGAATCAGATAACAAAAGGTTAACGAACCACTGAACTATCTAAACTGTCCGGTATAATCCGGAACTATCCGGTTTAGCCGTCCGATTTTATTTACCGTTCACCGTCACCTCCCATAACACATGGTGGACATATCTTAACGTCCCTGCTACAAGGTAGATGGATGAGCTACAGATCCGTAGCAGCCGCTCCCGAACATCCCGGCCAGATGTTGCAAGTGTTGAGGGACCCCGTTGCATCACGTTTGCTAGTAAAATTTATCATAAAGTAGCGCATAAAAGTCCTGTAAGGTCCCAGGAGACCGAGGGACTGCGTGTAACTGCATTTATATATTGTATTGTGTTGTATTGTATTTCGAAACGACACAGTAAACATATATAATAAAACCAAACAAACTATTTTCATGTGTCAGGAGAAGCCATAAAGGCTTATGTCCCTTGAAAAAAACAAGAACAAATCAAATAAAATAAAAAAATGAAAAAAAACATATATATATACAGTTCAGTTCAGTTGGAAATTTACAGTGGCAAGTAATAGACGCGTTGCTTGCTTCAACTTAAATGTACAGTTCAGCAAGATCTCAGTTTCATAAGATCATAAGATCAGTTTCATGAGATCATAAGATCAGTTTCATGAGATCATAATAACATCGGCAATCTCCACCAGGCAATTGAGTCAACATTGGGTTTTGTTATTTACATATATTTCAAGAGAATGGTGTTGAATAGGCATGTTGTGAATATGCATGTTAGGCATTCCACCGTTTATGGTCAAAGCTTGATTTCTGACGTATGTTTTTCTGTGTTGAACTGGGAACAGATCGGGATGAAGAGGATTAATGAGGGTTCCCAGTTTTTGCCTTCGGGGAGTCCTCATAAGACCTCGCACCGTCTCTGATCAAATCAATTGGTTGGAATCGAATTTGGTTGTATCAATTGGTTGACTTCTTTCCAATTTGCAACGAAAATGTCACAGAACAAATTGTACATTGCAAATGCCAATAAACATCAAATGTCAGACTGGCGTATATAGAAACCTTCAGCAATAGCTAGTCGTATTTGATTGACATTTCGACGTTCGGACGTTTGCTTTTGTGGCGTATCATGTATTGTGTACTCATTAATCTTTAGCTTCGTGGCTCATTTACTCTGCTTCATTTGTCAGTGTCACCGCCTAGTCAACTGTATGCATGTCTGTATGTCTATAAGTGTGAATGTGTGCCAAGTCTAAGTGCACCTGGTTTGTATGCTCGTCTGTAGTCAGAGTTCGAGTGTAGTTCTTCATGTTTCTCCAAGCCCCCTCAACTATTTCCTTAGCCCCCCAACTTTTTACCTAGCCCCCCTCAGCCCACACATTGGAAGAATATTTTGTTTTATTTGGTCACCACACAGCAGCGTCATCATTACCCAACATTCCTGCGTCCATTTTCACAAGAGATCCTATCATTCCACACCGCAGTGGAAAAACAGCTAGCAGGAACCGTTTTGAGAAAAAGACACAACAATAACTCGTAAAACATGCGATTCTTTTTAACTTGGCAACATTTTCATGTTTTTTTTTCTAGACGCTGGTGGTGATAGGCTGTTTACTTTAGATGTTGTGTCCGATATCGATCCCAGTGAGATATTCGTGCATTAATGATGCCAGCATTGTCCGACGGGTGGGCTGGGGAGTGTATTTGTATTTGTATTTGTTTTTCACACAACATACTGCTCCACATGGTGGTTTTTCAGCGCATGTAACAATAACAATTCAAAATCGAAAACAGATTTAAAATACATGGTCAAGTATTAATAATATACATGAACGATGGGATGTGTGAAAATGATCAGAGATGTGGCAATATACATATATACACATATACATAACGTATACATACACACATATATAGACATACACATCGTGTATATAAACATGCATCATTATATAAATATATACATTTGCATACACATATACATGTAAAATTATGTTGTAGAACTAAGACAGTACGCGTGCAAAAAAAATCAAAAGCTAAATATAAATATGCTGGGGCTTGGCGGAACATAAGGAACTGCAATCGAAATGTTCATGATCACGTCTTTTTGTCGGCGGGCTCAGTATTAGGCGTGCAGTTAGAAAGTGGATGAACATGTGATTTCCACACGCGAATGAGCTTGCGAATATTCCACCGGTAGGTGGCGCTACAATCGTGCACATTTATATGCTTCTCGTTTTGTATTTGTGTGCGGCTAAACATGCAGAAAACGTGTTTTTGGCTGGATTTTCTGTGTGCAAAAAACATGCATTTTAGGTTCTTTTGTTTGCTCTATGTTTTTTAGGATAAGCTCCAATCGTCCTCTGATGTTGGATTTTAGAATATAGAAATTAGTTTAATTAATTTTTCCTGCCTTTTTACATGACTTATTTCAAGGATAGTTTGATAATAGTATAAAAACAAGAATATTTATCAATTAATATCCCAAGATATTGTTTGAAAGTGCAATCCGGCTCGGTGGCTGTATAGAAAGCTACATCGAGCACATTAATATGGCACACATACAATAGAGCACAATAATACAAATATAGAAATTGTATAAACACGCTATAATATTCGAGGTCCACTCTTTGTAGACCAGCTTCTTAACCGGGGGTATTGATACCCTCTTGGGGGTATGGGAACTAAAGAACGTTGTCTGGAACTTGGTTTGTGGGTACTGGTACAATTTATTAATGGTTTACAAATAATAAATTAAGTTGATATACTAGTAAATTGTATTTAAAGTACAGTAAATTCAAGCGATTGAAATACTCGTGGATACGGAAGACTTACTGGCATATAATAGGATTGGTGATAATTATTTGAACAGTCAAGTAAACGAGGTATGGGACCCTAATCAACAATCCATTGGGGGTATGGAACCATCAAAAGGTCAAGAGTCCTTGTTCTAGATCTAAGGCAGCTTCTCAGCTTCTTGGCCTATCTGTTAAGCACGCCGGGAGCGCCATCTATAGCGGTTGTTCAGACAACTTTCAGCGCACCTCTCGTGGTGCTTTTGTCGCTCGCGTAAACTGAAGGGGACGTTCGGGTGGAGACCTTACACACTCTCAGATTTCGCTGCTTTCCGCGCGATATGGTGATGGGAGCTTCCGGGCATAGAGGACACGCACGCGCATTCATGGACGCGCTACACTGTGAAGCTCTAGTTTTAGGGCGTGTTTCATTATCACTAACGTAAGTGCTGAAGGAAGTTGATGGAAGTGAACGGATAACGAAACAATTAGTGAAGTGATACATCAATGACGCTTGTTTGACTATTTTGAACAGCTGAGTGCGAATAAACCCACAAACTTTCTGGTCCAAATAATTTGTTTTGCTTCATTTTCATCATTTGCATTTGCTTTCTGTTGATTTGCTGAATTTTAGTTCATGGATTCATTAATTCCATATGAAGCTGCGCTAATCTCAGCATTGTCGGATTTACACAAATACCACAAAAATAATTTAAGCCGTCCGCTATAACAACAACAACAACAACATGTATTTGTTATAGCGCACCGAAGGGCTCGGGCGCGACACGATTATAACAGTTGGGAACACGGAATACAAATAACAGGACAGATGCAAAAGAAGTAAACTACAAATATGCAATAAATGACAATAAATATAGAGACAAAATATGATGAATTAAATTAAATTAAAAAAATAATGGGCAAAACATACAAAGCAGACGGACATGACGGACAAGACAACACGACTGAAACATAATGACAACACAACACAGCAAACACAACTCGGGAGAATATAGTCATAGAGTAGATAAAGTAAGCATGCAAATGAGAGAAGGAATACGAGTAAGAACAGGCTGAAGTAACATGTTATGGTGATGCAAAAGGTGTGAGAGTGTGGGAGACTGGGTCAAAAGAGAGGTCAAAAAAGTGTTTGGAGAGCTTAGAGCGGAAAGAATTGTAGGAAAGAGAAGAAGTAATGTGAACTGGGATGGAATTGTAAAGGCGAGGGGCGGAAAAAAAGAATGATTTGGAGGACCAAGGAGATTCATTTACAGCACGAGGGCATACAAGGGGAAGAGGAATTCGGGAAGGAGTGAGGCAAGGAGTAAGGAGAAGGCGGAGATAGGATGGCTGATGAGGATCGTGGAGAAGCTTATATATCAGACAGCACAGGCGAAAGTGAATACGTGGAATAATAGGGAGCCAGCGAAATTGAAAAAAAAATTGAGAAGTGTGACGACAAGGAACAGGATGAAGGACAAAACGACAAGATTGATTAATAACGCGTTGTAGGATTTTAAGAGAACGACGAGGAGCATGGATGTACAAAGAATTACAATAGTCAAGTCTGGAGAATACATGAGAGTGAATAAGTTTGATTGCGGAAGGTCTGTCGAGATATGAGCGTATAGGATAGAGGGATCTCAAGATAAGACGACAAGTGCGGGCGACAGAGAGGATGTTGTCGGAGGAAGAGAGAGATGAGTCAAAAAGAACTCCGAGATTGCGAACTGTCGATGATAGGATAAGAGGTAAGCGAGGAGGAAAAATACGAGGAGGATGAAGAGCCAGAAACTCAGACTTGGACGAGTTGAGGAGAAGGTGACGGGACGACGCCCAAGAAGAGATGGTGGATAGGATGTCAGAGAGAAAAGACGGAGAAGGAAAAGGAAGAGGGATATATAACTGAATGTCATCAGCGTAGATATGAAATGAGATGGAATACTTACGAAGGATAGGACAGAGGGAGGACATGTAAAGGTTAAAGAGCATCGGACCAAGAATAGATCCCTGAGGGACACCTGATGAAAGATGGATAGGATCAGATACAGAGGAATCGAAGTTGACAGAGTAGGTCCTTCCCGAAAGGTACGATTTAAGGAGAGAGAGGGCAGAAGACGAGATACCAAGATGAGAGATGTCATGAATTAGGATAGAGTGATTAACAAGGTCGAAGGCGGAGGACATATCGAGAAGAACGAGAAGAACAGAGCGACGGTACGAGAAGTGCGAAAGGATGTCATTGGAGATAGAAAGAAGAACTGATTCGGTAGAATGAGAAGGGCGAAACCCGGATTGGAAGGGATCAAGAGACTGGCAGATGAAAGGGGAAAGTTGCGCGGAGATAGCGGACTCGAGAAGTTTAGAAGCAAAGCTCAGAAGAGATATAGGACGATAGTTACTAAGTATAGAAGAGTCAAGGTTCTGTTTCTTAAGAATCGGACGGACAATTGCATGTTTGTCAGCGAGAAACTGGCCGTGAAGAAAAGAGGAGTTGATAAGATGCAGGAGATAAGGAACCAGGGAAGGAAGGGATTTGGAGATAGCAGGGAAGTTGATTGGATCAGCTGGTGAGAAGGATAGCTTGGAAGAGGAAACGAGGGAAAGGATATCATGAAGATCAATGTGAGAGAAGGACGTGAACCGGTGATGAGTGGAAGTGTGAGTGAGGGCAGCACAATTGGTGGGAATACTCGATTGTGTGAGTTTTACTTTTTCAGAAAAAAATGTTGAGAACTCGGGAGCCGTTAAAGGAGAGGAAAAACCAGGAGAGTTAAGACACACGAAGGACGGGTGAGAATTTGAGCAGTGTTGTGGGAAAAAAAACGTCAATAATTAAAACAAGAATTTACAAATTTGACTTTTTCTATTGGTCGTTTTTCATCAATTTTCATTGTGTTTGTTTCGTGTTTGTGTTCTGAATTATACCACACAACGGGCAGATTTATATATCAGGCGTTTATATATTCAATTTTATTGTATGAATTGTTCCGCACGACGGGTGGGTTTGAAAAAAATGTTTTTTTAGATCATTTTTTCAAATGGTTCATTTAAAAAAAGGTTTTTTTTTTAAAATAAAAATGCTCCGCGGGCAGCAACTATAGACAATAGAACGTTCAATTTCCCATGTAGAATTAATCCATACACAAAACAACCAATGGATTTGACTTCAAATATGAATTTTATTGAATTAAATATATGAATATATGAATATGAATATAATAATAATAATTCATATAATAATTCATATGAATATTAATTCAATCATATATCCAAATTATCGCGATGTTCGAATAATCACAAGACGCGTAATAGACACAACATGAGTGATAAGGACAACCTGTATTTTCATACTCATATGAAATACAGGCACACAGATACACATGTAGTCACACACACATGTCGTACATCTTCGTCTTCATCTTCTGTCGTACATGTCGTATATGTCGTACATCTTCACGAGCAAGCACACTCGGACGAACGCTGCGACAAGAGAACAGCTCATGCTGGTTGATGGTCATACGCGGTCCTCGAGCTACATCAACAGCGGGTTGACGTAATCGAAACCGTCAAACTGGCTCTGGTCAATTTCCTTATTATTTATCGAGTTGTAGGGTGTCAGTTGCACCGGCTCGTCTGTAAACTTGGGCGGGAAATTGGCCAGGTCAAGTTCGTTCTTGACTTGTGGCTTGTACGGCGGCGTCACCTGCTTCTGTTCCAGTAGCTGCCAGTCGACGCTCTCGAAGAACTTGTGCCTAGTGATGTCTTGGAAGCCGGTGTCCGGATGACAGCCCAGTCGCTTCTCCGGGCTCTTGTTTAGGAATCCGTTGAAGATGCTGATCCTCATAACATAACATCTACTGTGGCTACAGGTCCCCCTTTCCAAGAGGAAAGTATTATCCGCTCAGAGGCGGGGGTATCATAGCTGCCAAGCTACTCATTGTCGCCTGCTTTCAGTGTCTTCACAAAATCACCATGACACCGTGACACCTCGAGCTACATTACGGGTTGACATAGTCGAATCCGTCAAAGTCGCTCTGGTTGGTACGTTGTGTACACGTATACTCATATGAAATACAGGCAGACAAATACACATGTAGACACACACACATGTCGTACATCTTCACGAGCAAGCACACTCGGACGAACGTTTCGACAAGAGAACAGCTCATGCTGGTTGATGGTCATACGCGGTCCTCGAGCTACATCAACAGCGGGTTGACGTAATCGAAACCGTCAAACTGGCTCTGGTCAATTTCCTTATTATTAATCGAGTTGTCGGGTGTCAGTTGCACTGGCTTGTCGCTTAACTCGGGCGGGAAATTGGCCAGGTCACGTTCGTTCTTGACTTGTGGTTTGTACGGCGGCGTCACCTGCTTCTGTTCCAGTAGCCGCCAGTCGACGCTCTCGAAGAACTTGTGCCTAGTGATGTCTTGGAAGCCGGTGTCCGGATGACAGCCCAGTCGCTTCTCCGGGTTCTTGTTTAGGAATCCGTTGAGGATGCTGCGCGCATTCACCGACACGGAACGCGGAATGTGGACAGTAGTTTCTAGAATCATTTTCAACAGTTTAATTAGATGTTCTTCGTTGTCCATATCAGGAGTTCCAGAAATTTGCTCGCCAATATCGAACGGATCGCGACCAGTCAACATCTGGTACATGAGCACGCCCAGCGTCCACCAGTCCACACTGAAGCCGTAATCCTCCTCACGCAGAATCTCCGGCGCAATGTAGTTAGGCGTGCCGCAGAAGGTGGACGTCGTGTCGCCCGGTCTCATTCCTGTCTTGCACGAGCCGTAGTCTGCCAGCTTGACATGACCCTCGTGGTCGATTAGGACATTTTCCAGCTTCAGGTCGCGGTGGATGATGCCCTTCTCGTGCAAATAGTGGAGTGCCACGCAGATCTCAGCCGAGTAGAACTTGACGTGTTCTTCGGGCAGTTTATCCTCGCGATCCATGTGAAACGAGAGGTCGCCGCCGCGCACAAGCTCAATCACAAAAAACAGTCGACTGGGACTCTGGAAGCAAGAGTGCAGTCCCACCAGGAACGGATGGTTGGACGCCGTCTCCAACACGTGCTTCTCGGTCTTGACTGAATTGATATTCTCGGCGTCGGCGTCCTTCTGGATCACCTTCATGGCGTACAGATGCCGAGTTTGTCGCAGCTCCACCATCAACACCTTGCCGTAACCGCCGCGTCCAATCACCCGGATCAGCTCAAAATCGGCCAGCGAGTACTGGCTGGGACGCGCGACCTCGTTCATCGAGCCATCCGCCCCCTCAGGAGCCAGATTCACACTGACTGTCTCAGTGCTGGCGCGGTCGACGACAAGTGCCGGCGGTGGTGATGATGGCCTAGATGATGACGATGATGATGAAGAGGAGGATGAAGATATCGTAGATGTTGATGATATCCTGGATGATGGTAATCTAGGACATTCTTGTGGTTTTGATTGTGATAATGACGACATCAGCAGCGGGTTGACGTAATCGAAACCGTCAAACTGGCTCTGGTCAATTTCCTTATCATTAATCGAGTTGTCGGGTGTCAGTTGCACCGGCTCGTCGGTTAATTCGGGCGGGAAATTGGCCAGGTCACGTTCGTTCTTGAGTTGTGGTTTGTACGGCGGCGTCACCTGCTTCTGTTCCAGTAGCCGCCAGTCGACGCTCTCGAAGAACTTGTGCCTAGTGATGTCTTGGAAGCCGGTGTCCGGATGACAGCCCAGTCGCTTCTCCGGGTTCTTTTTTAGGAATCCGTTGAGGATGCTCCGCGCATTCACCGACAAATAACGCGGAATGTGTACGGTATTTTCGAGAAGCATCTTCAACAGTTTAATTAGATGTTCTTCGTTGTCCATATCGGGAGTTCCAGAAATTTGCTCGTCAATATCGAACGGATCGCGACCAGTCAGCATCTGGTACATGAGCACGCCCAGCGTCCACCAGTCCACGCTGAAGCCGTAATCCTCCTCACGCAGAATCTCCGGCGCAATGTAGTTAGGCGTGCCGCAGAAGGTGGACGTCGTGTCACCCGGTCCCATTCCTGTCTTGCACAAGCCGTAGTCTGCCAACTTGACATGACCCTCGTGGTCGATTAGCACATTGTCCATCTTCAGGTCGCGGTGGATGATGCCCTTCTCGTGCAGAAAGTTAAGTGCCACGCAGATCTCAGCAGAGTAGAACTTGACGTGTTCCTCGGGCAGTTTCTCCTCGCGATCCATGTGAAACGAGAGGTCGCCGCCGCGCACAAGCTCAATCACAAAGAACAGCCGATTGGGATTGAGGAAGCACGAGTGCAGTCCCACCAGGAACGGGTGGTTGGATGCCGTCTCCAGCACTTGCTTCTCGGTCTTGACTGAATTGATTTTCTCGGCGTCGGTGAACTGCTCCTTCTTGATCACCTCCATGGCGTACAGATGCCGAGTTTGTCGCAGCTCCACCATCAACACCTTGCCGTAAGCGCCGCGTCCAATCACCCGGATCAGCTCAAAATCGGCCAGCGAGTACTGGCTGGGACGCGCGACCTCGTTCATCGAGCCAGCCGCCGCCGCAGGAACCAGGTTCACACTGACTGTCTCAGTGCTGGCGCGGTCGACGACAAGTGCCGGTGGTGGTGATGTTGTTCTAGATGATGACGGTGATGAAGATGAAGAGGAGAATGAAGATGTCGTAGACGTTGATGATATCCTAGATGATGGTAATTTAGGACATTCTTGTGGTTTTGATTGTGATAATGACGACATCAACAGCGGGTTGACGTAATCGAAACCGTCAAACTGGCTCTGGTAAATTTCCTTATTATTTATTGAGTTGTCGGGTGTCAGTTGCACCGGCTCGTCGGTTAAGTCGGGCGAGAAATTGGCCAGGTCACGTTCGTTCTTGATATGTGGTTTGTACGGCGGCGTCACCTGCTTCTGTTCCAGTAGCCGCCAGTCGACGCTCTCGAAGAACTTGTGCCTAGTGATGTCTTGGAAGCCGGTGTCCTCATGACAGCCCAGTCGCTTCTCCGGGTTCTTGTTTAGGAATCCGTTGAGGATGCTCCGCGCATTCACCGATAAATAACGCGGAATGTGGACGGTATTTTCGAGAATCATCTTCAACAGTTTAATTAGATGTTCTTCGTTGTCTATATCGTGAGTTTCAGAAATTTGCTCGTCAATATCGAACGGATCGCGACCAGTCAACATCTGGTATATGAGCACGCCCAGCGTCCACCAGTCCACACTGAAGCCGTAATCCTCCTCACGCAGAATCTCCGGCGCAATATAGTTAGGCGTGCCGCAGAAGGTGGACGTCGTGTCGCTCGGTCTCATTCCTTTCTTACACATATGATAGTCGATCAGCTTGATATGACCCTCGTGGTCGATTAGCACATTTTCCAGCTTCAGGTCGCGGTAGATGACACCCTTCTCGTGCAAGAAGTTGACCGCCACGCAGATCTGAGCCGAGTAGAACTTGACGGGTTCATCTTGCAGTTTGCCGTGGCTCTGCATGTAAAACATGAGGTCACTGCCGCGCACAAGCTCAATCACAAAAAATAGCCCACTGGGACTCTGGAAGCACGAGTGCAGTCCCACCAGGAACGGCTGGTTGGACGCCGTCTCCAACACTTGTTTCTCGGTCTTGACTGAATTGATATTCTCTGCGTCGGTGAACTGCTCCTTCTTGATCACCTTCATGGCGTATACTTGCCGAGTTTGTCGCAGCTCCACCATTAACACCTTGCCGTAGCCGCCGCGTCTAATCATTCGGATCAGGTCAAAATCGGCCAGCGAGTACTGGCTGGGACGCGCGACCTCGTTCATCGAGCCAGCCGCCGCCGCAGGAACCAGGTTCACACTGACCGTCTCAGTGTTGGTGCGGTCGACGACAAGTGCCGGCGGTGGTGATGATGGTCTAGATGATGACGATGATGATGATGATGAAGAGGAGGATGTCTTAGATGTTGCTGATGATGTCCTAGATGATGGTGAGGAGGAGGATGAAGATGTCCTAGATGATGGTGATCTAGGACATTCTGGTGGTGGTGGATGAGATGATAGTGGGGATATTGGCGATATTTGAGTCGGCGTTAAATCGAGTTTTGAGCTTGATCGTGGTGATGATAATGTTGACTTGTTGGGTGATGAGATCAAGGATGATTCTGGTGATGTTAGACGTGTCAAGTCCACAGATCCCTCTGGTGCCATCGATATTTTCAAGTCACTGGTCTTTGACAGTGAGAAGCCATTATTCACATTTAAGACTTCATCGGTTGCGTCTATGCTCAATCTACCGATGTTGTTCACGGTTTTCCTAGCCTCTTCTACGGCTGCATGTTTGTTCTTCATGTCGACTGAACATTGAGCGGCTATGAAGTTCAATTCTTCTGACATCTCACTGATGAACCCGACTTCTTTGTTCATTGACTTCATGTTGTCCCACTGACGTTTATTTATTCCGTCATCTTCGCAAATCGCCCAGTTCATTACCCGAGGAATATCGGAGTAATCAATGTAGGGCGATTGAGGTCCCGGCTGGTCGAATTGGGTGACCAAATCGCTTAATTTGCCCAGCTGACGAGTACAGAGATCCATGTAGCGAACCTCTTGAATCACGGCGCGGACATTTGGGTCCTGTTTGGCCAATGTTCTCAGAATACCCATGATGATGGTTGCCGAAGACTCCTGTTTGATGAAGTCGACGCAACGCACCAGCACTAGGGTATTGTGCCGATTCAGCACAATTTTGCTGATTGATTGCCTCTCGCCCACAATTGCCTTGAGGCAGAGCACACATTGATGTAGTACCTGGTGTGCGTTGTAAATCAGAGAGGACTTTTTGCTGCTTGATGATTTGGTGTTGAAAATCGCCATGCAGCAAGATTTAGCGGTGGTCTGCTCTTCTTGGTCAACACGTTCTTTTGCCGACAGTATAATGTTCATGTATTCGAGGAGAACTATGACTCCTTGCTGCTGCACGAAATCCAGAAGCCACCATCTGGGGTACATACGCAGCGAGATCTCCAAGTCCTGTAGCAAAGTGGTGTGCTTGCTACAGATGGTGAGAACCTTGTTGGGCTTCTTGGAGATCATTTTCGCCGAGTAATTCTTGATATAGCGCACATAGTACGCTGGACACTGGCGAATGGTGTTCTGCCAGTTGGAAAGCATGGTCCACTTTGTAGTGATGTTATAGTGGATGCCTAGCTTTGCTGCCTGTTCGGTTACACCGATCCAGGCGAGGTGTTTGGCAAACGCCTCTTCCATCTTGATGTTATTGCGCATTGCTTGCATGTTGTCTTCAGGCATATTCACCTTGAACGTTGGAGCTAAACTGACAGTATGTGAGAACGATGTTTCACAGCTGAAATCCAGTTAAGAAATGACTTCATCTAACGCAACTAATTTACTAGTCAACTCGTAAATACATTTCATAATGAAATCTCGTGATACACAAATAATGGGCGCTTGCGGCTGGGATGAATAAATAATTTCTAAATATTTTCTTGTAAATAAATTTCATAATAAAGCTCGTGATGAACAAATAATGGGCACTTATTGCTGGGTGAATTTGGTAAAATTATTGAAGTAGAACAACTTGCTTCACAGTTTTTATTTCTAAGTTAAAATTGTATTTTGCATGTGCAAGTTTTTACTGTTTTCAATACAACAATTTCCTAGATATGTATAACTAATAAGATGACAGTTTGGTAAGCTAAAATACAGAAAGTTTGCGCTAAAAATAACAGAAGTTGAAAGTCCCCAAAAAAAACGTCACTATACTTCGTAAAAACAGTATTAAACACTGCTTAATTTTGAAATAATACTATTTTTAACAAGTGTATATGTGTTATATTGAACATAATGTCTTCCACATGTTTGATTATCGTATTTGTGTTGACAGTACATGAACACAAGCTGCATTGCACATCTGTAAACCTGAAAATAGATTGGTGAAAATATACGAGAGAACTGGTATCTACACAAACACTGTCATCTAACACACACACACACATTCATTGGACATATAGACATTGCCATAACAACACAACATACCTGTTTTAATGTTTGCAGGAATGTTTGTTGTGCTTGTAGAACATCTTCAACATGTTCACCATCAATTCCTCGATCTTCTCCGGCAGTAATCAGTTGGAGAGCAGGTGTAAATTACAGTTTCATTTCCTGCATCAGAACAAGCGACAAAAATCATAACAAAAAGTCATCGGGATTGTAGAAATCTTAATTGAAAGAGGGTATATTTACCGCCCAGCTAAGGAATTTTACCCGGCGGATAATTCTGCTGAGTTCTGTTCATTGAGTATATATTGTATGCAATTATATGCAATATACTTCTCATTGAGACAGACAAACAGACATTGTCTGTTTGTCTGTCTCAATGAGATAGTATATCTATATATATAAAAGAGATCCTCTGTGTGTGTGTGTGTGTGTGTGTGTGTGTGTGTGTGTGTGTGTGTGTGTGTGTGTGTGTGTGTGTGTGTGTGTGTGTGTGTGTGTGTGTGTGTGTTTGTCCCACCCTCCTTGGTTCATTTTCTATGAGCTGCTACTCGGCCATCACTTTGCTACAGGACTTGGAGATCTCGCTGCGTATGTACCCCAGATGGTGGCTTCTGGATTTCGTGCAGCAGCAAGGAGTCATAGTTCTCCTCGAATACATGAACATTATACTGTCGGCAAAAGAACGTGTTGACCAAGAAGAGCAGACCACCGCTAAATTTTTAATTTTAAAAATAAAACCAAAAGAAGTTATAGCGGTGAAAAGACAAGATGAACCCTAAAAAATGCGAAATATTTGGTCAATTTTCTGAAGACTACTCTTCCTAAACCAGCAATGGTACAACTATACAAGTTATTCCACTGTGTAGAAAATTTTCTGTTCTGCTCAACGAATTATAATTTATACCCAAAAATTAAATAAAAAACATGTAAAATGGAAAAAAATTCAATCAACATTCAAAATTATATTTAAACTCCACGCGTCCGATTTTCTATACTTTTTTCTCTATTCCTCGAAAACAAATAATCACACATCTAAATAAATAATACCATCATGCTGGGAATTTTGTTTGCTACAACACGGTATAATTATTAATTTTCCAAAGTGTATTAAAAAAAAGTTACGGCGGTGTGAAGTGTAAATGACAAAAAAGCAAAAAGGCAAAATTACCACAAAAAACGTGAATATTTTGGTCAATATTCCGCTATCTATTCCTCATAAACCAGCAATGGTACAGCTATAAAAAGTATACTATTGTGTAGGTAATTTTGTGTTTTACAAGAAAAGTTATAATTAATACCCACAAATGAAACAAAAAACATGTAAAATTGGCAAAATTCGTAAATACATCCAAAATTACACTTGAACACCGGGAGACTAAAATTAATTCATTTTTCTACTATTTCTCAGTAACTATTTGTTATACATAAAAATAAATAATACCATCGTGCTAGAAATTTTCTTTTCTACAATACGGTATAATTTTTAATTTTCCAAAATATATCTGAAGGCAGTTACGGCGGTGTAAATTCAAAATGACATATTGCCAATATGACAGCTATTATGCGCACTTGCGATTACACAGGAATATACTACTGATTTAATTTCACTGAAGTCCAATCACTGAATTGAATTTTGTGTTCTACAAGCTAAGCTATAATTTATACCCACAAATGATACAAAAAACGTGTAAAATTGGCAAAATTCTCAAACACATCCAAAATTACACTTGAACACCGGATGACTAAAATTAATTCATTTTTCTACCTATTTCTCAAAAACTAATTGTCACAAATTAAAATGAATTATACCATCGTGCTAGAAATTTTGTTTTCTACAATACGGTAGAATTTTTAATTTTCCAAAATGTATCTAAAGGAAGTTACGGCGGTGTAAAGTCTAAATGTCATTTTGCCAATTTGACAGCTATTATGCGCACTTGCGATTACACAGGAATATACACTGATTTAATTTCACTGAAGTCCAATCACAATTTACGCACTTGCGATTACACAAGAATATACTACTGTATAGAGAATTTTGTGTTCTACAATATAAGTTATAATTTATACCCACAAATGATACAAAAAACGTGTAAAATTGGCAAAATTCTCAAATACATCCAAAATTACACTTGAACACCGGGCGACTGAAATTAATTCCTTTTTCTACTATTTCTCAGTAAATATTTGTAACACATAAAAAAATGATACCATCGTGCTAGAAATCATGTTTTCTACAATAAGGTATAATTTGTAATTTTCCAAAGTGTATCTGAAGGAAGTTACGGCGGTGTAAAGTCAAAAGCACATATTGCCAATTTGACAGCTATTATGCGCACTTGCGATTACACAGGAATATACACCGATTAAATTTCACTGAAGCCCAATCACAATTAAGAATGCATCATATTAGCTCCAAGCATGGATGGTGTGGTTTTATTGGGTACAGTTTAATTAATGCTACACTATACTGAATAGAATGGCTTTATTGTCCTCAATATTTACACATGAATTGTTCCGCCCGACGGGCGGGTAAAATACTACTGGGAACAAAGTTAACTACTGAATTTTACTGTATAATTTAATTGGTTTAATTTCAAGTTGCATAAGCTTAAGTTGCATAAGGATATGGGTTTGTTTTTCTTTTTCAATTTTCACTAATTTTTTTATGAATTGAATATTAATTATATTTAATGAACTGTTCCGCACGACGGGCGGGCTTAAATGTATCTATAAAGAGTGGGTTTAAATGATAGCGAGGTATATGATATTTTGCTAGCAGTATATATTCTAGCGATAAAAGTAGAATAGCTCTTAAGCAAATGATTTTGGAGAATGATGTGAACCTTTAAATATATTTTGCGATCTGATGATATATGTATTAGGAATAATACGTAGCAGAATATAGATTGCATAATATAATATCGGCTGTAATATCAAGGGCTTTAATATCGGTGTAATCCAAAAAATAACAACTGTATGAATATGATGCATTAGTGGAAGCATTAACCGGGAATTATGAGATAATATGATAATGGTGTATAATTATATCGCATTATGCAACAAATGTGAATTTAGCTGCCTTACAGTTTGGTTCCGATACTATATTGGCGGGTTGAGAGATAAGTATTTGTGGGCCGCGTGTTTGGGACCCCTGGGGTAGATAATCTCAGTCTTCTGATTACAAATTATGATCGCATCAGTATATTTTGTGATCACAAACTAATAAGTTAAATCACCTCAGACTAGGCTGAGTGCGGTCAAGATTGGATGGTTGGGTTGGGTTGGGTGGGTTTGACTCAGGTTATATTGGGTTTTAATGATAGCGGAAAATATATAAATTTCAGCAATAAATATTATAGCGGTAAAAATAAAATAGTACGTAAGCAAATGATATTGGGGAATGATGTTAAGTAATAAATATAGTTTGGAAACATTCTGATGAAAAGATTTCATCATCTTTCATTGTTTGTTTCGTGTTTGTGTTCTGAATTATACCAGACGACGGGCAGATTTATATATCAGGCGGGTTGAGGGATAATATTTGTCAAAATAAGTACAAAAATATTCACATTTAGACTTTTCTATTGGTTAAGATATTTATAGGTTACATTTTTTGGTTTTCAATTTGTATTCAATATATTTTATGGATTTGATATGAATTTTATTGTATGAATTGTTCCGCACGACGGGCGGGTTTAAAAAAACGTGTTTTTAGTTCATTTTTTCAAAAGTTTCATTTAAAAAAAGGTAATTTTTTTTAATAAAAATGCTCCGAGGTCAGCAACTATATACAATAGAACGTTCAATTTCCCCTGTATAATTAATCCATACACAAAACCAATGGATTTGACTTCAAATATGAATTTTATTGTATGAATTTTTCCGCACGAGGGGCGGGTTTAAAAAAAGTGTTTCCATTTTTTAGTACATTTTTTCAAATGGTTCATTTAAAAAAGGTATTTTTTAATAAAAATGATCCGCGGGCAGCAACTATAGACAATAGAACGTTCAATTTACCCTGTAGAATTAATCCATACACAAAACCAATGGATTTGACTTCAAGATCCAGAACGGATCGTGTTCGAGTTCTGAATTATTCAGCACGACGGGCGGGTTTGAAAATGACTCAGGCGGACTGAGGGGAAATATTTTGTCGAAATAAAACTAATTAAACTTATAATTTTCAATAGATGAATATTTTTATGAGTGTACCCTATTTCATTTTTATTTTTCCATATTTTTTATGAATTGAATATGAATTTCATGTTATGAATTGCTCCGCACAACGGGCGGGTTTTAATGCTATATATATACATAAAGAAGAAATTATCTGTCTGTCTGTGTATGTATGCTTGAATATGAGGTGACATAATTGCGCTGGTTCATGGTTCGCTGGTTCAATGATCAGGGGCTTCAAACGCAAACGAAGAGATGGCTCATTTTTATGAAATAAAAATGTCCCGCGGGCAGCAATAAAACGTTCAATTTCACCGTATACAATGAATTCATATACAAAACTAATGGGTTTGACTTCAAGAACCAGAACGAATGATGTTCGAGTTCTGAATTATTCCTCACGTCGGGCGGGTTTAAATATGAGGCGGGTTGAGTGAAAATATTTTGTCAAAATAAAATTAAAAATAATGAAATTTTGACTTTTTAATTGATTAAGGTTTTTGAGTTGATGAGGTTGATGAGTTTGCCTTATTTGTTTTTAATTTGCAATATTTTTATGAATTGCTCCGCACAACGGGCGGGTTTTAATGCTAGTCTATATATATAAAAGAGATCCTCTGTCTGTCTGTGTGTTTGTCTGTCCCACCCTCCTTGGTCCATTTTCAGCAAGCTGCTACTCGGTAACCACTTAATGTACCTGCCAACAATTTATACCATTACGCTGGAAATTTTCTTGTCTACACGATAGAATAAATTTCAAATTTTAAAAATAAAACCAAAAAAAGTTATCGCGGTGAAAAGACAAAATGAACCCTGAAAAATGCGAAAATTTTGGTCAATATTCCTGCATCTACTCCTCATAAACCAGAAATGGTACAGCCAAACAGATTATACCACTGTGTAGAAAATATTATGTTCTACGCGATAGGCTATAATTATTATCCAAAAATTAAATATAAAATATGTAAAAATGACAAAATTTCAGTCTACATTCAAAACTATATTTAAGCTCGACGCGTCCGATTTTCTGTACTTTTTTCTCTATTTCTCAGCAACTAACTATGACACATCTAAATAAATATTACCATCATGCTGGGAATTTTGCTTTCTACAGCACGGTATAATTTTTAATTTTCCAGAGTGTATTAAAAAAAAGTTACGGCGGTGTGAAGTCAAAATGACAAAGTCAAAAATGCAAAATTAGCACTGAAAAACGCGAATATTTTGGTCAATATTCCCCTATCTATTCTTCATAAACCAGCAGAGTTACAGCTATAAAAATTAGACTATTTTGTAGAGAATTTTGTGTTCTACAAGAAATATTCTAATTTATACCCACAAATGATACAAAAGACGTGTAAAATTGGCAAAATTCTCAAATACATCCAAAATTACTAGGGTGACCTTTTGGTGCGCTAAAAATCAAGAAAAGTTGCGCTAAAAAATCATAAAAGTTGCGCTAAAAAGTTGCACTTATAATTTTGCAGACATTTCACTAAAACCTTTGAAGGTAGTGATTATCACGAACTTATAAAAAACATACTTTTTGTGAGGAAAATTTGTACTTTTTACAGTCTATCCCTATTAATACAATACGTTTTGAGCATTGGCGGTTGTTCTAGGATTGCATGCTTCATGAGCTTTAACTGTCACCTCACTGGCGATTTGGATGCGCTAAAAGTCGCAAATAGTTGCGCTTAAAAATCTGAGCTCAAATTTTCGCTAAAAATCGTCAATTTTATATAATAGGATAATTTAAAGTTAAAATTTAAACACTGAAATAACTCCTTAACATTACACATTGATAGTTTCACGTTTTTGTTTCTACTTAATGCATTTTGAGCATTCACGGTTGCGTTAAGATTGTGTTTCACATGCTTGTCTAGTGTGTCGAGTCTGACGCACTGATGCCTGGTAGTAACACTTAAACATACAATATAATTTCACAGACTCACTCGATGTTAATTTTCTTAAATGTTCCAAGGTCTAAACAGATTTTGCAGATAAATCATCATCTCATTATGTGGTAATATTATTCAAGTACTGTTGATCTAACTAGTTGCTCTAAGGTTGCTCGAAAAGTATATAAATTTATGTATATATATGTATATAAATTTATGTATATGTGTGTATGTGTGTGTGTGTGTGTGTTCGTATGCGGTGCTATGCACACTCAGGATGTCTAGCACCACACATGGACACAATGTTCACACGTCTTCCAGATACATGCTTATCGAGTTTATGTTGACAATACATGAACATATGCTGCATTGTACAACTTTACAACTGACGATTTTTCTTGATAGTGTGAAACAATTGTTCTGAAAGTTCAAATTTGTCTTAAATCTAAATAGTTGCTTTTAAAAATGAAAAAGTTACAAAAGTTGCGCTAAAAACAAAAAGTTGCAAAAGTTGCGCTAAAAACAAAAAGTTGCAAAAAGTTGCATTTATAACTTATTTAATAATTACCTCAGATCAATAAAATATTGATTTTCGGGCTCCTTATGATGAATAGATTCTATGATAAAAAAGTTGCATTTGCAACAAAAGGTCACCCTAAAAATTACACTTGAACACCGGGTGACTAAAATTTTTTCATTTTTCTACTATTTTTCAGTAACTATTTGTCACACATCAAAATTAATTATACCATCGTACTAGAAATCTTGTTTTCTACAATACGGTATAATTTTTCATTTTCCAAAGTGTATCTGAAGGAAGTTACGGCGGTGTAAAGTTCAAAGGACATATTGCCAATTTGACAGCTATTATGCGCACTTGCGATTACACAGGAATATACTACTGTGTAGAGAATTTTGTGTTCTACAAGAAAAGGTATAATTTATACCCACAAATGATACAAAAAACGTGTAAAATTGGCAAAATTGTCAAATACATCCAAAATTACACTTGAACACCGGGCGACTAAAAATAATTCATTTTTCTACTATTTCTCAGTAACTATTTGTTAAACATAAAAATAAATTATACCATCGTGCTAGAAATCTTGTTTTCTACAATACGATATAATTTGTAATTTTCCAAAGTGTATCCGAAGGAAGTTACGGCGGTGTAAAGTCGAATTGTCATGTTGCCAATTTGACAGCTATTATGCGCACTTGCGATTACACATGAATATACACTGATTTAATTTCACTGAAGTCCAATCACAATTTACGCACTTGCGATTACACAGGAATATACTACTG
Organism: Sacculina carcini; assembly: GCA_916048095.2. Classification (NCBI taxonomy): domain Eukaryota; kingdom Metazoa; phylum Arthropoda; class Thecostraca; family Sacculinidae; genus Sacculina; species Sacculina carcini. Next base: position 12,135,044 of record OU696571.1, read on the forward strand.
TGTAGATAATTTTGTGTTCTACAAGATAAGCTATAATTTATACCCACAAATGATACAAAAAACGTGTAAAATTGGCAAAATTCTCAAATACATCCAAAATTACACTTGAACACCGGGCGACTGAAATTAATTCCTTTTTCTACTATTTCTCAGTAACTATTTGTTAAACATAAAAATATATTATACCATCGTGCTAGAAATCTTGTTTTCTACAATACGGTATAATTTGTAATTTTCCAAAGTGTATCTGAAGGAAGTTACGGCGGTGTAAAGTCAAATTGTCATGTTGCCAATGCATCATATTATCTCCAAGCATGGATGGTGTGGTTTTATTGCGTACAGTTTAATTAATGCTACACTATACTGAATATAAAGGCTTTATTGTCCTCAATAACGGAATATACTACTGTGTAGAAAATTTTGTGTTCTACAAGAAAAGGTATAATTTATACCCACACATGATACAAAAAACGTGTAAAATTGGCAAAATTCTCAAATACATCCAAAATTACACTTGAACACCGGGCGACTAAAATTTATTAATTTTTCTACTATTTCTCAGTAACTATTTGTTATACATGAAAATAAATTATACCATCGTGCTAGAAATTTTGTTTTCTACAATACGGTATAATTTGTAATTTTCCAAAGTGTATCTAAAGGAAGTTACGGCGGTGTAAAGTCAAAATGTCATGTTGCCAATTTGACAGCTATTATGCGCACTTGCGATTACACAGGAATATACTACTGTGTAGATAATTTTGTGTTCTACAAGATAAGTTATAATTTATACCCACAAATGATACAAAAAACGTATAAAATTGGCAAAATTCGCAAATACATCCAAAATTACACTTGAACAACGGGCGACTAAAATTAATTCATTTTTCTACTATTTATCAGTAACTATTTGTTATACATGAAAATAAATTATACCATCGTGCTAGAAATTTTGTTTTCTACAATACGGTATAATTTTTAATTTTCCAAAGTGTATCTAAAGGAAGTTACGGCGATGTAAAGTCAAAATGTCATGTTGCCAATTTGACAGCTATTATGCGCACTTGCGATTACACATGAATATACACTGATTTAATTTCACTGAAGTCCAATCACAATTTACGCACTTGCGATTACACATTAATATACTACTGTGTAGAGAATTTTGTATTCTACAATATAAGCTATAATTTATACCCACAAATGGTACAAAAAACGTGTAAAATTGGCAAAATTCTCAAATACATCCAAAATTACACTTGAACACCGGGCGACTAAAATTAATTTATTTTTCTACTATTTCATAGTAACTATTTGTTATACATAACAATAAATTATACCATCGTGCTAGAAATCTTGTTTTCTACAATACGGTATAATTTGTAATTTTCCAAAGGGTATCTGAAGGAAGTTACGGCGGTGTAAAGTCAAAAGGACATATTGCCAATTTGACAGCTATTATGCGCACTTGCGATTACACAAGAATATACACCGATTAAATTTCACTGAAGCCCAATCACAATTAAGAATGCATCATATTAGCTCCAAGCATGGATGGTGTGGTTTTTTTGCGTACAGTTTAATTAATGCTACAGTATACTGAATAGAAAGTCTTTATTGTCCTCAATATATACACATCAAATATTCCGCACGACGGGCGGGTAAAATGCTACTTGGAACAAAGAAAGCTACTGAATTTTACTGTGTAATTTAATTGGTTTAATTTCAAGTTGCATACGCTTAAGTTGCATAAGGATACGGGTTGTAATATCATGCAATGCCAAGTATATGCTTATGCTGTTTTAGAGGAAGCATTAATCTGGAATTATAGAGATGTTTCATTGTTTTGATAGTGTTACACCTCTGAATTACTACACACGAAGGACGGGTGTGAATTTGAGTAGTGTTGAGGGAAAAACATCGTCAATAATTAAAACAAGAATTTACAAATTTGACTTTTCTATTGGTCGTTTTTCATCAATTTTCTTTGTGTTTGTTTCGTGTTTGAGTTCTGAATTATTCCGCACGACGGGCAGCTTTAAATATGAGGCGGGTTGTGGAAAAACATGTTTTCTAAATTGAAACATAAATTTTACATTTAGACTTTTATATTAGCTAAAACTTTCCTGTGGGTTTGTTTTTCTTTTTCAATTTGCACTAATTTTTTTATGAATTGAATATTAATTATATTTTATAAACTGTTCCGCACGACGGGCGAATTAAATGTATCTATAAAGAGTGGGTTTAAATGATAGCGAGGTATATGATATTTTGCTAGCAGTAAATATTCTAGCGATAAAAGTAGGATAGCTCTTAAGCAAATGATTTTGGAGAATGATGTGAACCTTTAAATATATTTTGCGATCTGATGATATATGTATTAGGAATAATACGTAGCAGAATATAGATTGCATAATATAATATAGGCTGTAATATCAAGGGCTGTAAAATCGGTGTAATCCAAAAAATAACAACTGTATGAATATGATGCATTAGTGGAAGCATTAACCGGGAATTATGAGATAGTATGATAATGGTGTATAATTATATCGCAATATGCAACAAATGTGAATTTAGCTGCCTTACAGTTTGGTCCCGATACTATATTGGCGGGTTGAGAGAAAAGTATTGGTGTGCCGCGTGTTTGGGACCCCTGGGGTAGATAATCTCAGTCTTCTGATTACAAATTATGATCGCATCAGTATATTTTGTGATCACAAACTAATAAGTTAAATCACCTCAGACTAGGCTGAGAGCGGTCAAGATTCGATGGTTGGGTTGGGTTGGGTAGGTTTGACTCAGGTTATATTGGGTTTTAATGATAGCGGAAAATATATAAATTTTAACAATAAATATTATAGCGGAAAAAGTGAAATAGTACTTAAGCAAATGATATTGGGGAATGATGTTAAGTAATAAATATAGTTTGGAAACATTCTGATGAAAATATTTCATCATCTTTCATTGTTTGTTTCGTGTTTGTGTTCTGAATTATACCACACGACGGGCAGATTTATATATCAGGCGGGTTGAGGGATAATATTTGTCAAAATAAGAACAAAAATATTCACATTTAGACTTATCTATTAGTTAAGATATTTATAGGTTACATTTTTTGGTTTTCAATTTCTATTCATTATATTTTATGGATTTGATATGAATTTTATTGTATGAATTGTTCCGCACGACGGGTGGGTTTAAAAAAATGTTTTAGATCATTTTTTCAAATGGTTCATTTAAAAAAAAGGTAATTTTTTTAAAAAACAAAAATGTTCCGCGGGCAGCAACTATAGACAATAGAACGTTCAATTTTCCCTGTAGAATTAATCCATACACAAAACCAATGGATTTGACTTCAAATATGAATTTTTTTGTATGAATTGTTCCGCACGACGGGCGGGTTTAAAAAAAGTGTTTCCATTTTTAAGTTCATTTCTTTCAAATGGTTCATTTAAAAAAAAGGTATTTTTAAAAAAATAAAAATACTCCGCGGGCAGCAACTATAGACAATAGAACGTACAATTTACCCTGTAGAATTAATCCATACACAAAACCACTGGATTTGACTTCAAGATGCAGAACGGATCGTGTTCGAGTTCTGAATTATTCAGCACGATGGGCGGGTTTTAAAATGACTCAGGCGGACTGAGGGGAAATATTTTGTCGAAATAAAAATAATTAAACTTATAATTTTCAATTGATAAATATTTTTATGAGTGTACCCTATTTCATTTTTATTTTTCCATATTTTTTATGAATTGAATATGAATTTCATGTTATGAATTGCTCCGCACAACGGGCGGGTTTTAATGCTATATATCTATATATATAAAAGAGATCCTCTGTGTGTCTGTGTGTGTGTCTGTGTGTCTGTTCGACCCTCCTTGGTCCATTTTCTATCAGCTATTATTCGGCCACCACTCAGCCTACCCGCTAACAATTTATACCATCACGTTGGAAATTTTCTTGTCTACACTTTCCCGATTTTCTATACGTTTTTCTCTATTTCTCAAAAGCTAATAATCACACATCTACATAAATAATACCATCATGCTGGGAATTTTGTTTGCTACAACACGGTATAATTTTTAATTTTCGAAAGTGTATAAAACAAAAGTTACGGCGGTGTGAAGTGTAAATGACAAAAAAGCAAAAAGGCAAAATTAGCACAAAAAACGTGAATATTTTGGTCAATATTCCGCTATCTATTCCTCATAAACCAGCAATGGTACAGCTATAAAAATTATACTATTGTGTAGGTAATTTTGTGTTTTACAAGAAAAGTTATAATTAATACCCACAAATGAAACAAAAAACATGTAAAATTGGCAAAATTCGTAAATACATCCAAAATTACACTTGAACACCGGGAGACTAAAATTAATTCATTTTTCTACTATTTCTCAGTAACTATTTGTTATACATAGAAATAAATAATACCATCGTGCTAGAAATTTTCTTTTCTACAATACGGTATAATTTTTAATTTTCCAAAATATATCTGAAGGCAGTTACGGCGGTGTAAATTCAAAATGACATATTGCCAATTTGACAGCTATTATGCGCACTTGCGATTACACAGGAATATACTACTGATTTAATTTCACTGAAGTCCAATCACTGAATTGAATTTTGTGTTCTACAAGCTAAGCTATAATTTATACCCACAAATGATACAAAAAACGTGTACAATTGGCAAAATTCTCAAATACATCCAAAATTACACTTGAACACCGGGTGATTAAAATTAATTCATTTGTCTACCCATTTCTCAGGAACTATTTGTCACACATTACAATAAATTATACCATCGTGCTAGAAATTTAGTTTTCTACAATACGGTATAATTTGTAATTTTCCAAAGTGTATCTGAAGGACGTTACGGGGGTGTAAAATCAAACGGACATATTGCCAATTTGACAGCTATTATGCGCACTTGCGATTACACAGGAATATACTACTGTGTAGGGAATTTTGTGTTCTACAATATAAGTTATAATTTATACCCACGAATGATACAAAAAACGTGTAAAATTGGCAAAATTCTCAAATACATCCAAAATTACTCTAGAACACCGGGCGACTAAATTTGATTCATTTTTCTAATATTTCTCAGTAACTATTTGTTATACATAAAAATAAATTATACCATCGTGCTAGAAATTTTGTTTTCTACAATACGATATAATTTGTAATTTTGCAAAGTGTATCTAAAGGAAGTTACGGCGGTGTAAAGTCAAAAGGACATATTGCCAATTTGACAGCTATTATGCGCACTTGCGATCACACAGGAATATACTACTGTGTAGATAATTTTGTGTTCTACAAGATAAGTTATAATTTATACCCACAAATGATACAAAACACGTGTAAAATTGGCAAAATTCGCAAATACATCCAAAATTACACTTGAACACCGGGTGACTAAAATTTATTCATTTTTCTACCTATTTCTCAAAAACTAATTGTCACAAATTAAAATGAATTATACCATCGTGCTAGAGATTTTGTTTTCTACAATACGGTATAGTTTTTAATTTTCCAAAATGTATCTAAAGGAAGTCACGGCGGTGTAAAGTCAAAATGTCATGTTGCCAATTTGACAGCTTTTATGCGCACTTGCGATTACACAGGAATATACACTGATTTAATTTCACTGAAGTCCAATCACAATTTACGCACTTGCGATTACACAAGAATATACTACTGTGTAGAGAATTTTGTGTTCTACAATATAAGTTATAATTTATACCCACAAATGATACAAAAAACGTGTAAAATTGGCAAAATTCTCAATTACATCCAAAATTACACTTGAACACCGGGCGACTAAAATATATTCATTTTTCTACTATTTATCAGTAAATATTTGTTACACATAAAAATAAATTATACCATCGTGCTAGAAATCTTGTTTTCTACAATACGGTATAATTTGTAATTTTCCAAAGTGTATCTGAAGGAAGTTACGGCGGTGTAAAGTCAAAAGCACATATTACCAATTTGACAGCTATTATGCGCACTTGCGATTACACAGGAATATACACCGATTAAATTTCACTGAAGCCCAATCACAATTAAGAATGCATCATATTTGCTCCAAGCATGGATGGTGTGGTTTTATTGGGTACAGTTTAATTAATGCTACACTATACTGAATAGAATGGCTTTATTGTCCCCAATATTTACACATGAATTGTTCCGCCCGACGGGCGGGTAAAATACTACTGGGAACAAAGTTAACTACTGAATTTTACTGTATAATATAATTGGTTTAATTTCAAGTTGCATAAGCTTAAGTTGCATAAGGATATGGGTTGTAATATCATGCAATGCCAACTATATGAATATGCTGTTTTAGCGGACGCATAAATCTGGAATTATAGAGATGACAGAAAGTTTCATTGTTTTGATAGTGTTACACTTCTGAATTACTACACACGAAGGACGGGTGTGAATTTGAGCAGTGTTGAGGGAAAAACATCGTCAATAATTAAAACAAGAATTTACAAATTTCACTTTTTCTGTTGGTCGTTTTTCATCATTTTTTTGTGTGTTTGTTTCGTGTTTTAGTTCTGAATTATTCCGCACGACGGGCAGCTTTAAATATGAGGCGGGTTGTGGAAAAACATGTTTTCTAAATTGAAACATAAATTTCACATTTAGACTTTCATATTGGCTAAACATTCCTATGGGTTTGTTTTTCTTTTTCAATTTTCACTATTTTTTTTCCACGAGGGGCGGGTTTAAAAAATTGTTTCAATTTTTGAGTTCATTTTTTCAAATGGTTCATTTAAAAAAAAGGTATTTTTTTAATAAAAATGCTCCGCGGGCAGCAACTATAGACAATAGAACGTTCAATTTACCCTGTAGAATTAATCCATACACAAAACCAATGGATTTGACTTCAAGATGCAGAACGGATCGTGTTCGAGTTCTGAATTATTCAGCACGACGGGCGGGTTTAAAAATGACTCAGGCGGACTGAGGGGAAATATTTTGTCGAAATAAAAATATTTAAACTTATAATTTTCAATAGATGAATATTTCAATGAGTGTACCCTATTTCATTTTTATTTTTCCATATTTTTTATGAATTGAATATGAATTTCATGTTATGAATTGCTCCGCACAACGGGCGGGTTTGAATGCTATATATATACATAAAGAAGAAATTATCTGTCTGTCTGTGTATGTATGCTTGAATATGAGGTGACATAATTGCGCTGGTTCATGGTTCGCTGGTTCAATGATCATGGGCTTCAAACGCAAACGAAGCGATGGCTCATTTTTATGGAATAAAAATGTCCCGCGGGCAGCAATAAATCGTTCAATTTCACCGTGTAGAATGAATTCATATACAAAACTAATGGATTTGACTTCAAGAACCAGAACGGATGGTGTTCGAGTTCTGAATTATTCCTCACGTCGGGCGGGTTTAAATATGAGGCGGGTTGAGTGAAAATATTTTGTCAAAATAAAATTAAAAATAATGAAATTTTGACCTTTTAATTCATTAAGGTTTTCATGAATTTGCCTTATTTATTTTTAATTTGCAATATTTTATGAATTGCTCCGCACAACTGGCGGGTTTCAAGGCGTAAATATGTTAATATGAGGCGGTTTAGTCAAACTATTTTGTGAAAAAAAATGCAAATATAGAAATTTAGACTTTTTTATGGGTTTACTCCACTCTTTTTTAATTCATATTCCTTTTCTCTTATGAATTGAATATAAATTTTATAGTATGAACTGTTTCGCACGACGGGCGGGTTTAAATGCTAGAATTTTCATTGTTTGTTACGTGTTTGTGTTCTGAATTATTCCGCACAATGGGTGGGTTTATATATGAGGCGGGTTGAGGGAAAATATTATGTCAAAATAAAAATAAAATATTCACACTTGGACTTTTCTATTGAGTAAGACACTTAAGAGTTTTCATTTTCTTTTTTAATTTGGAAATTTTTTTATGAATATGAATTTTTATTAATAGTAATTCCATTTTATGAATTCCTCCGCACAACGGGCGGGTTTGAATGCTAGTATTATTTGAATTCTTGTATTGCACTTATCATTGAAAAACGCACACTTCTTTGTTTATGTCAAATGTTCGTAGTAATTTGCGCTGTCTGTTTGACAAGGTGTCCTGCTTTTTATTGGTCTATAATTCATTTATCGTGTTGTTTCTTTATTAATTTCAGACTTATAATCAAAATTTTTTATTTATCTTGACCTTACATATAACGCAGTGGCGTCGCCAAAGGGGCTTGGGGCATCTACTGAAGCTCCCAAAATTTTGCCAAGCCTCCCAAAAATCTTTACTGCCTACTTTGATTGTAGTTCTTCATGTTTCGCCAGGCCCTCACATTTTTTTCTGGAACCTCTGAGCTCTCCTACTAGAAATGCTGGCGCCGCCACTGATACCGCGTATAAACAGACTGCACAACTTCATTGCTTTATCGGGCGACATTTGGTCTCGGACAGTGGAAATCATAGCTACGCCACCATGTCAGGCCAATATAATGCTGCTCTAGTAGTAAAAAAGGAGGTAAGGACATCCCAGGTACGCTTGGCCCCGCTTCTGTCCCGGCGTTTTTTCTCTTCTCTAACTAACCTAACCAACAGCTCACCTGAGCTAACGTAACATAGAAAGAGAGAGCTGGGACTGGAGCGAGACCACACGTACCTGGGTCGTAACAGCATGGTTCCCGTAGAAAACTGAACACCGATTAAATAGTAGAGGTGAAGTGGAAACAGTGGGGCGCCAGGATTTTTCCGATGGGGAGGGGCTGAGGGGTGGATAAGGAAAAAGTTGAGGGAGCTTGGCGAAGCATGAAGAGGCACACTCGAACGCAAACTGCAAAGTATTAATATGGGACTGGGCACACTGATTGAGTACGCGAAGTTGAACCAAAATTACAGGACTTCATTTACAGTGGTAAGAAATTTTAATGTCCATGATTATGATTTTAGGGGGGGCTTGGCATATTTTCGGGGGGTTCGACCACCCCTCCCGAGTCGCGTACCAACTGACTGCTGACAAGGAAACTTCATCACATATCTAATTTTAATATTTTATTTGTAGTAAGGATGTCACCTGGGAAGCACGGCGTACTCATAGTGCAGGGGTTCCCAAACCGTGATACGCGTACCACTAGTGGTACGCGCGGATCTTCTAGGTGGTACGCTAATACTTTCAGGGTCATGAGCAGTAGTACCACATGAACAGTAGTCAGAGTAGCACCAGGGCATGATTTGCTATGTGCTGTAAGCAAAGTGGTGTACTTCTTTGACCAGCTGGTGGAGAAGAAACAGAAACAGTCCTCGCATTGAGTCGTTTTTTCAATTGACTTATGCGTTCTACTTGGACAATTATGTATATCAATTAATATCTGATGGAACTGAGTTTATCTGGAACCAGGAGGTACGCGGTGACTGTACGGGTATCCAAATGGTACTCGATCACAAAAATGTTGGGATCGTTCGTTTGCTATACTTCCCATCATAAGATTTCACATTCGGTTGCCGCTTGAAGCTGTATCGATCCAAGTGGACTATTGGCAAGCGTTGACTGAACAGACGCTGCTCTGACTCTGCATGAATGAACCAATGCATTGACATAGTATTATAAATATACATAAAATAGATGAAGCAGATGACATCAGATCGCCACGGCACTCCCACTGTCATAGCGGAGCTGCCAAGTTGCAAAATGTATAGCAGTGTTTTCCAACCTTTTTGACATCGAGTACCACTCTGAGGTCCCTTGCAGTCCCTTTCCCTTCCCTTTCCTGGAGTCCGTGGTGTAGTGGTCAGCACTCCCGCCTCACAAGCGGGAGGACCGTGGTTCGAATCCCGGCGGAGAAGAATTTCATTGAGCGAATTCTATAATCCATCAGCCCCTGTCCACCCAGCAGTAAATGATGGTACCAGATGTCAGTCATGTGTTGTGTCATGCATTCTGCGGAGGTGGCCCTCTCTAATGGGTCTTACGTCCTTGTGGCGCCATAGCGTGGAGAGGGTATGTTCTGCGGTGGCAGCGAGCTGCACGGGGCACACTGTGTGCTCATATGCTTCGGCTTCTTCCCGTGTAGCAGCTGTCACCTAGGCCTTTAACCTTAACCTTAAACAGTCGCCACAGACCACCTGATTTAATAGAAACTCAGCTCGGTCATATATCACTATATTTACAAAGTGTACAAAGAGAACACACAAATCAACTGAAGAAAATATCTCAATGTGATGGCCTTTTCGCTTTTGAACCAGCTGGTCAATTCGGGCACGACTTAGCTCACAGCACATCGGAGAGCATGCCCTGGTGTCATTGTTTATGACCCCGGAATTGTTCGCGTACCATCTGGAAGACCATTGACTACCACTAGTGGTACTCGTGTACCACAGGCTGGGAATCACGTCTTTATAGAGAAAGCAGCCAGTTAAAACAGCACAGTAAATTAGGATACAGCATACAGTGGATACAGCATAATGTTGGAGCATACAGTGCACGACGATTGATGCGTATCAATCGAAGTGTGTGACACAAACATTGGTATATATATACACACACCAAAAAAAAAAATATATATATATCATCAACGAGACAACAAACATGCTGGAACTGTGGTGGGGTCTGGAGCGCATTTTTCGGCTTGATCTAGTCCGACGTGGCAGCGCAGTGTCAGTAAGCATTGGTTCGTCAGAGAAACTTGTCTGTTTTTCAGCTGAGGACACTGCTTCAGTTGGCGTCACGATTTGCGGTGTTGCTGCTATATGAATCTTTCCCTCACGGATTGGGCCAGGCTGAGATTTTTCTGAAGGAGCTAGGGACTTTGCGCCCAAAGTTACGCTTAATCCCGCTTCTTGTCACGACTCTCTTTCTCTTTCCTAACAAATCTAGCCTAACTAACATAACCTAACCTAACATAACCTTGCCTAACCTAACATAGAAGAGGAAAGAGAGCCGGGACTGAAGCGGGACCAAACGTACCTGCGGCTTAGCATAATCGTTCCCTTGCTGAACAGTGCTAGTGGTGATGGTTTGTTAAGCAGGTAGGCCGCCTTTACGCAGTTTATAGACACGGTATCGCCAGTTGGTGTTTCTGGTGTAACGTTTTCTTCATACGTTTGACTACCCTGAAGTGGCCGTGATACGGTAGTTCGAAGGATTTCCTTACGTGATCTAGACGTACACATACCTAGTCACACGCGGTGATTTGTTTTCGTAGGTTTGGCTGTTGTACTGGTTGTTGTACTCGCACTACATGTCTAGTGTCCAGGGAGAGAGTATATGGATCATGTGATAACCGTTGCACGAAATTATAATGCCAGTTTTGTTAATATTTGTTGATCACGAGGCAAGAAAAGAGAACGGATGAGCCAGTCATGGTCGTGAATGGTAAATAGCCAATCCAAAACCTGGACACCTTGTCAAACAGACAGTGCAAACTACAACAATCATTTGACGTAAACAAAGATTAGTGTGATTGTCAATTATAAGTGCAATAAAATAATTATAATATTATACAATCACAAGTGATATTAATGACAGTTATTATTGATAATTCACTCGCTTCATATAATGCGGTTCAACATTTGAACTATAGAAAGTATCAGCGTCAAGAAAACCATGTGTCTTCTGCTTGTCCGAAGGGAGAATATCTGGTCATTGCATTGATGTTAGGTTGTTGTTGAGATTGCACCGAATACGAGTCCGGAACAGCGCTTGCATGCAAACCACCTTCAGCAAGCCGACTTTCTTCGTTGGATCCCATCACATGCGACACGCTGCCGATATGAGGCGCAATATATGCAGCCGGGTTGAAATCAAGTTGTGAAGCACCATGAAATTGTGGCTAGTATTGCTCGAGTGTGGCGTGTCGAGGGATGGATAGTGATGGAAGATGATATACAGGCGATACTGGCGGCATCCACTGACCAGGTACATGTACCGTCTCTACCAGTGGCAGCTGTTGTTGCTCAGGAGGCTGGTTGACTATTTGTTGTACACCTTGTTCCGAGGAGTGCATGTCAGATAAGTGAAAGTCGCTCATCAAGTCATCATATTCGACCGGTTCCGCGTTATCAAGAAGACCTTCAAAAAAATGCCCGTGAAATGATGAAGCACGCATAGTTGGGTCTTGTGTGGTGTCTTCTGTGGTCTTCTGAGGCAGTGTTGCACCAGATGACGGCTGCTCGAAAGGAGCTGACGCCTTTCCACCAGCGAAAGTTACATGCTCATCAGACAAAGATTCCTGATATTCGCCACTCTCCATGAGTCGGGGTAGGGCTGCTGCGTCGGAAAATATGAACTGGCGGGAGCTATTACCTCCTGTAATCGTTGTAGATTGTGCCGTAGGAACAGACAATGCATTCGCTTCAATTTGCACTCTAAGTGGATATCGATGTGAAATCACCTCTCCAGAAGGAGTTTTCAGCATATCCAGGAACGTTGAACTTCCTTTCACTAAAGCGTGATACATATCACCATAAACAATTACAATATCCGGATGCAAAACAACTGTTCTGGAACTTGATTGCACAGGCGAAAATTCCGTAAATCCATCATACAAAAACTCGTGAGAAATAAATATACCACGAAATCCGGGATTGATACTTCCCATGAGAATGATGGGATGGTTCTTACCCCGTTGTTCTCTCACACAATTCACAACCTGGAGCGTTTTATCAGTTATTTTTTTATGCTTATTACTCTTGCATTGATTCCGAAAGCAGTGAACACCACAGGAATGGTCGTGCCAGAGTTGGTACTGAACGTACAAACCAAGTCTTTATGAGGATCAAGAGCCGAGCACAAACTGCGAGGCAAACATCCAACAAGTTGCATCAGATCTTGCTTGTAGAAAAACACGCCTCGTTTCATAGCATACCTGGATGGTTGGGTGGAAATCAAGGAGAAATTGTTGACCCTAGATGCATCGTTCAGTGTATCCTGGTAAACGTAAGGTATTCTTGTGTATGCCACAAACAGCATGTCGTACTTCTGCAGAAGTTCCACAAACGGTGTGTAAATTTTTTGTGGGCAAATGGAAGTCAGACGGTGATTCCACTCAAGATGGACGCTACCAATATTCAGCAGATTTGCTGCAATAAAACATTCCCCGGCTGCGAGCCAAATAGCAACAACGCAGCGAATCATGTTCAATACTTCCTTACTCGACTATAGCGGCTGGAAAGAATGAAACCAGGCTCAAGTGGCGAGCGTAATAGGACAGACAACTACGACTCGCTCAGCTATATTATGTAGACGAAGCGTTCATGGCTCGATTAAATGGTTGTGCACACACAGACATTGGAAAAATAATGACTGGACTATTGTTTTGATGTTATACCGTCATATCAAATGCTTAAATTGAACTCCTATTTGTAATTTATTTTTCAATCGAACTGCGACCATAGGCATACCCAACGTGGGGTAATATTAAGAGCCCATTTGATTTGTTTTAGAAGTATAAACTTTTTCCGATATATTTCATGCTGCACAGTGCTAATATGGATGACATGCTATTTTCATAGCCTCCCAATATATAAGCCGCGCCAATCAATTCGTTTTGTTCTTCTAGTCCCTGTTCATTCGTACGTGCAAGACTACCTACACTTCTGATAATTATCGATCAACTGCATGCAAAAGGTTAAGGGGATTTGTCGTGCAATATTAAGCACAATGCAATTTATACCATAGAAATGTATTATAGAAAATAGAGAGAAAATCAGTGAATATACGAGGGGCGTTCCAAAAATGCCCATTTCTAAATCCTCCTTAAATAATCGGAGGGGGTTGAAATGTACAACATATCATGATTAAACTCTGATCAGCATGTCTTAAGCGCTTCATTTCCTGCTTCTTGCTCTTCTTGAAAGTAGTTCATCCCTCTTCTCTAGTCAGTTCATTGTGGTCGGCCACTTCAACTTCTGGATCGATTCTCATCAGAAAAATAAATACTGCTCTAATTTTCTATCTCTACTCATTACTCACGGTCTGATTTGCTATATTTCTTCACCCACACACCTCTCTGGCCACACTGTTGATCTCCTTTTATTTCCTGCTCCTGTCCTGTCCACTGATCGCCCTCCTTCGGTTGTCCTTCCACCTGATCCTACTATTTCCGATCACAGTCGGTTTATCTCAACCCTACGTTTCTCACTTCCCTATCTCCCTCTACTCGATTACATCGCAACTATAAGAATGTTAATCCCCAATTATTTCGCTCAATATTAGCAGTGTCCATCAATGTGGATTGTTTCAATCATGTGTGCATCAACAGTGTCAATGTGGATGATTTTCTGGCTATTTGGCTATGGGCACTGATTGATTCGGCGAGCTCTGGAAGTCTTATCGACTGCAAATTGGCCGACATAATTCGTCTCAAGGCATTCCCGTCTACCCGCACGATCAAGCTTGCTTCTAAATCCACACAAGTGCATATTCGAGGATACTGTTACGTCAAGCTGCTTATCAACGGAGGAAAGTACAATAATACACTTCTGGAAGTTATGGATGATCTATGTGTGGATGTCATCCTTGGATTGGACTTTCAGCAGTAGAACAGGTCAGTAGTACATAGTACAGCTTGTACACATAGTACAGCTAATACTGTACAACACCCACGTTGTCCTCAAGCGCTTGATCATTTCTTCAACATAGGCTTAATTAATATCCTGATCGTGTCGAAACAAACCCCTCTACATCTCCCATATTTGTTCCTTCTTTGGTCTTTCTATCTGCAAATAATTATTTGCCGATTAGGGATACTCTCGTATACGCCACAAGCAACAAATCATAGTTCTGGAGGAGCTCAACAAACGGTTGTTAGACCAGCGTTGAACTCATGAAAGAAGTCCACTGATTCCGCTCCACGTGTATGCTGCCTATATTCCGCAGTTTTGCAGCAATGAGCCAGTTGGATAAGGCGAAGCAAAGAAGAATATTCCAATGAATCATGTTCAACATATCGGTATAATTACTACCAGATAGGACATATATCCGATAATACAATAGAACAACCAAGTATGCTCTCTTCAATAGCTGAACTGAGGAATGTACGAGTCGTCAACTAAAAGTGCACCACACTCGGTCAAATCTCACTAAAGTTTGTAGTTGAACTGTGAAGAAGACCTATTTAAAGGGTCACGCACACACATACTCACACACGCACATATCAACACGACGTAAACAAGTTCTGCATTATTGTTTTGAATGTCATCGCCGTACCGCTATTGGACTCAGAAGCACAGAAACAAAATCAACGCACACAATTGTAGCCAAGGATTGGAATGTTTTTTTTAATCATGCAATGAAACTGTGTGGAGCTGTATTGTCGAGTAGCATATTATAACCCCGATTGGAGGCATTTCATTGGAAGATTCAGAAGTTTTTCATAAGACAAACGAAGCACAGCGTTGGAGCGCCTATGTATCGTGGCGACCTATGGAAAGTGTCACCAACGTAGTTGCAAACAACATTGGTTAAATGCAACATGATGCAAGCGTTATATCCAATGATTAAATGAGCCTGTTTTATGGTCTATGACGTTGCAAAACTTCTTCAGCATGTGCAAACGTAAACTATCTAAACCAGGTGTTCTTAACATGTGGAGAATTCCCCACTGGAGGGGAATGAAAGAGTTGCCAA
Organism: Sacculina carcini; assembly: GCA_916048095.2. Classification (NCBI taxonomy): domain Eukaryota; kingdom Metazoa; phylum Arthropoda; class Thecostraca; family Sacculinidae; genus Sacculina; species Sacculina carcini. The sequence goes on from OU696571.1 coordinate 12,150,693, forward strand.
GTGGGAAGTTAAAGGTCGGACAGAACTGGACAAATGTGAGTTTTTATCAATTCAAATTCGTGTATGTTTGCTTCCGGTGACCTCTTAACGTTTACTTTGATGTAACAACTGAATTTATTGAATTTATCAGCGCTGTTAAATGCTGGAAATGAAGATGTAAACGATTTCCCAAAAGTGTATTGAAAGACAGGCGCGCGTGGGACATCTCTACCCACACCTCACATCTCCACATGACACCCAATCACTGCATCGTCAGCACACACGTGTGCAAACACACGCACACATACATACATACACACAGGAGCAAACATCACTACACAACTATGTAACATGTAATTGATTCTCGTTCTGACCTTGGTCGTGTATGGTTCTACATCTGCTACGCACAAGTGGTCCTCATCTGCGCTATCAAAGGGGTGTAGCACAAACACCACTATGCTATGACTATGGCTTACTCAGGTTTAGATATGTCCAATCTGGTTGCCATTGATCAAAACACCATGGTTTATTCAAACACCACAGAGTGAGTGGTTGCATCCAAGCGTCAACAAAGATCATTGCAATCAAGCGAAGAAGACATTAGTCACCCGAGCAAGACCCCACGAGTAAGGAGCAAACAGGTCTACGGAGTGAGCGATAGCTTTAAAGTTGATAGGATGTGCAGGGGAAAAGGAAATTTTGACCGAAGAGAGAAGAGATAGAATATCAGAGAGGTCAACAAGATCGAAGGATGACATGTCAGATGAAGAAACAGTGTGGTTAACGATACTATTTGAAGGAGGAATGTTTGCGTGGGCAGATTTGACTTTGTCAGCGAAAAACAAGCCCAGCTCAGAGGCAGTGATGCAGCAGCTTGTGGAAGGTGAGTGACGACCAGAAAGAGTATCGAGTGTGGACCATAGACAATTTTGAGATTTATATAAAGAAGCGAGTTTATATTTTTATAAAGGATTGCTTAGCAGTAGAAGGTGCAGTTAAATAGGTTGTGCGGGCTGTACAAAAAGCGGTTCCCAGTTTTTGCTTTCAGGGAGTCCTCATAAGACCTCGCACCGGCTCTGATCAAATAAATTGGTTCGAATCGAGTTTGGTTGTATCAATTGGTTGACTTCTTTCCAATTTGCAACGAAAATGTCACAGAATAAATTGTACATTGCAAATGTCAATAAACATCAAATGTCAGACTGGCGTATATCGAAACCTTCAGCAAAACTATTTGCTTTTGTGACGTATCATGTATCGTGTACTCATTAATCTTTAACTTCGTGGCTCATTTACTCTGCTTCACTTGTCAGTGTCACCGCCTAGTCAACTGTATGCATGTCTGTATGTCTATAAGTGTGAATGTGTGCCAAGTCTAAGTGCACCTGGTTTGTATGCTCGTCTGTAGTCAGAGTTCGAATGTAGTTCTTCATGTTTCGTCAAGCCCCCTCAACTATTTCTTTAGCCACCCAATTTCTTACCTAGCCCCCCTCAGCCCACAAATTGGAAAGATATTTTGTTTTATTTGGTCACCACACAGCGACGTCATTATTACCCAACATTCCTGCGTCCATTTTCACAAGAGATGCTATCATTCCACACCGCAGTGGAAAAACAGCTAGCAGGAACCGTTTTGAGAAAAAGCCACAACAATAACTCGTAAAATATGCGATTCTTTTTAACTTGGTAACATTTTCATGGTTTTTTTTCTAGGCGCTGGTGGTGAAAGGCTGTTTGCTTTAGATGTTGTGTCCGATATCGATCCCAGTGAGATATTCGTGCATTAACAATACCAGCATTGTCCGACGGGTGGGCTTGGGAGTGTATTTGTATTTGTATTTGTATTTCACACAACATACTGCTCCACATGGTGGTTTTTCACCGCATGTAACAATAACAATTCAAAATCGAAAACAGATTTAAAATACATGGTCAAGTATTAATAATATACATGAATGGTGGGATGTGTGAAAATTATCAGATATGTGTTAATATACATATATACACATATACATAACGTATACATACACACATATATAGACATACACATCGTATATATAAACATGCATCATTATATACATATATACATTTGCATACACATATACATGTAAAATTATGTTGTAGAACTAAGACAGTACGCGTGCAAAAAAAAATATAATCAAAAGCTAAATAAATATATGCTGGGGCTTGGCGGAACATAAGGAACTGCAATCGAAATGTTCGTGATCACGTATTTTTGTCGGCGGGCTCAGTATTAGGCGTGTAGTTAGAAATTGGATGAACATGTTGTTGCGATTTCCACACGCTTGCGAATATTCCGCCGGTAGGTGGCGCCACAATTGTGCACTTTTATATGCTTCTCGTTTTTTATTTGTGTCCGGCTAAACATGCAGAAAACGTGTTTTTGGCTGGATTTTTTGTGTGCAAAAAAACATGCATTTTAGGTTTTTTTGTTTGCCTTATGTTTTTTAGGATAAGCTCCAATTGTCCTCTGATGTTGGGTTTTAGTATATAGAAATGAGTTTAATAAATTTTTCCTGCCTTTTTACTTGTTTTATTTCAAAGATAATTTAATAATAGTATAAAAACAAAAATATTTATCAATTAATATCCCAAGATATTGTTTGAAAGTGCAGTCCGGCTCGGTGGCTGTATAGAAAGCTACATCGAGCACATTAATATGGCACACATACAACAGAGCACAATAAAACTAATATAGAAATTTTATAAACACGCTATAATATTCGAGCTCCACTCTTTCTAGACCAGCTTCTTAACCGGGGGTATTGATACCCTCTTGGGGGTATGGGAACTAAAGAACGTTGTCTGGAACTTGGTTTGTGGGTACTGGTACAATTTATTAATGGTTTACAAATAATAAATTAAGTTGATATACTAGTAAATTGTATCTAAATTACAGTAAATTCAAGCGATTGAAATACTCGTGGATACGGAAGACTTACTGGCATATAATAGGATTGGTGATAATTATTTGTACAGTCACGAAAAGGAGGTATGGGACCCTAATCAACAATCCATTGGGGGTATGGAACCATCAAAAGGTCAAGAGTCCTTGTTCTAGATCTAAGGCAGCTTGGCCTATCTGTCAAACACGCCGGGAGCGCTATCTATAGCGGTTGTTCAGACAACTTTCAGCGCACCTCTCGTGGTGCTTTTGTCGCTCGTGTAAACTGTAGGGGACGTTCGGGTGCAGACCTTACAGTGTAAGGCAGTGGTTCTTAACCTTTTTTAGTGCCCGTACCCCTTGATATCTCATACAATTTTTTCGTACCCCCTGTCAAAAATTAATACTATTAAAAAAAAGTAAAATGGATTAGTGATGCAAATCTAGTTGAGAAATTAACTTTATTCACTTGCTGAACTGAACCAACATAATGTATAATAATTTATAATCTAGTAGTATACATGGTACACAAAGTACACATTAATGATTTACACATTTTTAGTGGCTCTTTTGCTGTTGTTTTCCTTCAATGATGATACTGAAGCGAGGTTCTTTTTTCGAAAGTGCCACACGCATGTCGTCACTTGCATCCAAACGGTTTCTGGCCTTAGTCTTGATGTGTAGGAGTGCTGAAAAACCTGCCTCGCATAAGTGGTTGCAAATGGCACGAGGACCTCCAGAGCTCTCTCTGCTAACTGTGGGAATAATTTTAGCTGTTTACACCAAAACATGTCTAGCTGCATTGATTCAAACTCCATTCGGATTCTGTCATTGACCTGCAGCTCAACAATATCATCTTTCATTATATCACTATCATCCATGGAATCAAGGTTGAAAAGAAATGGATCCCGTATCCATCTCTGTTCCACAGAAACCTCTCCATGGTGAAAATATCCTTGGAAGGACATAACCAACTCTTGCAAATGATCTTTCATTTCAGTCAGGATAGGCAGCTCTTCATCTGCACCAGCAGCCTCATCAAGTGAAGGAAAGTTAGCAACATTTCCTTTCTCAATGCGCTTCATCCAAATTGGGAGTTTCTTGGTGAAGGCAGACAACTTCTCTCTGGCAGTGATCATGTTCATCCCTGTCCCTTGGATGGAGATATTCAGCTCGTTAAGGTGGTTGAATACATCTGCTAGGTATGCCAGTGACAAAATGAACTCCCTGTTTTCGAAATGGTCAGCAATGTCACTGTCTTGATTTCTAAGAAACTGCTTGATTTCTTCATGTAGTTCGAAGACACGTGTAAGCACCCTGCCACGGGAGAGCCACCTCACTTCTGTGTGGTAAAGAAGAACACTGTGCTCAGCTCCAATGTCTTCACAAAAAGACACAAAGAGGCGGTGATTCAGGGCTCGTCCTCTGATGAAATTTACTGCACGCACAACAATTGACAAAACATTCTTCAATTTTTCTGGCAGCGTCTTTGTGGCAAGTGCATGACGATGCAACACACAGTGAGTGACAGTTACATGGGGCACCTCTGCCTTCACCAGGGTAGCAAAGCCTGATTTGTTTCCTAGCATGGCAGGGGCTCCATCAGTGCAAATTGACCCACACATGTTGAGAGTCATCCCATGTTTCAAGAAGAAATCTTTCACAAGATTGAACACGTCGATTGCTTTTGCAGTAGTTTTCAGTGGTTCACAAAACAAGAATTCTTCCACCACTTCTTTCTCCTTCACATACCGAACAAATACCAGCAACTGACTGCAAAAACTAACGTCGGTTGACTCATCCACCTGAATACTCACTTTGACAGGACTAGCTTTCATGTCCGTGATCAACTGCTGCAAAATATCTCGACTCATGTCACTAATCCTTGAATGGATAATGTCGTTTGACAGAGGTACCTGTTTCAGTTTCTTTTCAGCATCAGACCCTAACACTGTTTTTGCCATTTTTAGTGCACATGGTTTCACGAGCTCTTCTGCAATAATGTGAGGTTTTTTTCTTCGCACACAAAAATGCAACATCATAAGATGCTTGCAACAATGGTTTCTCAACTGGCACAAAACCTCGCTTTGGCAGGGTACCACTACGATCAAATCGTTCCCTCTTGATCTTCAAGCTGTTTAAGTCATGCCCAGCGTCTGTGCCCCCATGCCGATTGTTGAAATGCTCCTTGAGTCTTGAAGGTTTGAGATTTGCATTTGAGAATACAGTGCTGCAGAGTATGCACTGCGGTCGTTCAGTTCCATCTGCCTCCGTCGCACAGGTGAACCCATAACAAACGTAGTCGTCATTCCACTTGCGTTTCTTAGATATCGTATGTCAGATTATTGTACTGATACCTGGAAAGATGTACGGTACGGTTGTTACAAGATTTCCTCAACTAAAGAGCCACAAAGGCATTGTTCGCAGCACTAAATTGGAAAAGTTAAAGAAAAAAAACAAATAAACCAAATAACTTTGAGTATGGTCACCTATGAGCAAGACAAAATTCCGCAGTACGTAGTACAGAAATATGTCAACATTCATACCAGAGAACCGAGGTTAACAACACGAACCTGTTACAACAGAAGCCAGAAAACGACTGAGTAAAATAAGTGAACGTCCGTATAACAGAGTCAACAGTGATAATGAACACGTACCGTACGAGTATGAGCTACGGCGAAGAAGACGGGCGCGTGGGGGGCATTACAGCCCCACGCGCGCCCACATGACACCGCACACCGACACACACTCCACAACGCTCACACGACTCCCGAAACATGACGCCACCACGTGGCACGCGCAGTCAGCAAACCGGACAATCCACCATTCAAACGCACGCTGCACATCTGCACTTCCTACTGCTACACCTCCTCAAGGAGGGGCATAATGTAGCTCATACTCGTACGGTACGTGTTCATTATCACTGTTGACTCTGTTATACGGACGTTCACTTATTTTACTCAGTCGTACGGTCGCACACACACACACACACACACACACACGGTAAATGTGAAAAAAATAAGACAATTGCAGAAGAAAACACTATATATATTTCAGTCCCATTGTAAATACAGCAATAAACTGTACTACACTAGCCTTACACTGTAAGGCTTACACACTCGCAGATTTCGCTGCTTTCCGCGCGATATGGTGATGGGAGGCTCAGGGCATAGAGGACACGCACGCGCATTCATGGACGCGCTACACTGTGAAGCTCCAGTTTTATACATTAGAGCAGTGGTTCTCAACCTTTTTTATCCATGACTAACTCATTGACTTAGCCCGAATATTTTGTGTTCGAGGTTCTCGGTTCGAATCCGACACCGACCGTTTAATTGACACCTTCGATTAAGTCTGTCGCTGTTGATTAGCACACGGTGGGGCGTGCCATATAGGCCAGCATTATATTAGACTATTATTGCAATAGACTAATACACGTAACTTTGGGCTAACACAGTGGTTCTTAACATGGACTCGATCGAACCTCAGGGAATCGGCGAGTCAGTTTCAGAGGTTCGACGGTTTGGTTCACCTACTCGTATGATTCGTGACGTCAAACTCTGCTTGGTCATCATTGACTGCAATCAATCACGCCACATCGCTTGCACTTGATATCTGTGCTGCAAGCAACTCGGTCCACTCAGTAGTAGCCTACTTGTGTGACTGTCTTGATCGTACGTGATTTGTGATTTTTCTTATGATACTTCAAACAAGAAGGGTTCGATGAATGCATGTATGTAATCTGTGGGTTCAGTAGCTCCAGTGAAGTTAGAAACACTGCACAAGAGGGATTATATACAGACGTTGTTGAACTCGACGTTGTACAATAAAAGGCGAGGGTAGGCAATGCATAAGCTGCGAAAAGGTCAATAGAAACATTTTCGGACCTGCACGCAACAAACACAGGTAATCAGAGATGAAAAACTTCCAGATTTCAAATGGAAAATCAAGGTAAAACAGGGAGAAGAAGGGAATGAATAGGGAGATCTGCAATAATAACATCAGGAAAACTGACGCCTTGGATAAGGCTAAAACATCACGAAGCAGGACTATCACGAATTCTAAGCAGAACACTACGCCTCGTAGCCGAATGGTTAAAACGCACGCTTAGTGTACGAGAGATCCAGGGTTCGATTCCCTGGCTAGGTGAAACAATTGGATTCATTTCTTAAGGGTATATGCCCAATTGTCTCAAGGTGGGTTTCGTGTGCACGCAGTCGTGCAGTTCCTGTGCTGGCCGTGACTGCGTGATAACCCATGTGAAGTGTTGCCCCCGCAGAACTTCATGCGAAAATACCTTCGTCATTGCTGTGTCTTCAAATGCGTAATTATAATTATATTGTACATACTCTGAAATTGACACGCTGTCTTTGTCTCTGATTCCCCACTTGTCATTTTCCACTCAAGTTAGATATCAGAAAGTCACAGTAGAAACAAAAATAAACTAATTCTGATTGATAAAGAAACACACACACACACACATAGTTGTCCAGTTCTGTCCGACCTTTAATTACCTACTTGGCAACCCATCCATTCTGTACTAATGGGTAATGCACCACAGGGTACGTTCTTGAACAATGATACACACACACACATACACACACACACACACACACACAGTCATTAGCTCAACAAAAACACACGACACATAGAGTCATAGTAATTCACACGCAATATTGCACATCATTTTCTCTTGTCAAACTCATATTCACCATGTCTCAGTCTATCTTATTGGTTCACATACACACACACACATACACATACACACATACACACATACACACATACATACACTCATCTCTATTTATTATTTTATAATCTCCTGTTATTAATTTTGGGATGTGTGTGCTTGCGTGTGTGTGTGTGTGTGTGTGCTTGCGTGTGTGTGTGTGTGTGTGTGTGTGTGTGTGTGTGTGTGTGTGTCAGTGTGTGTGTGTGTGTGTGTGTGTGTGTGTGTGTGTGTGTCAGTGTATGTGCCCTTGAAAAACGTGCCTGTTGAATTGGACGCTCGTGGGCTCACTAAGCTGCATGTTCATATGCCACGCTCTGTGCCACGTGGCACACGTGTGTTGCACGTGACACGCGTGTGTGTGTGTGTGTTCTTGTGCCACACTCATTTTCGCTCTCTCTGATTTTCCCAAACTCTTTCCTCAAACCTCCCACTATAATCCCCTTATTTTGTGTTTGATATATGAATGTGTGTCTGTGTGTGTGTGTGTGTGTGTGTGTATTTTACTAGCATGTTTTATTCAACGCTGTTCTCTGCGTATGTTGATTATCAAGGTGCATGGAGATTGCAGTCGTGAAATTTATATGATCGTAGTAAGCCTTTGTGATCTTCTGTTGGGTATATATCATTTTCACGTTTTCTTCTCCCCGTTATATTTTTGCATTTTGCGTTGTTCTATGGCATTAATATACAACGCAACCGCACACATATCATTGTACACCGCAATCATTGTGTTGTTTCTAGAGGACTAACTTGAAGAGTGAAAATACGAAAACAACTATTTCACAATATCTTAGTAATTTTGCTTATTTTCTGATTTAAGTCCAACGACGAACCAAACAGATTGTAAAATTCTAGAAGATTAATAAAGATAAGATTAACTCGCCTCTATCGACGTAAAAAAGACAGTTTATTTTTTTGAAATTATTATTTTTATGTTAGTCGCCAATAGATCTCCTGTTCATCCTTTCTTGTTGAGCCGATAATCAAATAGAAACACGAAAATGTTTGAGTACTCGTTAGTGAATAATATGGCAAAACAAAGCAATCATAGAATCCTAACTATATCAGCAATGATGTTTATCAGTTACCAGTTTTATGTCCATTATTATTTTCAGCGTATGCAAATCATGGAGTCCTTCCTATTAATATTTCCCCATTACTCCGTTGTTTCACTTGAAAGTCTATATACTATCTGATAACAAATCTCAAAATATGCAAAAATACGCTCATATACAGGGTGTCCCAAAAATGTATACACAATTTATGTTATCGTAAGCTTGATGTTTATTATAACTAAAATAATTTTCAACATGCAAAATAATTTGCAAATACCGTTTTTATGTCCTGTTACCGCATGTTCAAGTTTAATAAAAAAATTGTCTCGAATTCCAGTGGTGTTAATTCGTGATATTCTGCGATTTCTTCTGAAACTCCTTCCCATGTTGTCTTTGCACTTCAACTGCGTTTTTGTACTACCAGTATTATTTTTTCAATAATATTCTTTTCTTCAAAGCTTAGTCTGGCCGCATCCATTTGCCACAATGGATTTACTCTGTCAAGAAATTATAAATAATTGAGTTATCAGCTGCTAAAGTGTGTATACATATTTGGCATAGCCTATATTCATGAGATCAATGTTTGGTTCCTGCATTCTTCATCTGGATGTTGTTAATCATCTTCTACAATTGTTATAAATCTAACTAAGATTTTATTTGAAGGCAAATTAGCATAGAAGACATTTGTATTTGAAGAGAAAAATCCACACTTTCTAGTCTACCTGATCGTGAATCAATCTCTATTTGTGTTGGCTTTCCACTTTGCTTCCATTTGAGATGTCACACACACACACACATACACACACACACACACACACACATACACGCACACATACACACACACATACACGCGCAGTCAGACGCAAATTTGCCATCAGGTGCAATTGGATTGCAATGAAAGCGTTCTTTAAGCGGAAACTTGTGGAATTGTGCGAAATAATGAGCGTGTGTGCAAATTGATGCGTGTCTGTCTGTGTGTGTGTGTGTGTATGTGTGTGTGTGTGTATGTGTACCGATAATTAGCACCGACGCCAACACACACACGCACACACACACACACACATTCCTTCACAGTTAATCGAGCAAAAGTGCATTTCATGGGAGAACAGTTGTCTCTGCGATTTTGTCCACCATTCTGTCTGGGCATTCTATCCTCCATCCACCACTATTTCTCTCTCGCTCTCTCTCTCGCTCTCTCTGTGTCTTGCTTATCTGATTCTTGTGCATCTTCGAGCCTGTGGCCTAGCATTCCTAGTGGGTTCGACAATGCACTCGTATGTGCGTGCAGGCGTGTGGTGCCGTCAGCCCCGGATTTCAATGTCTGCGTGTGTGTACGTGTGTGTGTGTGTGTGTGTGTGTGTGTGTGTGTGTGTGTGTGTGTGTGTGTGTGTGTGTGTGTGTGTGTGTGTGTGTGTGTGTATGTGTGTGTGCCTGTGTGTGACACTCGTCCATTTCCCAGCATCAGGGAACTGTCTGCCTGTCTATGGGCAAATTGGCCCCGTATTCATGCCAAATCGACTGGATTTTTCTACGCCGATAACTGAAAATTGAGGGCAGTATTAAAAAAGATATGATATGGCCGAATTCTAATCAACTTGAGCCAGATCGGAAATGTCACCCATTTTCGATGGAAATCACGAAGTGGGCACATGGTAAGGCGTTTCGAGTTGAATTTTGGTGATTCCTCTAACACGATGATTCCCAATCTTTTTTTATGATCGAGTACCACACTTGGAGGTTCCGCACAATTGCCGAGTACCACTTGGTACCAGAGAAACTCAGTTCGATCAGATACCACTATAGTCACATAATTGTTCAAGTATAACACACAAATCAACTTATTACTATGATTATTAATAATAGTAATATTAATATTATTAATTACAGGCAAATACAGTAGCATGGGGGAAGAGTGCAAGCACTATTACCACCTTCTGCGGTGGTCCCATGTACCGGAAGCGCTCAAAAGATGTAGAGAGAAAGAGAGTTTGAGTTCGAAAAGTGAAGGTTTTAGTCAGGAATATTTGGTAATATTGAAGGCGTTCTGAGTTCAGTATTGGTAATTCCTTCATCTTTGACTGATCAAAATATCCACTTTACTTTTGTTGGTTTACCCTATTTGAGATCACTGGATTGTATTTGGCATAAGCATACACGTGCGATTTTATGAGAAAACCCACGCACTAGTGTGATTTCATATAGTATTATTGTATTTAGCATATTTAACCCGGTCATTGTTGCCCAGTCGTTTTGTTGCATGTACCGTTAGACCAGTGGTTCTCAACCTGGGTTCACCCAGGGGTTCGGAGGTTTGGTTCACCCACTCGTGTATGATTCGTGACGTCAAGTTCTGCTTGGTCATCATTGGCTGCAGTTAATCACGCCACATCGCTTGGCCTTGATATCTGTGCTGCAAGCAACTCGGTCCACTCAGTAGTAGCCTACTTGTGTGACTGTCTTGATCGTACGTGATTTGCGATTTTTCTTATAATACTTCAAACACCAAATATTTGATGAATGCATGTATGGTATATGTGGGGTTCAGTAGCTCCAATAAGGTTGAGAGACACTGATTTACACCCAGCTTGAAGCGCCATCACCGTGGAGTTGTTATTGCATCGTGCAAATCCATGCAGGGTCTTTCGATTCGTTTTAATGACACACAAGGATTTTCTAGCTTCTTTATTAACTACTTCAGATATTATTTGAGAAATAAACATAAAATACTGCCTTAGTGAAAGCGGAAATATTGTTCATTAAAAGAATATATTTAGGGTGACATTTTGGTGCGCTAAAAATCCAGAAAAGTTGCGCTAAAAAGTTGCACTTACTAATTTTTTCTCGGAAACTTCACTGAAATCCGTAAAAGGATAGTAAAAACCACTTAATTATAAAGTAAATTTTTAGCGAGAAAAAATTGTTCTCTTTACATTCCATAACTATTACTACAATACGTTTTGAGCATTGGCGGTTGTGCTAGGATTGCATGCTTCATGAGCTTCAACTGTCACCTCACTGGCGACAAAGGTGACATTTGGATGCGCTAGAAATCGCAAATATTTGCGTTAAAACGTTGAGCTCAATGCTTCGCTAAAATATCACCGATTTTAAATAATAGGGTAATATAATTTAAACACTGAAATCACTCCTTAACATTACACTTTGGGAGTTTCACGTTTTTGTTTCTACTTAATGCATTTTGAGCATTCGCGGTTGCGTTAAGATTGTGTGTTTCACATGCTTGTCTAGTCTGTCGAGTCTGTCGCACTGATGCCTGGTAGTGATATTTAAATCTACAATAAAATTTGACGGACTCACTCGATGTTAATTTTGTTAAATGTCCCAAGGTCTCAATGGTTTTTGTAGATAAAACATCATCTGATTGTCATAATCATCACCGTCATCTGATAGTTTAATTTTATTGCACAAATGCGCTTGTCTATATTAGAGTGATATGTCTATATTATATTGTATATGTCTATATTGTGTCTATGGGAACGAATATACGCAGGATGTCTAGCACCACACACAGACACAATGTTCACACGCCTTCCAGATACATGTTTATCAAGTTTATCTCGACATATGCTGCATTGTACAAATTAACAACTAAAAAGATTTCCTTATAGCGTGAACTAATTGTTCTAAAACTTCAAATGTGGACCTAAATCCAAATAGCTGTTCTTAAAAATGGAAAAGTTGGGCTAATATTAAAAAGTTGCAAAAGGTTGCATTTAGAACACTTTTTTTAATACTTATACCTCATATCAATAAAATATTGATTTTTGGGCGTCCCAGGATGAACAGATTCTATGATGAAAAAGTTGCATTTGCAACAAAAGGTAATCCTGCTTATATCATACTCAAATGTTGCAAATAGACAGGTTTCTTTCGTGCAAACTTTTTATATTATTCTGTTCGTTTATGTCTATGGATGTGCTTCATTTTTTTGTCAATGGTGGAAGACAATTTTTGAGCGTTCTTTAGACATAGGAAACGTTTCATATCTGTCCACAGACATAGTAAGTGATAATATATTACCTAAGCTCAACTCAACGCATTTAGTTTTTTTCAAATTCAATTTTTTTGAGCCACCTAAAATCTTTTTTCCACCTCAACACACCCATGATATCATTATATCTTAATATACACATAACCGATCTTGTTATTTCAAATGTGGCGTTTTTCAGCGAGTATCAGCTTGAGCCCTTTTATTCCCTGATGTAATGACGATGTTTGGTGTCTATGATGTCTTAGCATTGCTACTCGTAAATATGGAAGTTCTGTTCATCTCCGCAAATGCTTAAGCTAGTAATGTTAGAATCATCTATTCTGGTCATCTCCGTCGAAGATTCCTGGATCTAATCATCAGCGAAGATTTATCGATCTGCCGAAAACCGCTGAATAGCTGGGCTTCATCGAAATGAATGTCTATAGGTGAATATTTTTACGCCCAAAACACAGTAGCGTCATATCTCCTCGAACAACACGACAACATTTGGTTAGTGAAGGATTAAGGTTAAAGGCCTAAGGAGTCCACAAAGGATAGTCTTTGAACACTGATGTATTGAATCGGGTTTGTCCAACATAGCTTACATGCATCCCTCAACAATACGGGACACACACACACACATACATATACACGCACGTATAAACACAAAACACACGCACTAGAAGCATAATAACACACAAACACACAAACACACACATACGAGGAAACATACAAACATACACACACACTCATATGAATATTACTCCATCAAGTGTCTTGTAGATGAATATTGAATGGCATGTGTTAGCTTGGCCGATTTGCACAGAGAACCATGTATTGTCGATTCTTGCTCCACAAGTGAGATGAGTGATTGAGTGAGTGAATGGGTGAAACACATTATCATCTATTTGCTAAGCTCCCTGCTTTGTCAATAACAAAAGAGATCCCTGTATACAGTGGCGGCCCGGCGGGGCTGAAACCTCAAAAAGTGCCTAGCTATCCCTTGAGCCTCTTCAGAAATCCTGTCTATGAAAATTTTGAGTGTCGTTCCTCATGTTTCGACAAGCACCGCATCTTTATTCTTAGCTCCCCCTCCCCCACCCCACTAGCCCCACCGGAACATTCCTTGCGTCTCCACTGCTTGTATAAGCACATCCAAGGTGCGTCACCACACAGAGCTTGAGCGAGTTTTTGAAGTACATGTGATCAAGACTGTGTGTGTTTCCTGGTCATATCGACAGTTGAAACAATTGAACATTAACATCATCGAACTCTTAGGGAACCAGCAATGTCTGAATTATATGAGGTTGCAAATAATTTCAACAGTAACGATCTGTTTGATAGGAGAGTGTGAAAATGACAGACGGATATTCTATTGACTCGAAGTCTGCTCAAATACCGTGGATCTTACTGATGCCATCTACCATCAACGGCTTATGCTAAAACGCTCCAAGTCAGTCAGCAATCTGTGGGGAACACTTCACTGATGGGGAATGCAGGAGACTTACCAGTGGGCAATTATAAGTCGCACAAAAAAGCGAATGAGAAACGATTTTGACTTTGCAACCTCCGATCGAATTTCTGCATGATTGCATTTCGAGCAGTTTTGGCTGGTCAAATGCGAATTGACGAGATGCATTGAGCCAGGGCACGAGTGTTCTAAGTGCAGACTCAAGGTCCAACAAGCGAAATATCTTCAGGGACCCGGCATAATTGTTTTTTGTAAATAATTCAATTGAAGTGTCTTGCCAAATGTAAATTTTGATTTGAATCCATCGACCAAAGGGAATATGCTCTGTTCTTTTGTTTTTGGAACGGGCCAAATCAACAATCCATCCATCATGAAGTCACTTGGCCGAGACGGAGAGGAAGGATCTGGAAACACTACGGGGAGACTGTTGCCGCCATCCTTGTTCTACCAAGGTCGATTTGTCTGCTGAACGGGCAGATACAGCGTGGCCGGTACTGGACACACTTGCTGATGACCCTGATGATGATGGTGATGATGATGAGACGGATGCCCGGCGGCGGCAGAGTGATGATGTAGCGACATATGATGATGAGATGGATGATGATGACTCAGCGAGCTGCTGCGGTACGACTCCATTAGGGCGCCGGTGGGAAACTGCGGACAGCTGTCCACGTTGAAGCTGCCGGCTGAAGCTGTGGAAACTTGAACGTCCGGAGTCGGAACAGTATCGGCCGCGACGGAGACGTCTGGAGACGACGGACTCTGGCTGGGTTTCGCCTCTTTGACAATTAGCGGCACGGACACGCGACGGACGGAGTTCTCTCCAGCCCGACCATCCCTCGGCGTGCTGCCACCACTATTCGAGCCACCATTGGTGGTGGTAGCGGTGGCGCTGTTGCACACGGGATCGGACATGGCCTTTTCTTTGGCCTGGCGTTTATGCTTGTAGCGATGGTTCTGAAACCAGATTTTCACCTGACAAAAAGCACCCACACACACACACACACACGCTCATGTAGTTCAGCTACTGTCTGTCAAAGACATACACACACATACACACACACACACACACACACACACACACTGGTATACAGTTGACTGCGTCGCTATTGTCTGATCGCGTCGATTTAACGCTCGATTAGATTTTCCGGGCAAACAGACAGCCGTGCGCCGATTACGTCGCATTACCACCATTAAGCGCCACCGAGCCGCATTCACACACACATACACACACACACACATACACACGCATACACACACATGTATATGTAGACCGAGCTCTAATGCGCTGCTAAAAGGATATGAACTGTCTGTATATAGTCACCGCAATGTGTGTGTGTGTATGTGTGTGTGTGTGTGTGTGTGGTGGCGTTATTTTAGTGGCGCCGTGCTGTGTGAGGAATTTCAACGGAGCTGTGACACACACACACACACACACACACACACACACACACACACACACACACACACACACACACACACACACACACACAGACAGACACAGACACATACTCACACACGCATACACGTGCAAACTTCATAATGACCCTTAAAACATAGTCGGAAAATGTGCTTGCTCATGTGTGTGTGTGTGTGTGTGTGTGTCTGTTTTGGGGCATATCAAGCACACACGCATACAAACGTCAGAGGCATGATTAAGACAACCTGTTCCCTCATACGTGTGTGTGTGTGTGTGTGTGTGTGTGTGTGTGTGTGTGTGTGTGTGTGTGTGTGTGTGTGTGTGTGTGTGTGTGTGTGTGTGTGTGTGTGTGCGAGGAGTGTAGGTTGAAATGAGATGAAATGCATGATCATACAATTTGACATGAGCTATACGCTGGTTATATAATATTCATTTCCAACATGATAGATGTTTAGATAGCAAAGTGATTGGATAAGAACCTTGAAATATTTGCAACCATTAAGAGCTTAGGGATTTACCCTAAGGGATAAGATACTTTACCAGGGGTAATACACTTTACCCTAGGGGTCAAAGCAGACACGATAATTATTCTACACAATTGAACAGCTTAAAATATCGCTATATTTGATAGTATACGTTGCTATTAAATCACCTGATAAAATTCCACAAAAATTTTATTGTAAGATTTTTTCGTAATTTTGCTTCAGTTTTTTGCTAGTCTAGGAACCATAATAAATATTTCTTCCATTACTGCCCATTGTGTGTATGTGTGTGTATATGTGAGTGTGTGTATATGTAAGTGTGTGTGTGTGTGTGTGTGTGTGTGTGTGTGTGTGTGTGTAAGGCCAAAATTGTGATTTCTGTTAGATTTGGAAAATTCAAATAGCCTCTGATTTTTACCCTGTTCTCTTCCCGTAAGACATATTTAAACTATGATCAAACTCTAACCATCCTATCATTCATCGTTGTCAAACCTGTGTGTATGTCTGTGTGTGTTTGTATGTGTGTGTGTGTGTGTGTGTGTGTGTGTGTGTATGTACGAAGTGTACCTGGGTGGGAGTGAGATGAATTAAACTTGCCAAATGCTCACGTTCCGGAGCTGACAAATATTTTTGCTGTTTGAAACGTCTTTCCAGCTCGTACACCTACATACACACACACACACACACACACACACACACACACACACACACACGTGTCTATTCACAATTGTCGATGACGTGAATATCAATCACAGTATACACTTGCATTGAGCTATTGGCTGATTCAATTATTATATTATAATATTAAAGTTAATTAATTTTAATTGAAAAAAATGCATAAAATGTTGAAAATGTTAATATATGTCAATCTGTTGATCCAGGAGGTGTACAGCTTGGCCAACTATCGCTGCAATTTGTAGCTGTTTTTTATTTTGTTATATCTTGTTATTGTTGTTTGTGGCAATACACTTACACACATACAGACATACGGAAATTTCATCGTTTTACCAATACATTCATAACCATCTCCCATCGTGAGAATTCGTCGTCATTTACACCCACTCGAAATCATGTATCGACCTCATGATACATAGACAACATGATACATAGACTTATTTCTATATTGAATCAGTCATCCTGCCGAATACATCTCCAGTGGATACCGTCGCATGCAGGTATCATCGGCAACGAGATAGCCGACAACGCAGCAAAGAAAGCCTCCCATTCTGCAGACAATTTCTCGGAAATTCTCTCGTGGGAAGACCTCAGTGACGTAGTAGCACGTTTCATCCACGCAGAGTGGCGGCAACACCTTTCAACAACTGCTCTCACAAGATTCATCGTCGACACAGCGTGTTAACGACTCCATTCGGCAGCTGACCAAATGCACTAATCGGCATCTCGATGTATCACTCTTCCGACTCCTATCTGGACATACCAAACTCAACCAGCATATGACGCGTCTCAAGCTCATCACGAATGCAACATGTCCGCACTGCGCAGAAGATGAGACTATCGATCACATACTTCTTCAGTGTTGCAAGTACGCTGACAGCCGGCAGCTGATCATGACCGCTCACACCCGCCTCACAAGCGGGAGGTCCGTGGTTCGAAACCCGGCAGAACAGAATTTCATTGGGCGAATTCTACAATCCCACAGCCCCTGTCCACCCAGCAGAAAATGATGGTACCAGATATCAGTCATGTGTTGTGTCATGCATTCTGGGGAGGTGGCCCTCTCTAATACGTCTTAAGCCCTTGTGGCGCCATAGCGTGGAGAGGGTCGGTTCTGCGGTGACAGCGAGCTGCACGGGACACACCTGTGTGTGTTCATAAGCTTCGGCTTCTTCCCGTGTAGCAGCTGCCACTTAAGCATTTAACCTTTTATTTATTTGAACTTCAAAGACGTGGTATACAAAATATCACTACTCCAATTCTACTTGGTGGCACCAATATGAGCCCTAGCATGCATCTCTTCGTGCGACGACATGTGTGCATTTCTTCAAGAAACTGGTTTGATCAACCGCATCTGATACATTCTTCATAGAATACTCAAAGGCCGATCGATTTCCGAGTGAAAATCGTATTGCCTTCATCAAGAAACAACAACAACATACAGATATACACAAACGTACATGTATACACACGCACACATACGGATACATACAAATACATCCAGAATTACAACCGCGAATTCTTGTCATTCTTTCAATAGTGAGTGTTGGACAGTTCTAAATTTAGCGAGTTTTAGTTAGAGTCTTATTCGAGATGTGTCATGACACAACATGTTTCATGAAACGTTTACATTGCTTCATGCAAAATTACTTGAAGACTGAACGCGAATTTAGCAATACTCGCTAAAATTAGATCCATCCAAAACTCACACTGTCGAAAGAGCTAAACGTTCGCTAGGTCAAAGCGCAAATATCCTGACGTCACGTGACCTATGACGTCAGCACGCTGTAAGTGGCTTGTGAATATGTTCATTTGTTTGTGAGTTGGCTTTGGTGTGTTCTACCCTTGAACGTTTCAGAAGACAGTACGAATGCAAACGCAGCTAAAGAGAAGACATCTTTACAATTTGAGGTGGGCTCTTTACTTTCCTACTTATTGTCAATGTGATTTTGACTGCTTAGCACAGTAATCGCTTAAAATTTTCCCTACAATAACAATTTATTTAATTAATTTAGCGAATTAGCTAAGAATAAGGTAAGTAATTAACTAATATAAAAAATAATAAAATTGAAAGTGCGTTATAAATGTAATCTGTTATATAGATTATTTTTTGTTATTCACACAATTGATCTATGTTATAATGCTTGAACCACATTATAGATAAAATGGAATTATCAAAGTGCTATCCACAATTTTAACAAGCGTATACGTAATACGTTTATGTTGCTGCTTACGTATTACGTGAAATTTACGTAAACGTAAATTTGCTTACGTATTACGTAAGCAAATTTTATTAATATAATATATTAACAATAGTTTCACTATTATTTTAACTTTTTCATCACTATATTACGTAACATATACTAAAAACTAAAATCATTCAGTACTTGATTTTGTTTCGAATTATTAACATTTGTGAAATTTTGATTTTTTTTCATTTTTATATTATATTTCTACAAAATGTATTTCGACGACATTTTGCAATTTTTAGAAACTGTCCGATTGTGTGCGTATTGATCCTATAAGAATCAAATTTTTTTTTTTCTGGGCAGTGGTCCGTGAACTTTTTTCTCACTGATTCCCCACTTCTTCTTAATGAGCTAATTCTTCATTTTCCACACAGCAGCGCTAATAAATTCAATAAATTCAGTTGCTTCAGCAAATTAAATATCTAGTAATTCAAACTAGAAACAAAAATAAACCTATTTTGATTAATATAACACACATATTTGTCCCTCTGTCCGGCCTTTAATTCCCCACTTGACAGCCCCTTCAATTCCCCACCAGTGGGGAATTTCCCACAGGTTACCGAACACTGGTATATCTGTGTCTACACACCAACAATTCACATCGTGATGAAACAAAACCTGTGTTCGTTTTCCGTTTCTCGCCCGGGAAGCATGATGTTTCGTCTCGTTTACGTCTCATTTAGCTTCAATCCCGGCTCTCGCTTCATTCTTTCTTAGCTGTATCTAGGCTAGGTTAATTAGGAGAGTGATGGAGAGCCGGGAATGAAGCGAGACGAAACGAACTCGAGTCATAATATCACTAGCTCCTCTCCCCCCAAATCACCTGGGCTTGTGTGAAGAGCACACGACGCTTTCGACGTTGGCTCAGCGGGAATTGCATTGAGGCCGACGAGGGTTTGGTGTCGACCATGTGCGAGGAACATCCTGCGAACGCAGACATTCCCGGCATGCCCGCCATGCCCGCAGCCATATTCATTCCGGCCGTTCCAGTCATCAAACGCGAAACTGTACAACAAACACACACATATATATATATATATATATATATATATATATATATATATATATATATATATATATATATACCGTAAAACCTCTATTTGAGCGGCATGCCGTTCTATCTTTGAAACCTTCCGCCGTAGTGTCGTTCAATTGAAGGGTGCCGCTATATTTCTCAACTAGATGGTCAGAATTTGGAGAAGAAACGGTATATTCTCTGGAGGCAAAAAGAACTAGGTAACGTATGCATATTCAATTAACAAAGGACACAAATACAGGGTGATTACTGTTGAATAATTTACTACAAATTTGTAATAAACGCACAGCCGCTCAACTCGCACAGCACAGTATCTCCTCCAACCGTCAAACCACCAACACGACTCCTCGCTCACACCGTGACACACAAACACACACGCACACACACCAAGCCTCACCCGCCGCAGCAACCAATCAGCAGCGAGCCGGTCACTCGCCGCCGCCGCGGGCATGAACAATTCGCGGCGTGTCAGTCATACTAGTACATACATACATACATACAAACATAGTACACAACAGGAGCACAAACGCGAATCACACACACACACACACACACACACACACTAACACTCCATGCACATAACACTACATGCACACCTGGCTTCAAGAGCCAACTAAACGTATAAATCTACAAGATGCGGTAAAGTGGAAACGCCATTGTATGACGAATGACAATAACAATGACGAATGCGTATCGACTGAACACGCACTCAAACATGCATACTCACACGCACTCACACAATAGCATGAACATCAATATTGAAATAATTGACGCGGCGCAGGATTGGCCCGTAATAAACGCACAGCAGAGCGACTAGGCAAGTCATTCGGTTGTTCACTCATCTGCACCGGTTCAACAACTCTTTCAGGCTGAACTGCAGCAGGCGGAACTGTCACGAGAGCCGGACGACGTTCTTCTTCCTCCTGCTGCTGCTGCTGCACACCAGGCGGCACACTGACAGCCACGCGTCGATTGCACGGCCTCAGACTTCTCACGTGACGAGGCACTCCGTCGACTTCGACGCTGAGCTGAGAGGTCACACCAGTCACAGTGCCGATGTGTGACCTGGTGTGACAACTTGCACCTCGCTGCCGAACCCACACAACATCTCCAAGTTTGAACTTACAGCGCACAGAAGCGTTGTTAACTTGAGCGTTGCCAGAATGTGGCGGCGTCGGGATTGGCCGCGACCGCACGCGATATTTATATATCTGCATGGCAGGCGCGGAACTGTCTGTGCGGCTGTCCTTTGGAGTCATGTTGTACCAATGTACAGCTTCCGATACAGAGCAGTTCGACCTAGCAGCGATTGTTTTGATGGTGCGATGGCTGCGCTCAGCGATGGCATTTCCAGTGGGCTCATATGCGCACCGAAAAATCAAATTGACACCCCATTTTTCGAGCATGCTTCTGAAAGCAGCGCTGCGAAACACAGTTGCGTTATCGGCCAGAACTTCCGCTGGTGGACCGCGCTCATAAAAAATGTTCTCCAATTGCATGATGACATTCACACTGTCTTGCTGTCTCAGGTGACGCCACAGTGAGAATCGCGACGGGCCACAGTCGATCACAGTGAGGTAATGGTGAAGCCCTGCGTGCGTCACGTCGATGGCCAGACGATGCCAGTTGCGCTTTACGTGCAACTTGCCTGCTGCCCACCGCACAGGAGCAGGATCAACTGACTGGCATGCATCACAATTTCTCACCACCGTTTGGGCCATCCTTCTGCTCACACACGGGTCTTTCTTCTTCGAGAAATACAGTGTTCGCCTCACACCAGGGTGACCAGAGGCCTCATGCACGGCTCGCACGACAGCGAGAGGATCATGCGGTGAAGTACACGGTGCTGTCGCTGCTGCTGCCACTGACACGGCTGCATTAGGCTGCTTTCTCAGCCAGGCGGTGGGCACACGAGTCAGCTGGTCCGCCAGATTGCAACTTGAGCTGACGAATGCGACGTTAACGTCCAACTGGTACTCTGCCACCAGAGACGTGAGAACAGACAACCTCCTGCGAATAAGCATTTCACTGGCGGCTTTTGTTTGAAGCCTCGATTGCCCACTCAATGCGTTGCTTATCCAGTGGAAGACTGTGCGGGAATCAGTAACTAGACGGAATTTTTTCAGCTTCCAAATAAGCGCCAGGTTCACACCTTTGACAGCAGCATCGAGTTCCGCCATATTAATATGAGCCGCATCCTCAGTGCGCAACCAGCATCCGTCTTCAATCACTGACCCGCCGATCTCCAATACCGCACCCATGGCCAATGAACTAGCATCGGTCCAAACAGTGGCGTCTCCATCAACTACATCCCAGCGTCCAGTTGCAGGATCAGCATCTTTCACACGGGCCAATATTTCCTCCAGCATTTTGCGGACTTCTCCACCGTCACGCAGCTTGTCATCCCAGCTTGCAGTTGCAGCATTTGCTCGACGCTTGATGTATGCTGCCGCCACACGCAGCCAGCCACACACTGGCATGTGCCCTGTCAGTTTGCCACAAACTGAAAACACGTTCCGCCGTGTGAGAACATCCGGTATGTCACCAACACAGTTGTCACGGCGCCAACGCAGATGACGACCATGGCTGTCCACTCTGACACCAAGGACACGAGCGCCGTCTCGCAGTCGCTCGGGAGCTTTGCACACGAGGCCGTATTTTTCCAGGTGTGCAACCACCTTGTCCACACCAACGACATTCGCGTTCACAAGCACATCGTCGATGTAGGAAGACGTACCCTGAAACACAGTCGGGTCCTGTTTCAACACAGTCTCCAGTACGGCTTGCATCACCAATGGGGCGACATTGAGACCGAATCCGAGTCTAGTGAGACAAAAACGGCGGCCCTCGAAATTGACGGTTTGAAAAGGCCACAAGTCGGAGCTCACGGCGATTTGCAAGTAAGCCTTCCTCAAATCGATCAACACCGCACTGCCTCCAACACGTCTCCACAGGCGAATTTTGTCGGCACAAACGTCACTGTTGGCAGTGAATGGATTTATGAAGTCATTGAGCTCTCTGAAGTCAAGGACTGGCCTGGTTTTGTGCTTATTATTTTGAACGACAGCCATTAGGGGAATTAACGCTTTCGCAGGTCCGTGCTCTCGTTCATCATATCGTTGCAGCCAGCCACGCTTGATCCAGTCCAATACTTCTCTACGGTATTCCATTCGAACACTGGGCTTCATGGCGTATTCACGAACTTTGTTTTTTAGAGCACCTGGTGGCCGTCCGTCTGCCCATTTCCACGCAGCTGTCCACTGTTTCTTGTCAGCACTGAACTTTGCTGTAAAGTCTTGTCGTTCAATGACAAGGTCGGTCAGTTTACCCGGCATTCCACCAGAAGCATCAGCCGCTCCAGCCGTGTACTGAGTTCTTGCTGTAGCGTCACAATGCACACCAAGTCTCACATTACCCTCGCCACTGATGCACACACCACCGTAGGACGATATACCATTCATACCCAACACAAATTCAAAATTCAACGGTTTGAAGCTGACAACCATGGCTTCAACAAATTTTGGTGAATGAGCAGCACTTTGTAAGCATACCATTGTCCTGCCAAGACTCCTATGCTTGGTGCCGTCTACAGTTACAATAGTGCAAACATATGGTTCCCATGAACCACAACACGACTGATGAATTATGCACTTGGAACAGCCTGAGTCGACGAGTACAGATTTCTCACAATCATTTACTCGCATGAGTGTCGTGGGTAAGGCGTCATTGGCAAACGAGAAGACGCCGACGCTCACGCGTCTTCTCGCTGTCCGTTTCCCGAACATTGTGCAGCAAAATGTCCTTTAACGCCACATTTAAAGCAGTAAACATTTCTCGGCTTATGACGGCTATTATAACGCGTATTTGACTTGTGGCTTTTCTCACTCAACTGATTGCACGTTTGTGCGCATTTGAATGACTGTTCTTTGGTGGCATTGACACAGGAACAACTGCCACAATGGCGGTCACTCGTCGCTGAGGTGGAACAAGACATACCTGCAATGGCGGCCTCTTCGTCAGCCAATATTCCGCGAGCGCTCTCCACCAGCTGAGACACGGTCATTTCTGATATTCGAGCGTTGGCACGGAGTGTTCGACGCACGTAGTCGGGCAGACCGTGGACGAAAGCGCTGTTTATCGCTGCTTCCTGCAGTCCACCAGCGAGCTGAGCGAGTCGTTTTATATCCGCAAGATACGCGTCAACCGGTTCTCTAGACTGTAGCCGACGCGTCACCAGCTGATCATAAGCAGAAAAAGAATCGACCTCGAACGCCTTCACCAACGCTCGCTGAACTTGATCCACATCAAGTTTGCTTTGATCCGAAAGCTGGTCATACACTCGGTATGCATTTCCTGTGAGTCGAAGTGGGATGACGGCAGCAACAAACGAAACGTTGTACAATCTGCATATCCAATGCAACTTGCTGAACCATTCAGACACGGAGCAATCATCATTGCCTCTGAACTCCGGAATAAGTTTGATGTCAAACGCCATCGCACCAGGAGCAACACTCTCAGACTTGGACATTATGCCGAAATAGCTTGTAATAAACGCACAGCCGCTCAACTCGCACAGCACAGTATCTCCTCCAACCGTCAAACCACCAACACGACTCCTCGCTCACACCGTGACACACAAACACACACGCACACACACCAAGCCTCACCCGCCGCAGCAACCAATCAGCAGCGAGCCGGTCACTCGCCGCCGCCGCGGGCATGAACAATTCGCGGCGTGTCAGTCATACTAGTACATACATACATACATACAAACATAGTACACAACAGGAGCACAAACGCGAATCACACACACACACACACACACACACACACTAACACTCCATGCACATAACACTACAAAATTCACTAATAAAATCGAGTGACACGACGCTATTGTAGGTGTCAGTGATGTTAAATTAGGGGTGCCGCTCAAATAGAGGTTTTACGTTAAATTTCAACGTTTGGACATAAAACCACAATTGGAGGCTCTGTTCGTCAAAAGAATCGGTTATTATGACTTCTTCAGTGACTTGAGATCTGAACATCACTGAAGAAGTTTTGACGACCGAAACGCTTGAAGACCAGAGCTGCTGTTTGTGTTTTTATCTTCTGCATTATACATACATGAATATTTATGCTAATTTTGCACGTATCACAAACACACACACACACGTTTTGCGCAGTTGACCGAAAACATGGAATAAATTTTCACTCAATAGGTCAATTTATCAAATATGAAATATTTCTTGTCTTCTGCGAATAAGCTTGCTTCTTGTTTGACTGGTGATGTTTGAACTGTTGTTCAAGAATGACTTCTCAATGCCAATACATACATGCACCATGTCTTTTTCTGGGCCCGCTCCTGTGTCCAAGAAGTCCTAGAAGTCCTCATTTCTAGGAATTATTAGTCTTAGAAGTCCTTAGTCCTACAGGTCTTAGAAGTCATAGAGGTCCTTGATTCTTAACCCTAGAAATCTTAGAAGTCATTAGTCCTACAGGTCATAGGAATCCTAGAAGTCCTTAGTACCACGGGTCCTAGAAGTTCTAATTCTACAGGTCCTTCCAAGTCCTACAGGTCCTACCAAATCTTTAATCCTAAAGGTCCTAGAAGTCTTAGAAGTCATTCGCCCTACAGGTCCTAGGAGTCCTAGAAGTCCCTAGTACCACAGGTCGTAGAACTTATAGAAGTCCTTAATCCTACAGGTCCTAGATGTCCTAGAAGCTATTGTTCTGCTATTATTGTTCTTCTGTTAGTTTTCATTGCGTAATGCCAACAGCACAACAATTATTGCGATTTTAGAGTGCTAATATAAATTGTTTGTGTTATAGCATGTACGGTTTTGCACTCAGGAATCCTAACCACGTTTAGATATTTCACTGCGTACATACAAACATATGTACATTTTGATTTTTACTATAATTTTGTAACATTTGCTAGAAAAATGACTGCAGCTGCAAAAAACTCTAGGATTTCGCCTAGTTTATCTTCTAAGATCTCAGATTATTACATCGCTAAATGTTTTCACGAGTATTGTATCAGTTTGTGTGTATATCCGTGTGTGTGTGTGTGTTTGTGTGTGTGTGTGTGTGTGTGTGTGTGTATGTGTGTGTGTGTGTGTGTTTGAATACGTGTGGACGATTGTGTGAGGCCCCCGATGGTCCGGAAGCTAATTATATCTGCTATCTTGGAGGCACCCATGTGTGTATGTATGCGCGTGTGCTGTGGATGATGTTTACTCAGTGCCATCTTGTTGGGCCCTCGTGGGGTCGGTGATGTTTGCCTGCCCTGTTCAGTCTTGTCCTCTTATCCTCTGAGGCCAACCCTCTGAGCCAAGCGCTCACACAGCTTTCCACGACAAAGACGCTTCATTGGGAGAGTGTTATTGGTATTTGATCGGCTGCATCTCAAGTGTTTGTTTTTGCATGCGTCGACTCATTCGGCTTCCATCCATCGTCAGCACGGAACCAATTCACTCTTCTGATTATCCAGCTGCTCGAACGCAGTACAAGTGCCACCTCCGCGTTCAAATCATGCCGAACTTCTTCGTCGGAAAGACGTTTCGTAAACTTCCTGTTGTTGTACTCGACTTCGGTTCTCTGTGTTTTGCCGTCTACAAACAGGATGTTAATTCAGATCCTGCATTCGGCAATGGACTATCGCCTCCGATGCGCACCAACAAGTCAATCTTGTCCAATTCCCGAAGCTCTTTTTGTGTGACAATAAGAGTCGTAGCAACCACCTCCCGCCCCTCCGGCCGGGGGCCCCGAGTGTTGAGGGGCCCGTTGCTCCAGGCACCCCATTTAAACTTATCATAAGTAGCGCATTCAAGTCCCCAGTTAATGGAGACCAAGGGGCTGCTCATACCTGTATTTTCTCAAAGTTAGACCTTCATTATAATAGTGCTCTACTGGTGCTTATAATGGGGCCGCAATATTGCCTTCAGAGGGTCATAAGACCTCGCATCGGCTCTGGTGATGATGTCGAATGACATAATCATTGTGACTGGGTCGTATTTGTTTAGCTAGTCTTCATCGTAGCTAGTTTCTCCATGCACCGAAAAAATGGGTCAATGCGTATCCGAAAAATATACCAGTAGTAATGTATGTGGAGTCATTGTGTGGCTCATATTGAACTAGGATTAGCTCGATCACATCACAAACAACGTTGGGATTGTGTGTTTGAACGCTCTTCACAGCTGCAACGGGGTTCATTTGGTGTACAACATTGCCATCAATATATGCTGTGTTTATAAAAATATAATTCTGTTTCTCTATGCGTCAACTATTAATCATTTTCCCTAGAAGTTCGATTATATATTCTTGCTCTCTGTTTTCACTTTTATTTAATCTTTAATAACACAAAGCCCAATAACACAAAGGATATGGAGACCTATATTTAACACGTATTTTTAGTAAGTGTGCAAAATGGACGTTAAGAAGCAGCATGCAACCATGATGGTTCGAGATGTTTCCATGCGAGTATTTCTGATGTTGACTCATATGACTCCCCGAATGACTACTGAGTCACTGAGTCATACATTGAGTCATTCATTCACTGACTCGGATGTCTGTCCAAAGCGAGGAATAGCAACAACCATTTCCCGAATAACGACCAGATGACAAATTTGGAAGGATCACCGTATTTTAATTTTATGTATTTTCATATCAC
This sequence comes from Sacculina carcini, assembly GCA_916048095.2. Taxonomy (NCBI): domain Eukaryota; kingdom Metazoa; phylum Arthropoda; class Thecostraca; family Sacculinidae; genus Sacculina; species Sacculina carcini. The sequence continues at coordinate 12,178,357 of OU696571.1, forward strand.
AGGATTTCATTTCATTTTAAGTTTGATTTTATCATTATTTCATATTTGTTTGTTTTGATTATTTGAATAGAATGCATAATAATCACATTCGAAAACAAGAATCCTAAAAATATACACTCAAAGCAAGAAAGTTAAGCATATTAGCAATAAATAAACTAATTATTGGTGCATTGATTTCCCTGCGCCCATAAATTTAAGTAATGAATAAAATAATAATTTGTGAAGTAAGTCAATAATAAAACTTCCGAGTATCTGAGATGTGTACCTTGTTATGAGATGTGTACCTTGTTAATTCGCTTAACTATCAATCTATTCAGATGGGGCAATAACTTTAATGTTTTAATACTAATGGTATTATTGGAAGAGTTGTGTTGGAACCAGAGTAGTATGTGGTCTACATGCAAGGTCTGTGAGGCCGGGAGATATGATAAGATGGTGGGATTTGATAAGATCGTGAGCTCTTGTACAATCCACCTCTGGTTTGAGGAAACTCAGTAAAAAGTCACCCAGATGTTCCTAATCAACTATTCAATTTGCCCGGTTGTGTGATGATAATCTGCAGATTGTTGACTCAACAGATTAATACTAAATTACCCCTGATACTAAGTCAGTGGTTCTTGATACTAAGTCAGTGGTTCTTGATACTAAGTCAGTGGTTCTTGATACTAAGTCAGTGGTTCTTGATACTAAGTCAGTGGTTCTTGATAATAAGTCAGTGGTTCTTGATACTAAGTCAGTGGCTCTTGATACTAAGTCAGTGGTTCTTGATACTAAGTCAGTGATTATTGATACTAAGTCAGTGGTTCTTGATACTGAGTCAGTGGTTCTTGATACAAAGTCAGTGGTTCTTGATACTAAGTCAGTGGTTCTTGATACTAAGTCAGTGATTATTGATACTGAGTCAGTGGTTCTTGATACTAAGTCAGTGGTTCTTGATACTAAGTCAGTGATTCTTGATACTAAGTCAGTATCAAGTATACGGCTCAAAATTTATTTTGAGAAGAAAAAGTAAAAGTTTTTTTTCCAGAAAATAATATAAAGCACATGTAAAAGCAGATATTCTTTTTAATTATTCACATGAATCCTTGCACACTTTTGCAACCAGGTTTGCACCCCCTAAGGGTGCGAACACCCCCGGGTTAGAACACCTCAACTTGATGATAAATCCTTCACTGACTCAGGCCAATTTTCATCAGGCTCACATTTGAGAACAATCACAGCGGATAGAATTAGCTTTTGCTGTGTGATTTGTATGAGTATGTGATTCACACATATCCCCTCAGAATGTTAAGTAATGAACGTCTGCATAGGAGATCTCACAAATTGGCATTATTCTTATTAATTACAGGCAAATCCAGTAGTATGGGAAGAGTGCAAGCACTATTACCACTTTATTGGATTGTATTTATATATGATTGTCTAGGATTAAATCTAATATTTCTCTTCCAAGACAGAATGAAGCTGTGCTGGTCTATTTGGAAAATTAATATAACTCATGTGTGAGGATTTCGTGCATTGAACCAGTGGTTCTATCTCCCGGGACATCTTCCTTCACACCCTCATGAGCCGGGACTTTGGTACGAGTGTTATGGGGTTATGTTTTTGATGGGGTGATGCTTTCAAATCCAGCAAGCTCAAATTTTTGTGTATTTTTTTGTGTGGAAAAAATGTCCTCGTATCTTCTAATTATCGTCCATAAATGCAAAAGTATTTTATGGTGATGATTCAAACACGTATATATACAATATTTGTCATGTCATTGGTTCATCACTGGACATATAGGTAATCACGTTAAAAATTAAAATAAAGTGGAAATGAAATTATTAGACCTCCTATTTAAGATCCGATTATAACAAGCCAATTTGTAAAGTTGTCTTCTAATTTTTTGTGATGTTCGTTTTGCCTTCGGAATAGAAAATCAAAATTACGACCATTGTGTTTATGGCCCGTAATTTAAGAACTACAATATGTTAACAACTCTTGCGTAGAGCTACAACCAAAGCAAAGTATTTGGCCTTTTTGTGTGGCATTAAGTGAATCCCAATGCCTTCAGAGTTGTAGGTACTCGTATATCAACGTTTGCTGAATGAAGCAAAACCAGAATGGATATTCTCTCAACATATGCAAGTAACGCTTACACTTTTTCATTGCATATTGTTCAATCCCATTTCCACAGATAATTATAATGATAATGATAGGTTTTACAAGAGTATATTAAATATATAGTAAATAGAGCTGCTACGATATGGAGATTTTAGAATTATATTAGATGTGGTGAATATTGCTTGCACTCTTTCCATTGAATTGAACACTGAACACACACTCTTGTCACTGAATTTGCCTGTCATTAATAATGGTAAAAACAAAATGAACTTTATAACTTTGTACTTTGGTGAAATAACCAAGACCAATAATGGATTGAATACAATGTTGTGTGTGTGTGTGTGTGTGTGTGTGTGTGTGTGTGTGTGTGTGTGTGTGTGTGTGTGTGTGTGTGTGTGTGTGTGTGTGTGTGTGTGTGTGTGTGTGTGTGTGTGTGTGTCTGACTGACTTGCGAAACGCGGGTCGGTTTGTGGAGAGTACCATCCTGCGGCGGCGGCGGCTGCAGCACCGCGGATTTCGCCGTAGTGACTGAAGTCTGACATGGAAGCACCACCACCGGCACTGCCGCAGTACTGTGCCGCACCGCCAACAGAACCTCCTCCGCCAAATGGCGCCATCATTCCACCGCCACCACCAACACCACCTACAACAACACCACCTCCCGCGGCTGTTGCTCCGCTTCCTTGAGACAAATGCGACATGTTGACGTGCTGGTAAACCGCTGAAGACGCGTGTACACTCATGACCGATGATGTAGAGTAGGAGGTATCCCGAATCAAGCCGCTGCCGCCGTTCTCCAGCGTCGCCAGGCGTCGATACGTGACAAGTTGGTGATTTTCGGGATCTTCTTGTTGTTGTTGATCGGGAGCAGACGTTGGCAGCGACGAGCTGGATGGCTCGGTGTAGGCCGACAAGAGGTCGGTGACGGTGAACGAGTTAGCCTTCGGGCTGACGATCATATCCCGTGACAATCAAGTGCTAGCGTGACCCGGCTTTCGACCAGGTCAGAAGGTCAACAGGCTGAGCGATGACCTGCAGTTATGCTACGCTTGTGACAGTGTACTTGAAGCTCGAGTTGACACGTGGAGTATACTCTGGAGCAGTCTACAGTGGTGGCTGGAGAACCCTTGGAGGCGGACGTGAGCACCTCGACCAGAACTCCTCGAGTTCTACTCTAGAGCGACGGCAAAACACGACGAGAGAACGAGTGCACTTCACCGCTCCTCTCCAGGGCATAATATGAATCCATCAGGGGTTTTTCGGTAATTTGGATGGTTGCCTGTGTGTGTGTGTGTGTATGTGTGCTTGTGTGTGCGTGTGTGTGTTGTATCCACAACACGTGTTTGCTGATTTGCGATTTGCCGACCGACGAACGACCTATCAGCCAATCAGCGGGCACGTATATGGCGTCGGCCATCTGATTGGTTGTCCGGCATTGATCTAGCATTCAAGCCACACCCCTCGAGGCAATTCGGCCCCAGGCGATTTGGCTTCTGCTGTCGTCCTTGATCGCACACTGAAGCACCATTAAATAATTCATCAGCCACCGAAATTGATGTCGTTGAATAAATCCGAGTGTTGAGTAAAGACAACGTGAGAACTGACGGCGTCACAGGACTTTCTGCTCGATTCAACTTGGGCGCCATTGGGCTTCGAGCGCAGCAGCCCTTGGAATTTTTCCGCCCTGTGCTGAATCTAGACGCAACTACAACTCTCACACAACTAATAGGCAATATGGCCTCCTCTAGAAACTTTGCAAGAATAAACAAAAAATCTCAATAGCTTGGCCACTTCCAAACCCTCTGTTGCAATTCGAATCATGCACTCTTCAATTTGCAATTTAACTTATACCGGATTGCAGACGGCAATGGTTTTATTGTTGTTGCAATTTTGAGGAAACTACTTCATTAATTGTGCAACATCAGACCTGCCGATTCTATTTCTTCTGTTTCATCAAAAAATTTCAGCAAAAATCTGGTGAAAATACGCAAAGCTATTGATAAGTATTTGTTGTCTCGTGACGTATAATTTGCTGCAACAACTTAATTTATTGCATTTATCAGCGCTGTTGGTGTGTGGAAAATGAAGAATTGGCTCATTAAGAAGAAGAAGTGGGGAATCAGTGAGAATATGATTACGCATCCACTTATCTACACACTCAGTACTTTTGTAGGGGAATTTATCAGTATGCTTGTGGCGAAAGTAAACACATTATTTTCTCGCCAATCCAGTGTTAAGATATTTTGGCATAAATATTCTGATAGATTCTAAATCAAGGAATCACATAAAGCTCAGAATAATTTCACCACCTCCCAAATCCAAATTCTAGCGTTATTCTACCATTTTCATTTTGTACCAAATTCAACCATTTTCTAACCAAGTAAAATGAATTTTCTGATAATGTTATATTTCTAATCATTTTGTCTTTGTCAAGTTTTATCAACTGGAAATTTTTGAATTTTTTACTGCGTCATAAATACGAAATTTTTAGCATCATGTCTTCAAAAAAGAAGATTCAAAATGGAGACTGAATGACTTACTTTTCTGACTGAATTTTGCCTTTTTTCAGTGACGGAATTTTTACTTTAAACAAAACTTAAATTGTATTTTTAACAATTTAAATGATCATTTACATTCATTGTCCAATTTATGGTGACACTCCAACAAATGTTTTAAATAATTTCTACTACTGTTTTATGTCTAAAATACAGGCTAATCCAACTGCTCTTAAGGCTCACTATGTCGTGCTTTTGCTGGTCAAAATCGACCTTCACAGTATCTGTATGCCGGTAGCTCTTTGAGGTTCAAATAGACACACACACTCAAACATTCTATATTCACAACATTATTAATTCATGGAGAGTGTGCTTATTCTTGTGTCTTTGTGTGTGTGGTTGTGTGTGTGTGGTTGTGGTTGTGTGTGTGTGGTTGTGTGTGTGTGTGGTTGTGTGTGTGTGTGTGTGTGTGTGTGATGAACCCATCCGCTCTGCCACTCTTTATTTTCCATACTCTCTTCCCCTCTCAGTTGGTCGTCATTGGTCGCCTAGCAGACGGGAGCTGTGTGGTTCGACAGCTGCGCACAACGATGTCGTTATTGGCACATACACACACACACACGCACGCACACACACACACACACACACAAACGCACACACACACACAGAGACGTGGACACAAGTACTCTTGAAGGGTACTCCACAGTCGCACTCCATGCCACATTCAACGACAATCACACGCACACATACACACACACACACAGAGAGAATGACGATGAAGACAGAGTGAAAGAGCAAGTGTGGTGGTGCAGATAGAGGGTGTGTGAGAGGTGAAGGAGCACGTTTGGTTCGTTGCTGGACGGAGAGAAGAAAAATATAAAGACCATACATATTGTGTTGTATTGAACACACATATTGTACACACAAGTTTTGAAGTTGTGGCTAATTTGGGAAGCTTATTTTGGCGTTGGATCATTGGCATTGTCTAAGAGCGCGAACGTCTGTGCAAACGTCTGGACTTCATATACGCCGTGCTGAGAGCAACTCCTAAGCAACACCACAAACAGAGCGCAATCCATCCGTGAAGAGTTGCCTGCTGTGAGAGGAACAACAAAGCTGATAATAGCAGAAGTAAGAAGCATGTTTCCAGCAGACGTTGACAACTGTTTCTCGCCAAGGAAACGGACAGAAGCAGCAAGCCAGCTGCCGTAATAATCGGCAGTAAAACAGTTAGAATTAGCTTTAGAAACTCTGGCTTAATATAGTCCTCTGTAAGCCAGTGGAGAAAACACAACAAAGGCTGGACCAGAAGAGCACCAGCTAATACCAGCGTGGGTGGGATCCGGGTTGTGGGGCTGACGGTTGTAGCGGGGGTGCGGTCTTCATTATGGTCCATCAGCATAGTGGTCAGAATGATCAGAGAAGCTGGAGAGGAAGCAGTCAGCAGAGGTAGAACAGGACACAGGGCTGCAGTGATCATGACCATTAATGTCACCATTGCCACACTTCTGCAAGAGAAACGGCTTGGGGACCAGGCTGTCGACTGTGCCGAACTGTTTGGGCTTGTGAGCACGCACTGAGGAGAAGCGAGCAGAGATAGATAGCGGCGAACCGCATTGACTGCCAGTACAAGAGCTGCGAGCGAGATAACAACACAAGCCGACATACCTCCTACGACATCCATCAGAGCTGACCAAGTGTAGTTTGGCCACCAGGCCAAGGAAGCAGCCGCCGACACCAGGAAACTGCTCTGACAGGAATCTCTAGAAGAAACGGTTGAACAAGGAGGAGGAGCTAGCAAGCTGATGAGCACAACATGACAGCAACCAACCACAGCTGTCAGTAGAATTATGAGCCAACGGCAGTGACGAAGGAAGTATCCTTTTCCGCGAACTAGCAGCAATGGTAGAATGCTGCTGATGTAAACTCCAATCAGCCGAGGTTCGCTGGTGATTTGAGTGGACAGCCCTGGTGTGTGTTGAATCGATGGCAAAGTGTGAACATGGGGATCGCCGTGAGATGTTTCCAAAAATCTTTTGAGCATGAGACCTTCAACAGCGCCCAGAATCAGGATGAGTATTATGGTTTTGGTTCGCGTCAAACAAAAGCCGACACTGGGCTCCAATACTGTCATAATGCTTGTCGCAGTCAAACAGCATGTTGACACCAGATCAACAAAATACTCCGGTCCCAAGGCGGTAACGACCACTTCTGGTAGCATCCGTCGTGTGAGAGATCGTAGGCGCTCCAGCAATGAACCACCGGCGAGAAAGTCCAGTTTGTGAGTGAATGAGCGTGCCGCCACTGCCGCTATTATTATCAACTCGTAGAACAGTGCCCAGAAAACAATATGAACAATGCACAATGATGAGGAGTTGTCATAGCTGCGATCAGTAATGTCCCATAGTAGATCGATGTCTTCGTTATAGTTATGGGTGAAAATACTTAGGACAGAGCACATTCTCGGCTTCAAATCACTTGGTCTGTCAATAAAATCCGATCTGTCAGAAGTTCTAGACGATTCAGATGAATCTTGAGTTATATCGTCACTTGGAATGTTATGGTCCACACTGGAAGAAGCACATCTTGTACCTGACGCATTCTTGGAGAAAAATACACAAGCACTTGCAAATGTCCATGCCAGAAGAACAGGAAGGGCGCAGAGAACAGGCGGCAGATTTTGTGTCGCTATTCCTGGAAGAACTTGCGTGGTCATGCCCAGAGTTACGGCCAAACGCACCCAGCATGAATTGGCCGATTCAGTTGGCATTTCACTGTGCAATGATCAGACTATTTTGTTCAAATGTGGCGCATAAATGATGGACGATAGTTGCGCGAATCTAAAATCGCATCTCTTCACTGATGCTGTTTGGGGAATTTAACAATATCTATGGAATAACGCTAATTTCCTTTGGCATTGCAATTCAACGTCGACATAGTTGCCGTATGCAATTCAGCCTAGGCTTCTCGCCTATGGATCCTTTGTTTTACAGACTGATTCTCAGGCATTATATCTAGCACACCGCATCTTATCGTCAAGCCATTCTCCACGGAGGGAGGTTAGTGTGTGGATTTATTCTACTCCTCCACTATGCTATTCTGCTATTTCCGTGAAAATACCGACAACCTCGTGTATGTGCGTGTGTGTGTGTATGTGTGTGTGTGTGTGTGTGTTTATGTGGGGGCATTGAGAAATGGTTTGATCTACGATAGAGCACAATAACACACTGTGCTCAATCAGATATGGTCTCGTTCGCGTGTAGGGCATTCACCTGTAGAAAAACACGTATTATAAAAGCTCAGCAACACCCTGCTGCATTGGAAGTGCATCTGATGAATTTGGGCGATTTCGGAAATATTCTATTAATATTGAATATGAGAAGTATTCCTTTCAGCAAAATTTGTGCCAAGTTCCCCGACATATTTTTCAGTTTTAAAACAATGGAAACAATTAACTCGTCAAACCAATTAAAATCAACGTTTGCGATGGAATTTATTGATTGAACTTCATGCAGATATAAAACATGTAATCAAAATTATATATCTCTTGTGCGTAGCGATAAACAAGCGCCAGAATATGCCAACACTTTGATGAATAATTATGATTGAAACATTTGGCCTATATATGGTATATTACATAATGATAAGATCAGTAGACTTAGTTTATAGTATATTCTAAAGAATATAAGAACTCACTAAAGACAGACTCACTAAAAAGCATATAGATTCATTATAGAACCTATACGCTCATTAAATAATATAAAGACAGTTCAAATTTGATCAGCATTGACTTATGCATCATCATCAGATTCCCATTCAGTTTTTGTTACATCTGTGTCGACGTGCGTGTCGGACTCGTTGGTCGCATTGGTTGTGCTGAATTCAGCATCCGTTGCTGAGGTGTCCTCGAACTCACTCTCCTCTCCCGACTCCTCTAGGTTTTTATCTTCAAATTGCTCTTCTGTCTCCAGCAGCGGTTGCTCTTCAGCGACATCTTCCTGTAGAGATTCGCCTGCTTGTGGTGTGTGATACGCATCAGAGGATGCCGGAGCCACCAGCAAGTACCCGGCGGCTGGCGATAAATGACGTCCAGTCGACAACGCTGTCATCATGGAAGTCTGCATAAGACGGTACGTTATCAGCAGAAGCAGCTTAATTACAGCCACCACTAGCATCGTTGCGGTCAGCGCAGTCACAGCTTGATTGAAAAGCGTTCGAAGTCGGTAGACGCATCCTCCGGTATGGATTGTCATTTGATGTCTTGGATCGTGGCCGTACGAGGGCCGGTTGGCGAACAGTTGACGACACCAGCCCATGGCCGACGGATTGCAGCAGCTGTACGGCACCTCAGCAAACGGCACCGTACGTCGGGCCTGCAGCAACGCCGGCAGAAATTTGCCGGACGCATACTCATGGGCAAGGGCTTGGCGCACATTGTGGGAGTGTTCCGACGATCCGTACATCTTGGAAGTGTAGGTTCGCAGGAACTGTCTGTCCACCGGCAAGGAATTTGCCGAGGCTGTGTTCTGCGCGAAAACATCTCTAACGGACAACGCCGCCGCGTATCTCTGCTGAAACAGCGATGCCGGATACCAGTCGACCACGTACCAGTCGCCGTAACTGTGGGCTCCGCAGCAGCCGAGACGCTGTTGCCACGAGTCAACCAGTCGCTTGCCGTCCAGATCTTCAATGTAGCGACTCATCAGCGCTGAAAACAGGCGTTCGAGCCAGGTGCCGAAGTCGTCTTGTCGCTCCAGCATTAGCACTACGACAACCAGCAGCACAATGAGAGTGACAGTCTCGGTCAACATGTAGACAAAGCCGCAGCGAACTGCGATGCGCCGGTGTGTCTTGCGACGTGATCGAGAGGGAAAGCCCACCATCAGCGCCAACACGCTGGACAGAACGACCATGCAGCCAGAGGCCGTCACCGATGCCGGATAGAAGGAGATGATGTCGCCGGAAGCGTCATGGGTTGACGGACCGGCGTCCTGAACATGATCAGCTGCATCGGCATCTGCGACCAACCGAATCGGCAGCTGTAGAAGTCGTCGACAGTGAATCCCGACGCCAATCAACGCCACACCCAGCTGCAGGAGGATAGCGGCTACCAGAAGCTGGACGAAGCACAAGGATCGACGCCAGGATTCTCCCAGGACAACGGACAACATCGGCGGGAGGTCAGTATGGTGTGTGAAGGAGGGTTGATGTGCGGCTGAGATTGATTCAGCTAGTTAACATCCCTCAGAGATTCCAAATAATTGCCGATCCGTGAAGCGAAACGAAGAGAAACATTTCCCGGCGGTATTGGTCGCACGCTATCAAGTTAGCATTCTGGACTATCTATGAACAAAATTCTAAGTCTACATCAGAAACTGCACAAGAAAACATACCGAATGTGTTCGATTAGACTTGAGTAATAAAGAACCAACATCATAATAAATGTACTGTGAAATGCAAAACTAAAACTCTCATGTATATTTGATTTCAGATCCCTCTTGGAATTATTTATTCCATCATATATTAATGACTATATCATGTTTTATTTAGTTTATTCCATCATCATCACCTTTCTGTGAATTTTCTACTTCTTTTCTCACATCTTGATGTCGTGTACTGTTGTTGTTGTTGTTGTTGTCTCTTTCGCGCTTGTTTCTGTGTGAGCGCTATACAAATACATTGTTGTTGTTGTTGTATGTTGTACATTGTGGCTTAATTTCATGAGGAAAACATTTTCAACACAAACATTGTGATTTGCCATATTTTGAAAATGTTGGTGGATTTTGCTACTGCCCCGATTTTTGAAAATAACATCTAGCACACACTATGGCTAAGCCTAAATTGAATAGCGCGAGCACACACTCACACACACACACACACACGCACACACACACACACATACACACATTCACATACAGAGGAATATACGCACACGTGTCAATATATGTACACAATTGAACGGCGAAATTGGTACGAATGGAGGTTTCATCATTTCCACCATTCCATCAAGCCTGGCCACACACACACACACACACACAGACACACACACACACACACACACACAGACACACACACAGACAGACAGACAGACACATAGGTTCAACCCTGCCACTTTCACGGTGACAGATTCTTGTAGGTTGAAAAGTCCTTTTACGGCGCAGACATCCCGAAGAAACCCGTGGAATCTCCATAGATACTCAGTATTCTTGCGTTAGCTTGCTTATTTTCATAAGATGGACACACACACACACACACACACACACACACGTACTATTTAGAAACTTATGGACCAAGTGACCATACATACGCATCGCATTCGTTCGAAATCAGAGCACAATACGAAGAGGCTATGTACACGAGTGTTTGCTACCGATTTGCGCCCTGGAATGCGTGTGTGTGTATGTGTGTGTGTGTGTGTGTGTGTGTGTGTGTGTGTGTGTGTGTATGTATGTGTGTGTGTGTGTGTGTGTGTGTGTGTTAGGGATCTTCCCGGT